>CM069456.1:3286703-3398865 GCA_035610835.1 Ophiura sarsii
AATATAAATATAGAATTCTTCCTACCTAACATTTCTCCAAGATCGCCCAATATTGGCCCAAGCTTGGTCCACATTGGCGAGTGCCAATATTGGGCCAAGCTTGGGCCAATGGCCAAATAATATTATGCCAATAATGTAAGCCAATATTGGGCCAATGAAAAATCAATATTGGGCCAATATTGTTATGTTATATTGGCCCAGTATTGGCCCAGTATTGGCCCAATATTGGCACTCATTGGCGAGTTCCAATATTAGGCCAAGCTTGGGCCAATGGCCAAATAATATTATGCCAATATTGTAAGCCAATATTGTAAGCCAATATTGGGCCAATGAAAATCAATATTGGGCCAATATTGGGCCAATATTGTTATATTATCTGGGTAGGCCTATGTGAGCCAGCCTGTATACCGCAATCACTCTAGACCCATTCATCCAGATACCTAGGTGGCTCGTTCAGATAGCACACAGTTATGACAGAGTCCAGGAAGACCTTTTTGATAAGTCGAAAAATTTGAAAAGGAACACATTCTGAGATAATCTACTTTCAAATATTCGGGACACATTACAATACACTGTAGCACCCAACTTATAACTCCAGTTTTAATCAAATTAAAAAGGTTTATGAGTTATCTCTTTATGGTTCTGAAAATGTAGGTTAGGCCTATATGGATTATTTTGGTACCAAAATATAATTTTGCCCAAAAAATACATTTTTAAGAATTTTCAGACATTTCACCCTCCCTCTATCCCTCCTCTCTCTCTCCCTCTCTCTCTCTCCCGGACCCTTCCCTTTTTCTTATTGCCCCGATATACCGACGACCTACAGTGTACCGACGTACGGCGCAATTTTAAGGGGACACAAGCCCATCGGTTCCCCCCCCCCCCCCCCACACTCCTTTGGCTACGCCACTGTATAGAATATTGGATGCGCGTGACTTACTATGAGATTTCAGAACAATAACGCATAATTTCTAGCTATATATAATGTTCTTTTTTCTATTTTTACATTGATAATTAATAATCGACCGGAACTTACCATCCTTAGGCCTACGTGCACAAAGTAGGCCTAATTATATGCATCATAATGCATAACACTACTATCAGGTAGGTATTAGCGTTATTATTTTGCTAATAAGCTATAATAAGGGTAATTAGCATACAAATCAGGGAGTTTAGCCTTATTATTTTGCTAATAAGCTATAATTAGGGTAATTGCATATTATATCAGGTAGGTTAGCGTTATTATTTCGCTATATACTTAATTAATAGGGTAATAAGTATATATTTTCAATTACAAAGGTGGACAATGGGCACAATGGTTTAAGGGAATACTGTTGAATCCAACATACAATTATGGAAACGATGCTGATATGCCTGTATGATGCATGCAGTAGTTGCCACAAAACCAATCGGTTCCCCGATAGTTTTTCCAGTTCGACCAAGCACTTCAAGGCTCTACGTCGTGCCTGCTCACATACGTTGTTTATGGTGGTGTTACATTTTCATTAACATTATACAATTCAATTTACTGGATATGTATACATAGAAACTAACTGTACTATTTGATGTTCTCTGATGAATTATTAAAGGCAGAACAACCATTTAATAAAGGGTGCTTATAAGTAGTAATAACCACTCGCCGTCATGGAGCCTGTTTTATTTTTACGGATTGCCAAGACAATTATCGGACTGTTCGGCATAGTTGGAAATGGCATTGTATGTCTTGTCATATACCGCATCGAAGCGATGCATACTCTAACAAATGGTCTTATCTTCAATCAAGCTGTTATTGACTTTGTATCATGTCTTTTTATGCTGTGTCATTCTAACATTCCTAATGCAACGTCAGTTCCAAGCGGCATCGCTGGAAAGTTGTATTGTCAGTTATGGAATGCGCCTGTTCTGTGGTTTGCTCTTCTAGTAGCGTCAACATTTAGCTTAATTGTCGTTACTTTGGAACGATACTTTGCCATCATATACCCATTTAAATACATCAAACTATTCAGCCGTCGTGGGAGCATTCTTCTGATAGCTGGTGTTTGGATTGTCGCATTTGCTTACAAGTTGAACGATATAGCTCGTTACGATATGAAGGATGGAGAATGTATCACAAAAAGTGTTTCGTGGAAGAAAGGTCTTGGTATCATTCAGTTTTGTATTGAATACTTTCTTCCACTAGCTGTTATGTTATTCGCGTATGTACATATTATCCTTGTTCTGCGGAGGTGCGAACATGTTGCAAGGGCAAATACAATAATCCAGAAGCGAGAACCAAGAACTGGCAGCGGGAATGGTACCACATCTAACATTGAAAACAATCAACAACTAGAAACATTAGACAGGGAGCTACGACGAGCCCAAAGAAACACTTTTAAGACTCTTCTGATTGTCTACATCGTTTTTCTGGTGTGTTGGACACCAAATCAGTTTATTTTCTTATTTTAGAATCTTGGTTTCCAAGTTGATAACAGTAGTGTCGTGTATAGATTAACAGTAGTGATGGCAAGTAGCAATTCTGCCATGAACTGTATAATTTATGCATTGAAATACAGACAGTTTCGTAAGGGTATTAGACAATTTTTTGGTTGCATGAATGATGTTAATCCGATATTGACAAACTATGATAATTTGGTTACGCAGAGGTAATTCGTCATTGTGATATTGCATGCCCCACGAATCGCAAAACTCTATTATTAGTGCGAAGATGGAATTAAATATCGTTTGTAAAATCGTCGTTGAAATGCAAGTCCGTCGTAGTGACTTTTTGGCTACCACAATGGTTTCCGAAATGGCCGCAAAAATTGTCAAATTCCATAAAATGGGATAATATCAACCTAAATGTATGGTGAAAATATAGTTTTAATGATGGGATGCATGTATTAGACCCCTAGTAACTCATATCTAGTATTTTTGCTTTGTTAACATACTTACGAATCCAAAATGGCCCCCAAAATGGTCCCAAAATGACTAAACAAATTGTCGAAATTCCATAAAATGGTATAATATCAACCAAATTGTATGATGAAAGATAAGATTTAATGTATTAGACCCTCTAGCAACTTATATCCAGTATATTTACATTGTAATAACATACTTTTAATCCAAGATCGCCACCAAAATGGCCGCTCTAAATGTAAAAAAGTCTCCAATAGATATTGTAAGAGTGTATATTACATCACGTTTACAAAATAGTATGTTCTAAACTGGTAAGCTATTGCTTTAGATATAAGGCCCTCCTCTGTGACAATAATGATTCTGTATCACTTTCTTAAATGGCTTCCAAAGTGGTTAAGTTGATGTTAAATTACCTAACAAAATTGTTTTATATTGTAAATGACCATACTATGTAATACTAATACCACCCCCCCCCCCCAATCTAATAACACATCATGTCCATGATAAAGCCATGGGGCTGTATATCTAGTCTGAGTATTCCAAGATCAGTTTTATTGACCATTAGGGGGTAATTTTAATGAAATGGTCATTATAATGCCCATCTTAATAACATCACATTGTCAAAATGGAGTCTATACCATTTGAATCATACCTTGTCACATACATGTATATACAAATACGTTTACTGGATAGATTAAATGCTGTAGATATAGTAATTCGGTCATATCTAATGTAACACTAACAATAAACTAACACTGTTTTTCAGTTATTTTAATCTTTTGCAGCCATCTTGGATATTATAAAATACTCAAACAAGATCTACAGCCCCCAGGCTTTATTAAAGACATAGTGAATGATGTCCCATTAGATTTGGGGGTAGGCCCCTATTGCTATTACATTGTATGGTCATTTACAATGCAAAACAATTGTTTAAGGTCATAATAACATCAACTTATCCATTCTGGCAGCCATTTTGGAAAGTGATACTGAGTCGAAATTGGCAAAGAGGTGGGCCTTATTTCTAAAAGCAATAGCTTAGCAGCGGAGGGTTACCACTCCTAAAAAAAATCCAATCCGAAATGCAGAGTATGCTTATTTGGGTACCATGGTATAGCTAGAGGATCACTCTATCCATAATTACCAAAACAAGTACAAACATCCCACGCATGACGTCACAATTACGTCACCAAACATGGCCGACCTCAAAATCCCGCCGTATTCGCTGGATCATGGACAGAAATCGGTTAAAACAGAAATCTTCGCCAAATAAGTTCCAAATATCGGAATTTCACCCGGTTTTTTGCTTATAAGTGAGGGAAATGATGTTTTCTAGCATAGGCCTATGCTATAATATTCAGGACCATTCAATTAAAATATTTTTCAAAATGGCGATTAAAAAAGTTGTAAAGTGGCAACCACGCCCCTTACTATCGGACGTTGACGGCTTACCCTACCCCGGGTAAGGTAGCACCCTCAATTTGTTTTCGTCAAAATGAGCGCAGGGGATGTAAAAGCGATCACCTAGACGCCCTAGGACACTGTTCTTTAACGCTTTCCATGCGGCAGGCGGCTGCAGACGACATTCCAAATGTTGACAAAATGTTTCAAAAATGTCAACAGTATTTAATTTCATTACCGTATTTGGAATCACCATGAGAAATGCATTGACATAAGTACAAACATGCCTAGTATTGGTTCAGTAATCGTTGAGGTAGACCTTGAAAGTTGAGAAAGGTTTCTGAAAAATCTGTTTTGTATATGGTAAAACTAATAGCCGCGTGGAAAGTGTTAAGTTTTAGCGCAATCGACGACCATCCTCCCTTAGGAGGACATGGGTTTTAATGCTTATCTTAAAAAAAATCTTTTTGTAAAAGTGGCACAACGTCGATTTTAGGTAGCTTTAGTTAATTGATCATATCTCAGGAATGACAAAACTAAATTACAAGAATTAAACAGTATGAAAGCTAAGTGTTTAGTCTATTAATATGTATACAATTGTTACACCAATTTCTAGAAGTTCATGGTCAATAAGTTGGGTAAACACGTGCACGGTTTTTTTAGACACCCTGTAATGTGAACAAAATAGTGCTCGCTGTGTGTAGGAACCCTGAATGATAATAATGTATGGGGGAAGTGATGCTGATAATTTCGATGTGATGTACATCGAAATTACGAAATCATAACATTTAACACGATAGACGGTGAATTAGGTAAACCGTTGTAGATGATAGATGCCCAAGTATTAAAAAAACCTGATTTCCAGAATAGTGGAGTGCGCCCTCCTATAAGTAGGGGAGAGTGGGGAGCGTACACCCTAGGAGCAGGTTCGCCCATCACGTGATTCTCAAGTGTAAATTTTCTGGAGGGATATTGCACGAGGAAACCAAATATGCCATTGAAATTATAGTACGACCAAAGAATAAAAATAATTTTAAATTTTGAATTTGAGATCCATATATTTGTTATACTTACCCCTATCATCATTTACTTTACATATTTGCATTCCTCATGAAATTACCCATCAGATGATATATAATTGTCAAAGGTTGCTACGTCGGTAAGGTAATTATACCGGCTAGCGAATATCTCCAATTTGTATTTTATATATATTTTTAGAATTTTCAGAAATATTTGTTAAGGATGTACCTTTCCCTGATCTAAACTGCATTTCTGAATTCCTCTAGTTACAAGCTTTCCAAAAAAGTATACTTTTGCTATCATAGGTTAAAAACTTTTTCTGCTATAGTCATTTTTATAAATCCGGTAAATTGAGGCTGATTATTCAGTTTGACTGTGTAGCGAATAGGAAGAAAGCTGATGATCATGGTCTTATCCATAATTAATTAGTTGATACAAATAGTTGGCAAGTCTGTTGAACCACATACTTAAAGACTACTAAATATCCTTTAAAATGGGACCAGAATGGTGTATGTAACATTAGGGGATGACTAGTTATTATAAAAGGAACAAAGCATGGGATTATCCCCACTGAGTTTGTACAGGCGGCATCCCGTCCGGCACCACCCCTGGTCCCCAAACTTCAAACAGCTGTATCTCCCCTTCTGTATTAGCTATACCAATGCCATTTTGCAGGTTATTAGGGATAGCTTGTTATTCGGGCTTGAAAATGATACCAAATTTGTTGAGATAGCTTTTGTGGTTTTAAAAATATTCAAGGAATATGACAGCATGAAACTATTGGGGGGGGGGGGGGCGAGCTCATAACGCGTGACCCTATCTATTTGATACAAACTACTTTATGAAGCCTTATGAGACCATGGCCCGGGACCATGGCATACTTGCCCACGCCTATAGACGAACCTGCCCCGGGGTCGGGGCAAGTTCACCTTTTGTGACACCTGTCTTTTTTCCATAACCCATTCCTTTACAGCATGTACAGTAAGGCCTAGGGTACTGAAATTGTGGTCGTAGGCCTATGTAGCCAATATTTCAATCGTTCATGTAATGTCAGTCAGTATATTCAATCTTTTAAATTGTCGTCTCTAGGCCATTTCAAATGAAAATGTGGTGAACATTACCCCGCTCTCCCCTATCGCTCAATGCCCCTTTAAAGATTTGCTCTAAATTTCGAAAAAAATCGTCAAAAAGTGTCTTCCAATAAGATTTTACAATGTGATCATTGCCGCTCAGGAAAATCATGGCACTTTACAGGCCCTTTTGGCCTTCCATGCAGCCCTTCTCCTCCATAACCGTTTCGTTTTTCTGTTGTTGTTAAAAGGGAAGTGTCAACCCCAATATATGAAATTTATTTCATGATTTTTGAGATTAAAAAAAAAATATGGGCACTTTTTGGTCACTATTTTCAAAACTAAAATGTTTTAAGCCAAAAAGAAGTGCTTCCTAGATAGTTGACTTTTTTTTGGTGAGTTTTTGAAATTTTTAATCAAAAACTGATTTTGATAGTTTGTCTGAAAATATTTGTCGCCGAAAAGTGCTTTTTGGGCAAAAATGTAGAAATCACTATTTTTAGGGAAATTATATACCAAAAATGGATTCTCCGACTCATTTCATTAGAAACCATTACATTATTAGTTAAAAAGTTACAGTGCTTGATAAATTTCTTATATTTTGGGTTGACACTTCCTTTAATTATGTTTCTTACTGATATTTGATGTAATTTGATGTTATTTATGATTTTAATGTTATGGTAATAAATGATGAATGAATGAAATGAATGAAATGGACAAAAAAAAATAATTAAAAAATTGCTCGGTACCAAAGTGCACAATGTTATGAAAGTTGCAATTCTCAAGGCCTGTAAATTAAAAGCGGGAGTAAGTCGTGCCTCCCATGATTAGAAAACACACGAATACAATAGTTTTACACTCTCAAGAATCTGTTAACATATCTCAATAAATTCGAAACTAAATCTTACATCAGCCCGCAAAATTATACACATGCACATCAAGGGCTCTTTGGTTGAAAAATGCCTAACAACCTAACAACGGGTATTTATTATTGACACTTTTCTAAAACTCACTATTTGTCTTCAAACCTTATCTCGTCATGTCTCGCTTTTGGTTGTTTTGCTCTAATTTGCGATCCAATCAATGAATGACCAAAGGTTGTCCTAACCTTGAAATCATCAATCGTGTTTTGCTTCGGTATTTTTCAAGAAAACGGGGAAAATAGACTATGATTTCATTCAAACGAAGGATAAAAAAGACCAAAATGTCCACACCCACTAAAACCGCATCAATTAATGGGTACTTAACACTTTCCACGCGCCAAGCGTCTGCAGGCGACATTCCAAAAATTCATGAAATGTTTCAAAACTGTCTAAATTATTGAATTTCATTACCATATTATTTTGAATCACCATGAGAAATACATTGACATAAGTATAACACATGGCTAGTTGTGGTTCAGTAATCATTGAGATAGTCCTTGAAAGTTGTGAAAGGTTTCTGAAAAATCTGTTTTGTATCATGGTAAAACCAATAGCCGCGTGGAAAGTGTTTGTCTCGTAACAGTCGTTGTAACCCTCTACACATGCAGTGGTACCTCCGGGTGAATGTATCTGTTGTCAATATCATGTTTACATCATTCCAGCCATAGCGTAGCAATCTGACACCCAACCTATTAACCAGGTTCACTAAAGCTCCTTAAAAAATAATTGACCGAATGCATCATCATTATATCAATACGCTTTCCGTCCTAATCATGCTAATTGGAGATTGCGTGCTTTAAACGTCCATAAATGAACGTCCACCCCCCCCCCCCCCCCCCCCCTTCCGCTACGATAACGACCCGGATTTAACCGTGTTTTCCTGTAACCAATAGGAATATAATGTGTGTACAGACACAGACCGGGATGATCCCCTACTCTTTATGAAGGAGTCTGTGGCCTTTTAATGTGCTCGGGGATAGATCTTCCGATACATGCAAGTGGTCAGTAACTCGCTACGTCACTGGTGCTGACTCTAATTTAAAAAAAAATCAAGAACACCAAACCAGGGATACTATTACTTTTGGGATATGAAAGTCGTATACTAACGTACGTAGCGAAAACGGACCTTTTGAATATTTGAATACATTATGATAATCGTCTGGAATGCGTCGGTGACCGGCGTGTTAGTCAGCATAGAATTGGTGGCGCTGTGCACGCGGTAGATTTACACATAGCTTGCTGTAAAAATAAATACTGACACTGGAGTTGATTATCCAACTCCAGCGGTTTTTGGATGAAATAATTTAGTTCCAACGTGTGATGAATTTTATGGGGTCATGTAATCAAAATCCCGGGCAAAATCCATTGTTACATCGAAAGTAATGGAATTCAAAATTAACGACCGTTCGTGTCTACCATCGTCTGCTACAATCCCTGCTACAATCACGCCTTATCAGTATAGCGCCATCAATTCTATGCTGACTAAGTTCAATTTAAAAGTGGACCCGATCGGCAAGCTCAGTGGCACACCCCTGAGGTAGGCGAGAAGATACAAACAATTACTCACTTGCACACTTGTTACGAGACAGACAACTTAACAAGACACAATAGGATTAAGTTTATGAACAAAGAACAAAAAATAACAAAGAAACAGTGACAAATGCACAGATAGTGAGCTTGATATTAAGATCACGCTTACGGGGGATACAAAAACCTCCAAAACAAGAGGAGGTGTAGAGAGATATGCACATAAGGATACTAAAACAAGGACTAGGCCTATGAATAAATGAGGCCGTATGAACGAACATCCCGACATTTGTCACATTAAGCGGAATGCGGAGGAAGAGGCAGAAAAGCCCACAAGGCTGAAAGAACGCGCATCGCAGTAACAACATGAAGCCGAGTAGAGCGCATAGTGTCACAACTATTGGGATCATCAAGCCAGGCCTGTGATAGAAGGACATCTAAAGCAAAACCTGGTTATACTGAACTATGGAGAACTCTCACACTGTATTATCAGGGAGTGAGCACAATCACTGACAATTACAAACAAATCAATGTCATACCTTTTCCAATTCATATTTTAAATATTCGTAACCCTGTATTCACCGTGTTGGTTTGAATGCATTGAGAATGTACAGACATATTTTCGTATTCTTAGCTGAAACGTCATTACGACATTTCCACGAAGGATCCGTCCGTCACGCTAATCCGATTGTATTGTATAGCCTTCTCACATAAAAGCCCGCGAATACGCCGGTTATATCGTCTGCAAATGAAGTTCATCGGTGTATATATCTCCGCACCCTTGAGATTCGCATTGTACCATGATTTGTTGCTACAAAAATCCACTCCTATTCTGATAACGCGAATGACTGATGCGGTGATACGATTAATTTTACTAACATGTGATTTTCCCACGTGGCCAATCAGTCATCATTTGAAAGACATATCAAGTGATATTGAATTACCTCTTTGAGTGCAAGCTACGTGCCCCCGCTATGAGGACCGTAATATACAGGGTGACTCAAAGATAGTTCATAGTGATATAAAGATATGGAATTATTTCATGTCGAATTAAGTAGGGTACAAAATAATGGCACGGCAAACTTATTGTGTGGTAAAGATATGAAGCATGTTCGATCGACGCGCTGCAATTTGAATCGGACCAATCTTGGGTTTTTTTCTGCTGTTGGTTGCCACAAATGCGCTTGCTGGATCGTTTGCATATTCATATGCTATAAATACTCGTGGAATTTCACAAGTAAACGCACACTTTTTGGACGTACTATTTTCCCAATCCCTCTTTTTGGTCCGCCATTTTTAAAGATAGCGGCCATATAGAGGGACGCAGGGATCCAGTCTATGAAGCTACCTGGATCCATGAAGTAATTCTAAGCCTACCATATCCTTTGGTCATTATTACAATTTCCAGTTGCGGTCCGTCAAAATACAGGGTGTGTCAAAACAAATAATGCCCCATGCGAAACATATTTTTTCTGCCCATGACAATGATTTTAGATGAAATAGGAATAATCACGTTAAGTTATATTTAATGTGTCATAAGATATTATTTTCTATCTGTTTTTGGAGATTTTGTTATCAAATTATGGCAAATCTACTCAGGCATGTCAAATTCCGCTTTGGCCATTTTCACGGGCAGCGCTCTATAATTAGAATCGTCATTCAGTGTGTATTATGGAACATAGTCAATACAATGAATAATAATCTACCTACTATATGTTGATAGTTAGTTCAATTTGAACAGAAAACATGCAGTCATCCATATTATCCATGATAAACAATAACCTTTGAATATTGTATTAACAATGCATTGATGTGTCCTATAACTCATCATTGGAATCTCAAATGCGGGGGGGGGGGGTTCAGTTGAAAATCGGGAAAAGTGTACTTTAGATCCCAAATATTGGTATACCAGTATCGTTCGATACTAGGACATAAACGTTTTTATGTTCCAGTATCGGGCGATACTGGTACACACGTTACCAGTAGTGATTTGTCCCAGTATTGAACGATACCAGTACATAATTGTGTTCCAGTATCAACCGACTTTGTACCAGTAAACGATACGATACAAAAACAGGGAGTCCTGAGACCTGAATACCTCTTATTAATCTCGGGTTGGAGACTGAGATGACCAGAGTAAGGGCGGATGGGAAACGTTTAACTACATGCATTTCTCAACGGCCACTGGACACCTGTTGATAGAACCTGCGATCATCAACAGTATTTAGCAACTGAAAGACTTATATGATGGCTACAACTAAAAGCACTAGGGTTAAAGCCCCTACTAAAATACTGCCTGGTTCTGAATCTTTATCACATGCTGATACATATGACGTGGTCACCTCAGGGAGCCAGGAAAGAACTGCAAAAGGCTCAACTCATTGACATCCAGGAGGGATCATGTATATCAAGATCGGAGCTGCAAACTGAGAAGAACCGCCTAAGCAGCACATACCAGATGGTAAATGAAGAGATCCTAGGAAGGAAGATCAAGCAAGTAGAAAATTCCAACATAAACTGTCAGCATAAAGCATCTTGGGACCTTATCAACGAGATCAGTGGGCGTAAAACAGCTAAAAAGGGACAGATCAAAGGTGAAACACAGACAGAAAGATTGGAATCCTGGCATACCCACTTCCAGAAACTACTCGGATATCCCCCTGTCATAACAAATGAGCATGAAGAAATAAGTCAATTGTTTCAGGAATTTAATATACGAACAGACGCTTTTGATCAGAAAGAATACAACGCTGCCAAGAAGAATATTACTGAAGGCAAAAGCCCCGGTGAAGACGAGATCCCACCGGAAGTTCTCAAAAGATGTGACCTGGATGATATAATTCTTAACTTCTGCAATGATGCGCTGATAAATGGGAGAAAACCAGACCAGTGGTCCATACTAAATCTCATCCCAATTCCAAAGAGTGGAGATTTACGAGAAGGAAAGAACTATAGGGGAATCTGCTTATCGTCCATTGTAGCAAAAACTTACAACAGGCTGCTCCTTAACAGAATTCGACCTCACCTAGACCCAGTTCTACGAATCAATCAACATGGTTTTCGCCCAGGTAGATCAACAGTGTCTCAAATCCTGGCATAAGAAGGATAGTAGAGGAAATTAAGAACAACAACCTCATTGCAGCATTGGTCTTCATAGACTTCAAAAAAGCATTTGATACCGTCCATCGTGGTAAGATGTTGGATATATTACGAGCCTATGGTGTACCAGAGAGGCTAGTGGCTGCCATTGGACATACATACCAACAAACCAAAGCACATGTTACTTCTCCAGATGGCATCACTAAGGACTTCGAAATTCAAGCAGGGGTTCTTCAGGGTGATACACTAGCACCGTTTTTGTTCATAATCATCCTAGACTATGTACTGAGGAAGGCATTGGCAGGAAAAGAAGAGCAACTAGGCTTCACACTTGTTCCCAGGCAAAGTAGGAGAATAGGGCCGCAGACAATTACAGACCTTGACTTCGCAGACGACATTGCTCTCCTTGCTGACAATCTACGGGATGCAGAGGAACTACTACATCTGGTGGAAGCAGCTGCGCTTACAGTTGGTCTTGGGATGAACGCCAAAAAAACAAAGGCAATGCTGTACAAAGAAGCTCCAACACCAATTAAAACACTGGATGGTAATGATCTTGAAATTGTCCAAGACTTCAAATACCTTGGTGCCTGGATTGCTAGTAGTGAGCAAGATTTCAACATAAGAAAGGCTCAAGCTTGGAAAGCCTGTAACAGCATGACAAAAATATGGAACAGTAAACTCCCAAGAAACCTGAAAATAAAGCTGTTTACCACCACTGTTGAATCTGTTTTGACCTATGGAGCCGAGACTTGGACACTAACAGCTAAAATGAGAAAAGCGCTGGATGGTTGCTACACTCGCCTCTTAAGAAAAGCACTTAATGTATCATGGCAATCTCACACCACCAACAAAGATCTATATGGGAACCTGCTACCAATATCAGAGAGGCTAAGACGGAGGAGATTAAAATTTGCCGGCCACTGTGCCAGAAGGGAAGAGGAAGCAGTCTCCAATGTTCTCCTGTGGCAACCCAAGCATGGACATAAGGCTAGAGGACCACCACGAAAGAATTACATCAAGCTTTTATCAGAGGATACAGGACTAACTAGGCAGGACATGAAAAACTGCATGCTTGAAAGACCAGTATGGAAGGCCATCACATCACAGAAGTCCGTCCCTTCGGGCCGCCTTAAGCAAGCAAGCAAGCAAGCAAACGATACCGGGTGTTCCGGTATTGGACGATACTAGTACAGTATAATCTGTGACCTAAAGTGAACTTTTTCCGAAAATCGAATTCCTGCTCCAAAGTGGGAATCGCACTCTTGTTACTGAAGGGATCTACGGAATGAAAATTCTCGCAAGATCGAACGACCAGTCGTTTATGTGTCGTGTGATAAATAAATGAATAAATAAATAATAATCAGAATAATCAGAATCAGAAATAAGGCTGGTTGTTTAAGGGATATGGCAACGAGGAAATCATTGATCTGCGTGCGAACAGATTCCTCCAATGATCATAGATGGTCAACAATTGCTTAACAAAAGAATTTGTAAATGTTCGAACAATTAAAAAAATGTATAGCCTACACTATTTTGCATTTTTACAGTTTCATTATTTCAACAACAAAAAAATTCTGTTCCTATTTTTATAAAAATCAAAAACTGTAATAACATTACCATGGAAGAACTTGACACTGCATTTTTCTACTCTGCAAATATTGTTTTTGCCTCACGTTTTATCACTATGTATCACTTAGTACTACTATTATGCCGCCAGAATTGGCAGAAACACCGCCAAACCTACCTCTTCCACCGGCGGACCTCCCCCACCCCCACCCCTCTTCCATGACTACGCCGCTATTATAAAAAAGAATTCATACATACAATCAATACACCATTTGAATTACTCATAAAAAAAACCAATATTGTGACAGTTGGTAAATGAAATTGCAATTATATGTTCGACGTAATTTTGTTCTGATATGTTTAAGTCATGTGTTATTTCCATTGTCACTTAAATATTACTACATCGAAGCAATGAAAAGTGCAAGTTACCTGAGTTCCATTCCCTGCGTCTTTTAATAACACGGGAACAGAAAACTATATCAATATGTTCTACCTATATTTTCCTCATCAAATTATCCCTAATTTAGACAGTACTTTCGCGAGAAGTGTATACATATTGGAAAGAGTAATTTAGATAATGAGTTTCAAGAGAGCATTCGAGTAAATTATGTAAGGTAGATTCTGCTGTACCGAGAATAAACATGCATGGTGCCTTCGTAATGTTCTTAAATGCCTTGCCAATTAAATATTAACCGAGGTAAATATTTTGTTTATTTAACGAATCAACCACGTACGTTTCAGCATGTTTTGGTTGCTAAAAGTACACGTTATCGAACTCGCGTGACTTCATGCTCAAACGGACATCCAATGGCTGCAAACATAATTAGTTGCAGGGATATGTGAGCATTTTGAGCACGCGTAGTGCAATGGACCTACGGCACATAATCTCCTGGCTACAGTTCGACATACGTGGGCGCACTTCGATCAGGCTGCCATGGGAAACTCGGCGAAATTGTTGTTTCCGACGCACTCCAGTACGCGCCCTATCTCACTGTACTTGACTGGAGGCCAATCGTCCTCCACTTAATTTTCATGAGTTTAGCGCGCCGGTTCTAACTGCATCATTTGCGTTTGAACTGCGTTGCGCTACGCAGCGTAATCCGAAATGCGCTGAATTTTTGACAGGCGCGGCTTGCGTAGGCTTACAGATTGCCATTCCCACCTTTTATCTAAACCCAATGAACGTGATTATTTTGTTGATGTTTGGGGCAACGGTTTATATCCGGAGTTCGTGAAAGGACAGTGCGTATGGCGTGGGCTAGGTCGACTACTAGGATATGGATTTGAATTAGTGTGCCGTATTCGAACGATCAATCCAACTAACTAAGTATGCCTATCACAACGTTTAATTAAACCTAACAAAATATCTTGCTTCTTCACCCAATTAAATTTTCAAAGTAATATTCAAAGTTGATTGAGGATGACTTAAAAAGCTGAATAGGCCTACACATAATATTAGGCCGCGATGTGAACGTCCAACGTACAATGTTATCTTGATGAGCTTTAATTCATTAAATTTTGCGCAACGAAATGAAACGAACTTTATACCGACTTAGGTTGAATCAAGACATGACAAGAAATGCTTAGCCTATATAGTTATAGGAACAACAGTGAGCCCTTTCTCATTTTATCAAAAAAAAATTAGGTAGGACAAATCTTTTAACCATGTCACTTTCACAACTCGCGAGTGGCCCTCACATCATGCTCATTGATATTGCACCTTGACTTTGAGAAGTTATAATTATAAGCATGATAAGGAAACAAGACCTACAATTCGTTCTCTGGTCTCATAGTCGGAATGCGTTAAGCCCCCTTGACCGCCCCCCCCCCCCCCCCCCCCTTCCCATGCCACCGCTCTCGACTCTTGAAAAACGGTCGGGGGTTGACTTGATATTGACGTTCGTTTCGGATTACGGGTGGTAGGAGGTATTTTAACTTTTTCAAAGGTGCTTTATCTTCATGAAATTCATCCTAGGAAGAAGGGAGGCGGTATAGAGTTATGAAGATTCGATGACTTAGACTAGTCCTCCTCGCTCGGGCCATTATACCCGCTCTGAATATAAAACGTCATTTTAACCGATCCGAACTCTCGCCCAGCTCTTCAAAAATTGAAAATAAAGATCCATACGTGGGTCATGATAATTTATGCCTAACAGATGGAAAGATCAACATTTTGGAGTAATCTTATTCTTACAAAACGCCGCACCGTATTAAATTGGCAACTGTCTACGAATAATGTCCTAATTACTAGTAATCAAAATTGATATACTTCGATGTAGACTAAGGCCTATGTTTTATTATTATAAAATATAGGAGGTACCATAAAAATTAGGTGCACGTGTTCCATATCACTAGGATTAACGTTTATATCATAAAAAATGCCGTTTATCTTATCCCAATATAGGCACGACATAGCAGTCAAATTTGTGCTGTTTTAGGAAGTATGCTTCCATTTTGTACATGGATGATTTGTTTCAAATATCTTACACAACTTTGATTCAGTTTGTCCATCTTTAGATAGGCTAAGCATCAACAAAACAAACTGTGTATGATCGAAAGGTGATTTCATTAATTTATATTCTTTGCGGGGTTTTATTTTGTGGGTTTTTAGCGGGCACAAGTCAACTGTTTCAACTGTTGAATACAAAATAATACATAACGAGTAATAAATTATTTTTAGGTGTTAAATGGTATACTTGATGGAAATATAATAAAAAGAAAACGGAATGGCACTGCGATTTTAAATTTAGTCATGGAAAGTGAGTTAAAAGTTCACCAACCGTTTGATCTAAAAATTTGAGCTAAACCATAATCATGATGGAATTAAAACAGTGATCAACATAGCTGATGCACCCCATCACCCGTTATTATATTATGCCTTGTTTTATTGCATTTGTTTAGCCATCATCATATTCATGGGCCTGCAACTCGACTTTAAATCCTTCAATGCGGCATGCGGCTCATCAAATAGCGAACGCGTTTCTGCACGGCGCGGCAACAAATTATTTAGTGCGCTTAAATGTGCGTACAGCAATACGCTCCGGAGCTGCGTGACGAAAATTCCACAATAACAAAAAAACAAAAAAGTACGCGGTGGATCACTGCGTACTTGGGTTTTACACGCGAGTTTCCCTTCTAGCCCCTTACGGGGCTAACCCGTAAGCTGTAGGATTTCTATGCAGGCTGCGCACGCATGCTTGAACTCACAAAATACTGCCAACCAACAACACCAAAGCACCTGATTGGTCAAATTTAAACTGAAGCCTTTTTAACGATCGTCACGCTGCGCCGTATCTACCAACGCAGTGCTCCCGCTGCGTCATAACCACCGACGCAGTGGGGCGTGATGGTGCGTGGAAAAGCTCATGAGTTTTTTCAGTTCTCACGTTTGAGCACCAACCAATCAGAGCCTTGAGGTCGAGATGACGTAGTGCGCACAACGGATACCCACGGCACCGTTTTGAGGTGAGGTTGAGCAGGCGTACTTTACGCGAGCTCAACCTCATGTGACGTGGGCCCATTGTACGCGGAGTAATTCTGTTATACCCTTCACAGGGGTATTCACAGTGCATGATTTTTAAGAACGACGCATACTACTAATGTTAGGGTGTGGGGGTATTACAGATTTATGCCGTGCAATTGTGCAAAGTCCTTACCGTTTGTTCCTGTTGGACCATGGAATTAGTAGAGGGGGAAGGAATAACAACGGGATAACTTAATCCGATTATCTATTCAACCATACAAAGAATTAAACATTCCTACGTACCCTATGTGTTGAATCATATTGCCGACTATAGCCAATTCGATAGTTGTGCATACACATTTTGCTTTATACATTTCTATGTGAAATAAATGCTCAAAAACTCACGAGACGCGCGCGCGCCGATACATTGCAATTGGAAATGTTTATTTGTTAAATGTATGATAAACAAATGGCAACAAGTATCATATTGTATACCACGCTAGATTTACAACATATTTACGAAAAGACGCGCAATCCAAAGTGTTCCAAGTTTAGTGGTGCATGTTAACACTACTGTAATATTAGTTATTCACACAACACGACACACACAAAACTGTTTAAAGATATAATAATCTGTTTTCTCTCAGACTTCTCTTATATCAGTTCGATTAAAAAAACAAGTTTCAAAATACTTGGTCAACATTTTGTTAATACTCAATAATGTTTGTTATAGGCTATCTCTGATTGCACAAAAACTATTAAAACAACCGCAAAGACAATAGAATCTCTTTTCCTATTGTAAGTGCTGTTAATACCAACACGCCTTTTTTGATTGACTTATTCAAAAGGCGCTATCTAGTTATCTTTGCAGAACCTAAAATGGGTCAAAAAACGTGTTTTTTATAATTTTCTCCAAAATGGTCAATTTCATGATCATGGTTGGATTCATTGAACCCTTTCCTGCAAAAAATGTATACTTTTATATAGATTTAATGAATAATGAAGAAGTTACGGCAGTGTTACGGAGGCTATACCGAAGGTGCACAGCCCCCTTAAGATAAGTTGGAACAGATTTTATTTCACAGAATTTGGAAAAATGCACATATATCCCGTTTCGAATAACCAATTTATATGTAATTAAATTTAGGTTATAGCTATAGTCTATCCATCTGAGAGCGATCTTTGGTGCTCGGATGGGCAGGGGAGATGAGTAAAAATAAGATGTGCTGTCTTCTGGCGTATATTTGCTAGTTGTCGAAGGATCCCATTTTATTCCAACCTCCGGTCGAACCTCATCTATAATGTGAATTGAAACAACTAAGCTGCCTTATGCAAACACACACAACACTGTTCCAAATGCATATTATTCTCATCACATTCACATGCACATAGCAGCTACGTCTAGTGTATTATTCAAAGAGAGACAAATATCGGACCATTTGCGCATTATCTGAAATCAAAAGGCTTTGAAATCGTCACCTGTGATTTCGGCCTATGAATAGAATCACAAAGCTGAAAAAGATCAAAAGTGATGGACTTTTAACATTTAGCATAATCATCACCTGTGATTTCGGCATATGAATAGAATCACAAAGCTTAAAAAGATCGAAAGTGATGGACTTTTAACATTTAGCATAATGTAGAAGGCCACATTTAATTTTTATTTGCTATCTTGTAAGGTTTCCAACAGTAAATAATGTTTATTTTTCAGGTTGGCCGGGCCTATAGTAAGATAAAATGGTTGTAAAATGATATGAAACTCCGTATCCCTATGTTCTGTCTGCATGTCCGAATCAATCAGATTTCCTTGTTAAGTATAGAAAGAAACAAATACGCTTTATACAATCAGATGGTATCGATATTGAATGGTACGATTTTTATTTTCAAACAAATATTATACAATTTGAACGTTGACAAACTAAATAAAGTTTACTTTCTGACTTGTAAAATAAAAGTTTGTCTTCATCGGGGTCTATCACTCTACATGTACCTGTTTATAGAGGCCTATGGTTGTAGAGCTTAAAAATGGCACCAAATAAGACCATTAACGATGAGATGCAGCCAGTGCTTGCCAAATTGAAAGCATATTTTGAAATGGAGAAATTGGAAGGAAAAAGCTACCTGTCTTTGCAACGTCAATTAAACTGACTCTCATGGCACAACTTGGGTTATGATGATAAAAGTAGGGGGGGGGGGGGGGGGTAACATAATTATTTTTCATTATGGCCGTTTTTCGCTCTACTGATTCCATCGATATTTTGGTCAGAAAATAGCCTCCTCTCCCAGTCAATGGAACGGCTGAGTCACGTGGTTGGAAGATCGGTCTCAGATGGATAGACTATAGTAATGCCACCTTGCTAGGTCAGTCATTAAATGTATTCATTTTTGCATTTTAATTGGTTTCGCCTGACTAAAATGGAAACGTTTTAATATCCAAAGACGTAAATTACGTCATCATAAAAGCGACCCGCATCGCAAAAGCGACCCGGATGGCAAAGCGATCATAGTATGTTATCAGCATAAGGCTTATAATATGTTGTGAGGAATAAATAAATGAATAAATAAAAAATAATCAATAATAAAAAAGATAATATTTAGGCTTGGTTGTTTGATTGCGACGAGGAAATCCCTGATCTACGTGTGGATAAATTCCCTCAGTCGATCATAAATTCCCTCGGTCGATCATGGATGGTCAAAGAGGACACTGCATTTTTCTACTATGCAATTATTGTTTATGCTTCACGTTTTATCACTATGTATCACTTAGTACTACTATTATGCCGCCATAATCGGCAGAAACACCGCCAAACCCCACCTCTTCCACCGGCGACCTCCCCCCCCCCCCCCCCCCCCCCCCCCCATGACTACGCGGCACGCCGCTATTATAAAAAAGAATTCATACATACAATCAATGAATACACCATTTGAATTTACTCATAAAAAAACCAATATTTTGACAGTTGGTAAATGAAATTGCAATTATATGTTCGACGTAATTTTGTTCTGATATGTTTAAGTCATGTGTTATTTCCATTGTCACTTAAATATTACTACATCGAAGCAATGAAAAGTGCAAGTTACCTGAGTTCCATTCCCCTGCGTCTTTTAATAACACGGAAACAGAATACTATATCAATATGTTCTACCTACATCTTCCTCATCAAAATATCCCCAATTTAGACAGCACTTTAGCGAGAAGTGTATAAACATCGGAAAGAGTAATTTAGATAATGAGTTTCAAGAGAGCATTCGAGTAAATTATGTGAAGTATATAGATCTGCTGTACCCAGGATAAACATGCATGGTGCCTTGTAATATTAGTTATTCACACAACACGACACACACAAAACTGTTTAAAGATATAATAATCTGTTTTCTCTCAGACTTCTCTTATTCTCTTGTGCCAGATACCATAACACTTTGTCTGATTGGAGTGAACTCTCAGGTGGGGTCCCACAGGGCACGTTGAATGGTCCAACAATCTTTATGGCCTTAGCTAATGATGCTGCCAGAGTGGAGGAGCCTAATAAACTCGCTTTGAAATATGTTGATGATTTAACTATTGTAGAAAATGTGTTTGGAAAACAAATTTCCACCATCCAACATGATTTGGATAAATTTGAATAATGGGCTACAGAGAATCATATGAATTTAAACCCGACCAAATGGATGTCACCTTTGCGATGGATCCACCGATACTTACCCCCCCCCCCCCCCCCCCCCCCCCCCCCCCCCCCCCCCTCCGTTTGTATGATCAAAACCTTCATTGCACTGACTCGGTGAAGATTCTGGGCATAAAAATTGCTAAAGATCTGAAATGGAACACCCACATTGGTGACATTACGAAACGTGCAAGTGGACGGCTATTTATGCTTAACATCCTAAAACGGCATGGGCTAAGTGTTAAAGACCTGGTAATAATCTATGTTGGTTTTGTTCGCCCCCTTCTTGAGTATGCTCTACCAGTATGGCATCCTGGTCTGACAGAAAATCTCTACTATGATTTGGAGCGTATTCAGAAGAGGGCGTGTAGAATCATCTTAGGTTTTAACTACATAGGCTATCAGGATGCCTTTAATAACATGTGCTATTCCGAAACTCAGGAACCGTAGGGACCAAATTTGTTTAAACTTTGCTAAATCCCTTTTAAAATCTAATGAATTCCGGGGTTGGTTACCAAAATCTAGAGATGAACAATTGCATAATATGACTCTCCGTAGTGCTCACAAAATAACTGTTCCTAAAACACGTACCCTGCGTTACGCTCGAAGCTCAATTCCATACATGGTCAAACTCTTAAATCATACATTATAGTTCTGTTTCCAATCGGGGGTGGGTTGTTGTGTTATGCATGCTTAGTTATTTCTATGAATATATATTGTTTCTATTGTTCTATATATTACATATTGTAAATATTGTTGTAATTCATCATTTTGCTGCGATAATGATGTTTATTAAACCCTGAATTGATATCAGTTCGATTAAAAAACAAGTTTCAAAATACTTGGTCAACATTTTGTTAATACTCAATAATGTTTGTTATAGGCTATCTCTGATTGCACAAAAACTATTAAAAACATAACCGCAAAGACAATAGAATCTCTTTTCCTATTGTAAGTGCTGTGAATACCAACACGCCTTTGATTGACTTATTCAAAAGGCGCGCGTTAAACGTTTACATCAATAGTCTGTCTGGTGATTTTCACGATTTTGGAGGTAAAAAATCACGTTTTTTAGCACTTTTTGGTCTATAATTCAAAAAATAATTAATATTTAAAACACAAAACAAAAAAGATTCCTAGGGAATTGTATGAGGAATATTATAAAACTAGTATGACAAAATTTGACACAATATATTTTGAGTTATCTTTGCAGAACCTAAAATGGGTCAAAAAACGTGTTTTTTATAATTTAGTCCAAACTGGTCAATTTCATGATCATGGTTGGATTCATTGAACCCTTTCCTGCAAAAAAATGTATACTTTTATATACATGTAGATTAAATGAATAATGAAGAAGTTACAGCAGTTTTACGGAGGCTATACCGAAGGTGCACAGCCCCCTTAAGATAAGTTGGAACAGATTTTATTTCACAGAATTTGGAAAAATGCACATATCTCCCGTTTTGAATAACCAATTTATATGAAATTTTAAATTTAGGTTATAGCTAGTAATGCCACCTTGCTAGGTCAGTCATTAAATGTACTCATTTTTGCATTTTAATTGGATTAATGAAAACTTTGAAATCGGGACCTGACTATTTTGACTCACCCTGTACACCTAGTTCCAGAGAAAACATATCTTCATTATTCAAAATGTTGAACTCCTTGAATAAAGTCGAGTATGACATCGATAATGGCATTTGGAAATTGTTCTCATTGAAAAAATTTGAAGTTTGATTAGTTTATCCAAGTTAGTTTTACATGCATTTCCCCGGATGAGGATACCATAGTTAATGTAAGGCATATTAAAAGTACAATTTAGAGTATGTAATATACCTACTGGAATAAAATATTTCAATTTCTTCATGATACCAATGTTTCTCGATATAGTTTTTGAAATGCAGTCAATGTGACATTTCCAGGCAAGGTTTTTATCAATTAATTAAGATTCCTAAAAAGTTGGTTTGTTTTATTCTGTCCAACAGAGTGCTGTATAGGATGACATTTGAATCTGGCTTTAATTTGACAGATGTCATATGAGGCGTACCCAAAATCATATAATTTGTTTTGCTGGCGTTCACAGATAACTTATTTGCTTTAAACCAATTGCTTTCTTCTTTCAGTTCAGTATTCACTAAACTTATTTGGATATCAATATCTTTATGTGAGTAAAGAATAGTGGTATCATCAGCAAGTAACATAAAATCAAGAACATAATGTGTGGACAAATTCACACAGTCGGTCGATCACGGATGGTCAAAGATTTCTCAAAAATTCAAATATGTATGTAAATATTCAAACTATTAAAAAAAATGTATATGCTATTTGGCATTTTGACATTTTCATTATTTTAGAAATATTTAGTTCTTTTCCTATTTTTATAAAAATCAAAAAATGTAAGAACGTTACCATGTGAAAATATAACACTGTATTTGTCTACCATCTAATTATTGTTTTTGCCTCACGTTTAACCTCTATGTACCACTTAGTACTACTATTATTATGCCGCCAGAATCGGCAGAAACACCGCCAAACCCCACCTCTCTCACCGGCGGACCCCCCCCCCCCCGAGGACTACGCCGCTATTATGAAAAATAATTCATACATACAATCAATACACCATTTGAATTACTCATAAAAAGCCAAAATTGTTACAGTTGGTAAATGAAATTGCAATTATATGTTTGACGTAATTGTGTTCTGATATATTTTAGTCATGTGTTATTTCCATTGTCACTTAAATACTACTACACATCGAAGCAATGAAAAGTGCAAGTTACCTGAGTTCCATTCCCCTGTGTCTTTTAATAACACGGAAACAGAAAACTATATCAATATGTTCTACCTACATCTTCCTCATCAAAATATCCCCAATTTAGACAGCACTTTCGCGAGAAGTGTATAAACATTGGAAAGAGTAATTTAGATAATGAGTTTCAAGAGAGCATTCGAGTAAATTATGTAACGTAGATTCTGCTGTACCGTAGATAGAAATGCATGGTGCCTTCGTGGTAATGTTCTTAAATGCCTTGCCAATTAAATATTAAGCGAGGTAATATTTCGTTTATTTAACGAATCAACCACGTTTCCGCGTGTTTTTTGTTGTCCACAGAATTGGTTTGAATGCGAACCATATTAGGTTGCCATAAGTACACGTTATTGAACTCGCGTGATTTCATGGTCAAACGGACATCCAATGGCTGCGAATATAATTAGTTGCAGGGATTACAGCATTTTGAGCATGCGTAGTGCAATTGTGACCGTAAAATTCGTTATCATATGTCTGACAATGATGATTGGAACATTTGCAATCCGTGCATTCCCCTTGGATATACCTGTGTGGTTTGAGTGTGCTTTACAAGAGATGAACAGGAGTGAAGTAATCCACGCAGACACGCTTATCATGTCGGCTACCTTGACACTAGACACACAGACGGTTAAAGACACCATTATAATTCATAAATTAAAAAAACACACCATTGCAACAAATTAAATAATAAGTAGCAAATTTAAAGTCTCGTCTCTAGTGCAAAGTCCTTAAAACCGTTTGTCCCTGTTGGAGCGCAGTGGATAGAAAATTTGGAGTTGCGTTCGTTTCCTGTTCCTGTAATCGCCACACAACCCCGCATTACTAATAGCACTTTTGGTGGGAAATGTCCTGCATAGAATTGTCAATATATCGGTCCTATAATCCATGCTGAAAGCTTTTAATTCAAAGCCCAACCGCTTTCAATGTTCATCTTAGCCTGGGATGATCAGTGTTTGTACTTTAGATATCGACACAACACGACGATTTGTCACTATCCGACATGATCGAGTCAGTAACCGCTATGGTGTAAATGGACAAGTAATTATGGTATTCTCATCATCTGTATATTGAAGTCGTGCGTATAATGATAACATAGTCAAGCCGAAAATATCTTGAAGAAAATAGTCTAGACTTCTAGAATCGGTCTGTGATTGGTTTTCCACTACCGTACGTTACACCGTAATCATTGGTAATAAAAGCAACCGATGTGAGATAATGTTTGAATAGCTAAGCGTAATAAAAGCATTTAATAGAAATTGTAATTGAAATATATATATTAAAGAACGGCGTGGCTTTCTCAACACGTTTATTAACATCGTTACCAAATTGTTTATCTACGCCGATGTGCGTTGGGCGTAATATCCATACCGGATAACAACATCTTGCACGCGGTGAGAAATCATTTTGGTTTTGTCTGGGGGTTACTCCCGTGTGGGTTATAATAAAGCTTTGCATGAGAATGCTGATAAACAATTTCTAGTGACACCATTGGATTCAGCTATTGTCAAAGCTAATACTGATAACATAACAACACACCTTATGAAAAGTGCTTGTTCAAATACAGTTTCGAAACCAATTCAAAGCTACGTATCTCCAGTTAAATAATTCGCAATCTAAAACTTAAAATACATATTAATAGAGAAAACTTGTAGAATTTGTTAGATACCAAATTTTGAGGCCACCTTATATTTTACACGAGCTGAAATGTTTGTTTACATAACGCACAAAACCATAGATTGTTAGACTTTCGCGACGCCAACTGTGCGAAGCTGTAAAAAAGTGCTAGAAACTGGAGTTGCACATTCCTCATACTGCTGGTCTTATGCTGGTTTTAGGGATACGGCGACGAGGAAATCCCTGATCTACGTGTGGACTTCGCATTTCGACATTTTTGTTATTTCAAAAATATTTAGTTCTGTTACTAATTAAACATTGTTCCTATTGAGAGAAAAAAATCAACAACTTAATTAACATTACCATGTTGTACCAATCGGTACTATTATGCCGACAGAATCGGCAAATACATACACCGCCAAACCACACTTCTTCCACTCCCCCCACCCGACATGACTACGCCGCTATTATGAAAAAGATTCCATGCGTACAATCAATACAATATTTGAATTACTCATAAAAAGCGAAGAATGACAGTTGGAAAATGAAATTTCAATTATATGTTAGACGTATTGTGTTCTGATATGTCGTAGTCATGCGTTATTTCCATTGTCCCTTAATAATCATCGAAGCAATAAAAAGTACAACCTGAGTTCCATCCCCGCGTCTTTTAATAACACGGAAACAGTAAACTATATCAAAAACGTTATACCTACATTTTCCTCATCAAATATCCCCAATTTAGACAGCACTTTCGCGAGATGTGTATAAACATTGGGAAGAGTAATTTAGATAATGAGTTTCAAGAGAGCATTCGAGTAAATTATGTTTGGTAGATTCTGCTATATATACCGTGGATAGAAATGCATGGTGTCTTCGCAATGTTCTTAAATGCCTTGTCAATTAAACATTAAGCAAGGTAATATTTCGTTTATCTAACGAATAAACCACGTTTTAGCGTGTTTTGTTGTCCACATAATTAGTTTGAATGCGAACCATATTGGGTTGCCAAAAGTACACGTTATCGAACTCACGTGACTTCTAAATAGTCAAATAGACATGCAATGGCTGCGAATCTGATTAGTTACTGGGATTGGAGCATTTTGAGCATGCGTAGTGTAATTGTGACTGTCAAATACGTTATCTTATGTCTGACAATGATTGGACATTTGCAATCCGTGCATTCCCCTTGGATATACCTGTGTGGTTTGAGTGTGCTTTACAAGAGATGAACAGGAGTGAACACGCAGACACGATAATCACGTCGGTTACTTAGACACTATACTAGACACGGTAAAAGACACCGTTAATCCATAATTTAAAACTCATTCAACCAATTCAACCAATTCAATAATATATAGCAAATTAAAGTCTCGTCTTTAGTGCATAGTTCTACGACCTTTTTGAGTAGGAATAGACAATTTGGAGTTGAGTTCGTTTCCTGTTCCTAGGTGTCATCGCCACACAACCCCGCGATATACTAAGCTTAAGACCATCCGGTCTTGTAGTACTCCCCGCATTACCAACGGCACTTTTGGTGGGAAATGTCCGGGGAAATGTCCCGTAACAAAATTGCCAATATATCGGTCTTAAAATCCATGCTGAAAGCTTTAATTCAAAGCAAAACCACTTTCAATGTTCATCTTAGCTCAGTGTTTGTACTTTTGAAATCGACGCAACACGATGATATGTCACTATCCGACATGATCGAGTCAGTAACCGCCATGGTGTAAATGGACAAGTTATTACGGTATTCTCATCGTCTGTATATTGCAGTCGTGCGTATTATAACATAGTCAAGCCGAAAATATCTTGAAGAAAATAGTCTAGACTTCTAGAATCGGGCTGTGATTGGTTTGAAACAACCATACGTTACAACATAATCATTGGTAATAAAAGCAACCGATATGAGATAATGTTTGAATAGCTAAGCGTAATAACACCATTTAATTGAAATTGTAATGGAAATAAAATATTAAAGAACGGTGTTGCGATCTCAACGCGTTTATTAACATCGTTACTAAATCGTTTGGCTACGCCGATTTGCGTTAGGCGTGATATCCATACCGGGTAACAACATATTGCACTTTTGGTTTTGTGAGTGGATTGTAATAAAGTTGTACATTTGGAATGCTGAGAAAAATTCCAGTAAACTCATTATCGGATTCAAACTATTATCAAAGCTAATACCGCGCGATAAGCACTTGTTCAAGTATTTGCTGGATTCATGAAGTTAAGTGTTAACGTATCAGATAGTACCGTAATATTAATCGACCAATACTATATGAAGTCACTTTATTGATTCAATGATATTGCTGGTTTTAAAACCCCACTGTGCGTGGGTTATCTGCAAAATACCTTCTTTTGTTGTGTATTTACTCTTTTGGACCGCTCGCAACATGTTGATATCTGGTATGGTATTCTAAGGCGGAAGTGCGAAATCAATACGTGACTTTTACTTTCTAGATATTTACGATGACAACAAAGTACCATTTTCAAATACCCATTATAACTAAACTAAAAACTAAACACGTTGCCATGTCAAAACATATCCCTCTAACTCCAAGCTATCCCTAATTCTTATGAGTATTTTGTACACTTGGTGATGGAAAACGATTCTCTTGTGTCATCGTTCCACTTTCCTCGTGGCAGTCATCTGCAGACGACATTTCCAAAATTTCACAAAATGTTTCAAATTTGTCAAAATTATTAAATCTCATCACCATATTTGGTATTACCATGAGAAATGCATTAAAATAAGTATAAACATGCCTAGTTTTGGTTCAGTAATTCTAGTGATAGACTTTGAAAGTTGGGAAAACTAGCCACCATTACTCTGGTATACAGCGTACTGGTTTAACGGCTCCGCCTATTATAATACTACTGGACTGTCAGCTTTTTAAGTTGAACCTCCTGATGAATCTATTTTATGATTCAATAAGGGATAATCCTTAATAACTAAGCTGGCAACCGTCGCTGCGTGTAATGACATCATATTATGTTACATGCCTAAATAAATGACTTGGCACTCTTCTACCGAACATACTCTGATGGTACTATTTTTCAGCGCTTATGGTTTGTCAATGAGGTTGTATTCACCTTCGTCTCTAATAAATATTCCCGATTTAATTTATTATAAATGCGAATGCAATTGATATCTCAAGTAGCTCAATTTCTCGTGTGCAAATTTGTGATCCGGAGCATCCTACATTGTAAAGATTTGCTCTTGATATTCTCCTACTTCTCAGTCAGTGGCGTAGCTCAGGGGGGGGGGGGCAAATGCCCCCCCCCCCCCCCCCCCCCGACGAAAAAAGCCGATTTGTGCGGAAATAGGCAAAAATTGAGAAAAAGACAGAGGTTATTAGCCAAATAGAAGGCAAAATTGTACATGTAGTACATTTACTATGCGATTTTTTGTGACTGAGCGATTTTTTTTGGACTGTGCGAAATTTTTTGACCTTTTTAAGAGAAATATTCAAATTGTTAAAATAATTACTAAAAATGGCGTCAGCTTTTGTAAAATACCATTCTATAAGTTCTGCGATGTAAGAGTTAGTGGAACATGACACTTTATTTGTTTTATGGCCCATCTGGTTACAGAGATATCACTTTTTTAGGATTTTTAATATGGCGTCGGCAGCCATCTTGGATTTTAAGGTCAAGATGGTCTCAAAACTTAATAAATGCCATTCTACGGTTTTTTCAATATTGTTTCGGCGGCCAACTTGGATTTTTATGGGCAAGATTGTCTCAAAACATGGAAAATACCATTCTATAAGTTCTGTGATGTCAGAATTAGTGGGAAATTAGTAGAGTCGTTATCTTGGATTCCGTGACCAATTTCTTGATACCTTAGTTTCTTAGTGAATTTGTCAACTAAAACCATTTTAAAAGAAAATGAGCTCCCATGCACCTCTCAAAAGTGACGGGGGGAATGTTCTTTTATATGATGACATGAATCATATTATACCGTTTGCAATAATACTGTGACTTTTAAATTAGTAAAACCAATTGTATATTAAATATATATCTCCACTACTTATATGTTCACTGTTTTAATTGAATTTATAGTGTTTCACTGAGAAGACATTTCCTTTTATTTATTACACGAGCTAGTTGCCATGTATGTTCCATTTAAAATCCATACACCCATATATGGAACACGTGACGTTTATCTTCCCACACAGGGAGTGTAGACTTCAAATGGAGTCACTGATGCAGGTAACCCTATAATTCACATTCCCTGTGGTGAAGATTTAAGGTAATGTATTCCATATAGCATGTATGGAATGGAATAGCCCATTACCAAAATACACTCTGATCATTCATAATCAAATGATAATCCCGATTCCGCTATTTTCTTTTGAAACAGTTGATCAAAAGCGTTGTTTTGTGCGACAGTAAAATGGTTCTTCCAATCACCAACCAGACCTGCAAAATAATCATACACAATAATGTGATCAATAGTGGAAATATCCCTATTTGTAACCAATGACGTCACTTACACGGAATAGATTTTCAAATTCAACAGCATGCATAAAATGTACATGTTTATACCTTGGTGTATGATGAGTCGTTACATTACAGGGTGTTTCAGAAAAGAAGAAAAAAAAACTATTTAAAAGTCTCTCTGCTTTAAAATGTATACTTGCATGTTAGCTCAGTGGTGACGAAAATCTAGAAACATCAATTGGACATGTGCAAATTCCAGTTGTTCATAGAAGCTATTCCAGCTCCTACATTGTAAAATCGATTGCAACAACGGCACATAATTTGAAAGAACAAACTATACTCACGAATTCACCATGTATGAAAATATAACGACGTTTTGTGAGTTTGTTAATAAAAAATGGCAAAAACCATGCAGTTTATCTCAGGAACTAAGGGAGCAGTTCCATTTGTACGCGATAAAAATTGCGAGAATGTTCCGGGCCCCGATGAGTTTTTTATCAGGCCCCGATGAGATTTTTTATCGCGTACAGTTGCGAGTAGCAAAGGATTATTTATCGAGTAGTGTATTACCGCTTGTTTAAATATAACGAAAGATAAGTGGTCGGTATGTAAATAGAGCTTCGGGTTATTTATTCTAGTTGTAAGGTACAAATTCAGCATTTCATGTTTTTAGAGATAATGTTATTGATTATGGATGTTTAACGTAAATTGTATTATCCTCGTGTATTTGCTAAACAATCTCCCGCTCTATTTGCTAAACATACCCCAGGGTATGGCAGAGGCCTCGTATCGGGCCCCGATGTCTATTTTATCGAGGCCTGATGACTATTTTATCGCGAATCAACTTGAAAAACATCGGGTCCAAAACATATCAGGCCCCGATACAGTCGCGATAAATTTATCGCGTACAAATGGAACTGTTCCCTTATGTGAATGCGAATATTGCCCAGACAAGACAATTCAAATGTAATTGTGTTATGATAACATGATATGCAGAACTGAACTGGTGAGTAAATCATGACATACACATAGCCTTCTCGAGATAAGCCGCTACAAATGCGCCTAACATGTGTGTTAAACGAATACTATGCGCCGTAAAACAGTGAGTGAGTGTGTTTGATTATTCTTAAATGACTGAATCTATGTACAAGACTGTAGTCAAATTGCACAGACTATATACACGACAATCGATCGTTAACGCATCTGCAGAAATTGCACAGAAATCACGCGAGAATGGACGAGGATTTATGTACAGTAGCTACAAGTCTTTAAATGGGCATTAAGAGATGTGGTGGAGGCAGCGCCCTTAATTACAAAAATATATAATAAAAACTGGGATTTGTATATTTTTACATTGTATTACATGTATGAACTTACACCTATAGGATTAAGAAAAAATCAGCCCTCTTTGTACAACAAAACGTCGATTCAAAAATGCTGATCTGGCCCGATCAGCATTTTACATGGTTTAGGGTGGTATTCCAACATATTTAAAACATTGTTTTAATCAAGTTTTGCTGGGTTGTTTTTTTAGGAGAAACAACAATAATGGCAATTTGTAATGTTCATCTTGAATTCTGAAGTAATTTAATTAAAAATAATGAATTAAGTCAGTATACTTGTACGTTCTGTTTCCCAAAAATACAATGTATGACCTTAGTGTAATTATTCATGTTATTGTTATTAGAATACTTGCATTCATTCTTTCCATTTTTCTTTCAACAACATACGCATTTATCAATCTACAATTAGTATTACTCACCTTTTCTCATAAAAGAAAGTTTACCATCATCTGTGGGGTCACAGATCTTTAGAGAATCCGGATTACTCATTGGGTTACTCTTCATACTCTTGAAAGAGGAATGTTCCACAATTCTGTCTATATTAGCATCCGATAGAGGGCGCTGTAGAAATTCACAAATCTGGACTACTATACTCCTAAGATCCTACAAGATCAATTGCATTTAAAATAACGTTAGTTTGAGCATGGTTTGAGTCAAAGGGAAACTTATTTTGATGAGTTTTTTAGTTCATTTTGTTGTTGTTGCTTTTTAGGTGTTTTTTTCCTAATTTCTTTTTTCTATTTTTTTCAATTTATTTTTATTCATTTATATATATATATATTTATTTATTAGTTCATCTATTTATTTATTTATTTATTTATTAGGTCGTTAGGAGCAGATAATCGAAGTATTTTATGTACAATTTGCGTTAAGTGCAGAATTCGAGGATGTCCACAAGTGCTTTTATTGTAAATATTCTCCAAACATCTAATTGCGGTAACGCGAAATTGAACAATTTTAGATTTACCACACGTCCGTTCTGCCCACTCTACACACTGGAATGTTTGATATTCATTCCATCCTTTAATCTGAATATGCATAAAAAGCTATAACATATTGCACAAGGGATGTCAAGTATTTCTGAAGATATCAACCGAGACTAATTTCAGACCCAGGAACAGACACTCTGGTACTTACGTAACCCAGACATTTTGAACTATGGGGCATTCATTGAAAGAGAATTTCAAAAAACAGACCGGGGTCTTTGGGCGAATAGTACCAACTTATCTCCGCAGGGGAGTGTGTAAGTGACAAAATTTCAATTGAAAACATTTCCCCCAAAAGGATCTTTGAATGAAATTGTTGCGAAATTGTTCAAACAGACAGTAAAGAGACTTTGTGTGATTTTTCACGGTTTTCGTGAAAACACGAAATTGTGGGTGACTGAGCCAAGATTTGTAAACACAAATGGCGTCTTTGAGTGACAGCGTGGCTGAAGATGGGAGTTTAACTAACCTACACACGCATATCATAAACAAATGGGAGTGCCTCCCCCCCCCCGCCATCTTAGAAAGGAAAATAAAAAAGAATATTACCTTTTGCATGTCTTCATACTTTACAAACAGTACATTGGATTCGTTCCTCCTACTCCACCAGAATAGATTCTCCGTAAACCAATTGCCACCGCGAACTAATCAAACAGTTTAACAAGAAATTGAAAAACATTAATATAGTTTAACTACATTCACTAGTTGTACCGGTTTTAAACAATGGTATGGCAACCAATCTTAATATGGGATGTTTTTTGACATGACGTTCGGTGTTGCCGGCTGGTTTCACGAGTATAGATCAGGGGTTCTGATTGGATAGTAAGAAGAAGGTGAAAGAGTTTCCGGGTCCAAGGTTAATCAAAGACAAGGAAACGATTATGGGAATGCTAAGGGACTTCAACTGAAAATTGACTTCAAGGAAAATGAACCTGGCTGTTCAACCACCGCTATAATATAAAGAGGTTCGAGAATATTTATTGGACCTCATAAACAAAGGCTGGATCAAGAAATCGAAGTCATCCTACTCATCTCCTGTGGTGTGTGTGAAAAAAATAAAGATGGCATCCTTAGACTTTGCTGTGATTTTCGACAGCTGAATCAGAATGCCATTTCAGATCGTAAGTCCATTCCAAGAGTTCAGATTATTCTCGACAGTCTCGGCAAGCACCTTACGGCCTTTGTTACACCACGGGGACTCCACGAATGGAAAGGGTTCCTTTCGGACTCACTAATGCTTAGATGGTTTAAATGGAGATATCTGCATCCCCAACCTTGACGATGTTTTGGTGTACAGCAATTCCTTCGAAGAGCACATCGAACATGTGCGTCAAGTGTTACAACCATTACAACAGCAATGAATCAAGCTTCAACCATAGTGTAAATTCTTTCAAAGAGAAGTTCACAATCTTGGTAGGGGCACCGTATTGATCCTTCTGATATCGCAGCTGTGGAGATTGTGAGGTACCAAAAACCACCAATGATCGGTGAGCTTATAGGAAGGTACTCGGCCTCGTCAGATACTACCGAAGATATATCCGATTTCTCAAGACGGGCACATATTCTATATGATCTTCTAAAAGTACCCACTGATATTTAGGTCCAAAACCTCAATTCGGTGACCATTCTCTGTCTAGTAAGGTTTTACAATTGATTTGACTTCTATGGACCTTGTATCCTGAAAGAACTTGGTGTAAAGAGACAACTGCTATGAGAGCTTTACAAAAGAAAATTGGCCTACTTCGAGCACATCACCAAAGGCAGTGGTAGCTTACTGGCACTCCACATTATAGAGGGGAAAGTGGAAGGAAAAGAGGTCGTCCAAAGAAACAATGGTTCGACAACATCAAGGAATGGACCGGTATGAGCCTAATAAAGGCCAAGCGTCTGGCACAAGACAAAGCAGCTTGGCGAAAGATGATCCGGAGATGTGAACATATGGCAGCCAATCGTCACAACTGACGGAGGCCGAAGAAGAAGAAGAATAAGAAGGACCGTTTAGAAAAAAAGAAGAAAAAAACATGTCCCTCGCAAAAGTGTGGGTAAATTCAAAATGGCCGCCACACAGGGCCCAAAAAAATAACGCTGAGATTGGAAAGAAGGATAAACAATGCAACAGAAAATTCAATGGAAAAACTAAAAAGGGGCAGGTCCCATCACTTCATCCCATCTGCTGGACTGTCGACCATCCGAAGGTACTCAAAGAGCTACTAGACCAGATGTCATGCCCACCAGTAATCATGGTTATGGGCCTATAAGCTTCCCTATATCCTACATATTGATACCACCCAGGAAGGTTTAGGGCAGTACTATACCAAAGACAGGGCGGAACAATGCGCGTGATTGAATATGGTTCCCGAACCCTCACCACAGCAGAGAAAAACTATCACCTGCATTCAGGGAAGTAGAGTTTTTGGCACTCAAGTGGGCCATCACTGAACATTTTCGGGACTACCTCCTCTACTGCCCACATTTCACAGTGTATACGGACAATAATCCTCTAACGTACGTCTTAACGACAGCCAAGCTGTACGCAACCGGACATCGATGGGTAGCCGAACTCTTTGATGTTCACTTCGATATAAAGTACCGACCGGGAAAAGCCAACATCGATGCTGATACCTTGTCTAGACTACCATTGGATATTTCCAAATACGTGACAGAATGCACAGAAGAACATACATCGTCGATACTTCGGGCCGAAGCAGAAGCAATTATGGCGAACGAAAGTGATACAGTCTGAATTCAAGCTATATATATGACATACTCAAAAGCCGTGGAACTAGTTAACGTCCAGCACCACGCCCCCCCCCCCCCCCCCCCCAAGACAATGAGCAGGTGGAGCGGTATAATCGCACGCTTTGGGGATGTTAAGAACTCTTAATGACAAACAGAAGATGGACTAGAAGGACATGCCAATAAAATGGTACATGCTTATAATGCCACTAAGCACGAGGCTACAGGTTACTCACCCTTCTATCTCCTCTTTGGCCGAAAGGTACGCGTACGCCTGCCACATAGGTTACGTTCTTATGTTTTTCCTATAGTTATACGCACTGCCCTCAATAGTCGAGAAATGGTAATAATGTTACCGTTGATTTCCACATCCGGGTAATTTGAGTGTAACGCTATGGGAAAACATACAATTTCTTGGTGGCTTTTTTATGAAAAAATGCCGGACATTTCATCCATAAAATGCATAACACTTTGAAGAGTGGGACTAAGGCTACCGGCTAGCTGGCATACTTTGGGGATAGCATACCATTTAAAAGGTCAGTAAGGTGGGGAACACCGATGTCATGAGAAATACGTGAAACTTCGTACTTGCAGATGGCATTTCTCAAAGAGAGTAGTTTTAATCACAGAATAAGTTATTGTAGCTGATAAAATGTGTTTCAAGCTTTCCATTGATATCAAATATGTGGTATTTACCAGCCAAATAATGTGTTAAAAAAGTAAAAAAGGTATACCTTTAGATTTGACCTTTAGTAAGGGATGTACAGCAATGTACAGCTATGCACAGTCTCACGGTAAACCATAGTTTTACGAGTTTTTGGTACCAATGTACCTTTTCCAAAAATACCCCCCCCCCCCCCCCCCTAAAAAAAATCCTGAGTTCTTCAAAACATCACTTTTTTTAGTTAAATGACAGTCAGGCGTTAGCGCGATCACTGAGAGAGATGAGCTCTTTCTGTTATGAGGATCCCGTAGATTCTCGTAGTTCATTCTGTTACATTAGATGCTCGATCATTATTGTTATTTTTTTATTTCAAAAGTCCCCAAAATTCCCCCAAATAACTCATTTTTGGTCTATTAAATCGATAGTTCACCACTGGCTTATTATCTATTGAACACGACGGTCGTTGGAAAATATCAATCTATCATTGTGTATGTACTTCCATGATCTAATTTGGGCCTCCTATTAGTACATGTATCCTATTTAATCGTACGCGTGGTAGCCGTAATCTGTATGTTTCACATGTTAATGTCGGGAACCTTATAACCTTTGACGAGTTTACATTTTACAAATGTGTTATTTTTTCTTTGGGAGAAATTTGCTATCAAACACGATGATAATATGTGGTAATTGTGCCGGTTTATCGAAAGGTAGGAAATACTGTTATTTTATAAGAAATATATCGTTATATCCATTATCCTTTTTATTACCTGGAGTTCATGGGTTTTCTAAACCACAGTTCAAATGTTAGCCTATTAGACAATACCATGACGAAATGAAATAAGCCGCTCCTAAACTAATTAGTATGCACATCCAATCGGAGTGCGTGTCTTCCGCAAGAAATCGTACATATTTCATTTCACAGTGAAGGCTTTTTGTGTGTGCTAACGACTGACTGTTTAGCATGTACATAATCTATCAAAATCAATACCTCCGTCAGCAAATCATTAACATACGGTTGCTAGTTGTTGGCAAGTGGTTATCACTGGTTATATAACATTGGGGTCAATCCAATATGTTGGAAACTCCCATTAACTTTTTAAGGGCGATAGAGGGCAGGGGGCACAATTTATACTTCTAATCTATGTGCTGCCCATTGATGATGTGTTCAATCTGGAACCACAAGGGCAGCATCCATATCCAGATCGAGTACACAAAGCGTTGGAAAGAGCAAATACAGGAAGCGCAGCTCATTGTAGATGTAAGTTCAGTATGATCACAGCGCATTGCCCTTCAAAACGGTGGCAGCTCCCTTGCCGAAATAAATGTTTCAAAAGAGTATCAAAAGATTTTTGATATGATTTTGATAGTATCAAATCTGTATCAAAAGTGTATCAAATCTGCACCAGGCATTTAATATGAATTTGATAGTATCAAATCTATCAAAAGTATATCAAATTGGACTTAGTTAAAATACAAAAAGTCAACTATATCAAAAGTATATCAAAAGTATATCAAATTGGACTTCTTAGTTAAAATTCAACTGTCTTTGGTAAAGTCAACTAAGCACAACACCAAAAGTAAGTCCCCCTCTCAACAGTTCGTCATGACATCGTAAGGTAAAACATTAAACCAATAAAACTTAGTTAGAAGTAATCCTATGACTGTTTCCTAGGTGTTGTTTGAAAATGAAAGATGTCCATGACTTCATGGCTTAATGAGCTCAAATGGAAGACAAAAAGTTTATGAATTGCTTCTTACTAATGGAAAAACACCTGTGGTCGATAGAATTTTACTGTAACGTGTAATCAATTCATGATCATTCAGCCATATCAATCCCCTTCTTGGCTCAGAGCTTAGCAAAGTGAGTTGTGACTTTTGAGAAGGGCAGGTTTTGTCTTCCATTTGAGCTCATTCAGCCATGAAGTCATGGACATCTTTCATTTTCAAAAAATACTTAGGAAACAGTCATATGATTATTTCTAACTAAGTTGTATTGGTAAAATGTTTTACCTTACGATGTTATGACGAACTGTTGAGAGGGGCACTTACTTTTGGTGTTGGGTTTATATCAAAAGTGTATCAAAAGCATATCAAATTGGACTTAGTTAAAATTTAACTGTCTTTGTACAAGCCAACTATATCAAAAGTATATCAAAATATATCAAATTGGACTTAGTTAAAATCCAACTGTTTTTGTTAAAGTCAACTACACTGAGCCAAAAAATAGGATACATGTACTAATAGAAGGCCCAAATTAGATCATGGAAGTACATATACAATGATAGATTGATATTTTCCGTATGAAACTTTGATTATATAATTATTATTTAGCTGATTTTGTATCATTGACAGTTCTGTAAAATATTTAAATGTGTTAACTTCTAGTAAGATATTTGGTTGCCCACCGGGCAACTGCATTAGCAAATGTTGGTTGCGGGCAACTGCATTAGCAAATGTTGGTTGCCCGGTGCTAATTTTGGTGGTCCCGGCAACCGGGCCACCACTTAATGCGAATGCCGGACTTATGACTTGACTTACGACTACTATAGTAGTGACTTGGGACAGAGCAGACAAGCAGGATCAATCTCTCACGATTCCTTCATTCATATTTTGATACGGGCATGCTTATTAGTTAAATATTCATAAATGTTATTATTTTAGTATATAGCCTCTTTGGAGCAACTGTGAAGAAAGTATCTACAAGATGACTCTGTAAAAGTGCAAGTTTTCCATTGATCAAGATAAATTCGTTAGTGCTCGTAGTAAACGATGAGTAGGATGTGTGAAGCTCTATCAGGTACATATAATACACATGTATGTGTATTATTGTATAAGATTATCTTACCTAACTTGTTAGAATTATAAATGATATGATTATTGAAACTAAGAATCGAGCACAACTTCCAAAGAGCTTTAGACTATAAACAGATAAAAGCCATGGAAAATCCTATAATAGTTCTAAGTTATAAGAGTAATAGCTTGGATATCGGGCATGGATTTAACCAAGTCATATTATTAAGGACATTATAATTGTGTTAGTCTAAGGTCTTATAACAGAGTATGAAATTAAAAAAGTAGTTTAGAATAATTAATAATTAATATAGTAACCAAAAATACATGTTTTAAAATACTTCTGACTAAATATAATAACATTATTAATGCAAGAACATATTGCATTACGCATTTGCCACTTAAATATATCTTAATTAGACATTAAAGAATTATGATTAATTAGTTAACTAATTAGATAACTATAATTCAAGTAAAAACCGTTATTTCAGAAAAGAACAACTGAATGAAGCTAACTGTTAAAGGCCTTGTGCTCTTGACAAACATTTTCTCGTGTTTTATTATAACAAATAAAATGAACATCTTCCATATCTTTAATTAATTTTAAAACAACTTCATACCAAATATTTTCTTTAGATCTCTGAATATCCCCTTAACCCATCAGAATACTGATACCTTTGCCAACTGAGAAGTCATCCAAGCAATCTCCAAACTCCTTGTATTTTTGCATGGTTGGCACATACTTGGTGAAATGGTAATAAGACACACATAGATCTTTCGGATTTCTTGCGACGTAGATGACTTTTGGAGACTTCTCAAACAGTTGTCTTGGAAGAAGTTTCGCTGGCAGATGAGATTTTATAAAACGAGGAGATGGCATGTTATTTATAACCATGTAGGATGGCGGTACTTGGTCCAGCTGGAGTGTATCAACAAAAAAAGAAGAATAACCAAAGCAACTCAAACTAACCTTAAGCATAGATCCTTGAGAAGATCAAGGATCTATGTCCTAAGGGACTTGCTAAGAGGAAGAAACGACAAATAATGCTAACATTATCAACCATCGAGAGCTTAGTAAGTAGAAAATATAAATTGTATAATATTTCGTAAATTAATTCACGTCACGTCTCACTTATTGACATTTTATAATAGTTTTCCTCTTTAAAATGACACACCAATTAGGGACTTTTTATTGCTATGATATAATTCATAAAATTATAAATAATTCTAGACGTCGACTACTACCAGTGAAATCTTGATTAGCACCCTCCAAGTACAAATCAATTCGTATTTTTGTTCTGCCATCCGCACCAAACCTACTACCCCATCCTATGCCCTAACTCTCTCACTTATAAATCCATCAACTAATTAATGACCTTCGCAAGAGAGGCCCTCTCTCAGCTGCCTCTTCACCCTTTTCTACTCACTTGCGAACGGTGATTGGCTGGTGTCATTTCAATGTGGGGCGCCCTCCTGAAGACATGTGTATTCTTGATGGCGTCAAAGTCTCCATCTTTTAAAATGATAGAGACAATTTCTTGCATCCAAGTTGTCCCTTTGAAAATAAATATGTTAAGACATGATTCCTCCTAGGAGTCGAAATACATGTATATCTTTATATTTAAATATTATTGGTCGGTACACTAAAATGAACTCATCTAATTATATTACAATGAGTGATTACAATGAGTGAAAGACGATTTTAAAGACAGTACCACTACATTACATTTTTGCATAACGCCGTAAATCTGTTCCCGATTCATCTCGTTTCCCACCCCGGTTCCATAGACCATTGACCCTAGAAGAAGGTCAATGCATAGACATATGCACAAAATTCGGTAAGGGTATGGTGTATAAGTCCCAAGTATGCAAATGAGGATAATGAGATTTATTCCGTTGCACTTATAAAACTCTATTGTATATTTCACGGACATAAATTATGCTAATGAGCTCATTAAATGACGTCACTCGCATCATCGGGTTTTCCCGATGATTGAAATACGTTGATTGAAATTCTAGGTCGAGTAAAATGATGTTCTTATTTGTTGTCTGTGAGCTTTTCTGATTTTTTTCCCGTATTGGAGTATTTTTTTATTGAAAATAGACAGTTCAAATTAAACGTTGGTTCCAAGTTCAACTGACAGCACATGTATTAAAGGCGACAGCAACGGCAATATGCAAGCAACATTTGAGAAAAAAACGATGCCCGACTTTGCAAGAAAGTGTACGGGGAAGTGTACGGGTGAACATGACAAACCAAAACAGCCTAGTAAATAATCACCTCCGTGGCGCAATTGGTTAGCGCGTTCGGCTGTTAACCGAAAGGTTGGTGGTTCGAGTCCAGCCGGGGCGTTGTTACTTTTTGCATTTAATGCAGATCGACAAATCACAGTAAAAATATAATATTGACAAAATCACAGACCACTTACACAAAAATCGCATCTGCGCATGCTCCTGTCGTGATCGAAATCTACCACACAAGCAATGGGCGAGTTTTATAAGTGCGTTGTTGAGTACTGGGTAGATGTGTGGTAGAGCATGACATTGTATTCAGTGAGCTCATTTGCATACTTGGGACTTCTACACCATACCGCTACCCAAAATTCACGGCTTCATAGCGCCATCCTCGTAGAAGCTCTTAGATTCTTAGACTCTGAGATTCTTGTTTACATCAATATATACATTCGTTCTCGGTGTTCCTTTTACTTATTTCTAAAACCTGAGAGCTCTACTAGTAAACAATACGTGCATGCGTGACAAAAGCCACGATATTGATATCTCGGGTACAAAGGTCACTGATATCGATCGTATCGATGAATATCGATAAGAGGCAATCCAATTGCATCACGGGGAAAAGTCTTTCGTTTGCTGCAATTGGCGCAATGCATTGTGGCTGCGACATTAAAATCTTCTTCGGAGTGATTACAAATAATAATCGACTATTTCTGATTGGTCAATTACATGATATGTTAATTCAAAAGACCTAATATTTACAACTTTATGCTAACTGATTAGTCAATGATACTAGTATAATCTTGTTTATAAGAGACGCACAATTATTCTTCAAGGGGGGGGGGGGGGGGTAGGAAGATCGGGTCGGGTTGATTTTGTTTTTCGGCGGCAAGTATTGTTTTTGCTGCCGAAGGCGGCGAAGTTGTTTTAAATTTTAATGTTTACCTTTATATTGAGTTGGGTGGGCAAAGGTGGTATTTTTTTCTTTTACTCGTCAGTTTTGAAGTCAAATGGTGCGTCCCTAACCAATTGGCTTACAGATCTTAGGGTGTTAAATTTACTTACCCGATTTTGGAAATGTGATTAGGAAGACGTCATCCTCCCTGACTTCCCATGTCTTGAGGGCGTCAAGGACTTTAGGCTGTATATATTTAGGAAATAAGTATCCATGATACTCGTGCCGTATCCTATCTTCATCAGTAGGGGTGATACGAGGCAATGATGCAATCAGTTCAGAGAATTCTTCAAATCGAAAAAGATTAATAGATTACGTAAGAAATTAGGTAGAGGGCAAACGAAAGACAAAAGTAATTTGTTAACCTAGCTAGCGCTGTATGGTTCGTAGTATTTCCGACAACAGACCCACGGCCGAAACGGTGATATATCGATAGTCCGAGTGTTCTATAGTCCGAAAAAATAAGGTTCTATAATACGAAGGTTCTATAGTCCAAAAAGGAAAAATGTTCTATAATCCGAACATGAAAAACGGTTCTTTTCTATAATCCGATTATTGCAATAGGTTCGGTACCCCGAATACTTCAAGTTTTTTAGTCCGAATATTGAATTACCTTTTCTAATTAGAATTTTTAACCATTGTAACAAATGGGTGAAAAGTTCCTCTAATCCGACAAATTATTTAGAATTTTAATTTACTTAATACCATCCCTTTCTGATTCGATTCTTATACTATTATAGCTTCTTTATAAAAGAAGCAATGTTTCCAAAAGAAGTTTTCCCGTTATCTCTTGAGGACGCACTGCAAAGTACGCTATCTCAAATGTCGGATTATAGGATATTTTGTATGGTTCGGATTAAAGAACAGTGAAACCCTTTTGGACTAGAGAACCCTTTTGAAAATTCGAACTATAGAATCTTTTTTTAACTTTCGGATTAGAGAACCCTTTTCCAGTCTTCGGACTATAGAACCTTTCAGAATATTCGGATTAAAGAATCTTTTTAATATTCGTACTATAAAAACCTTTTCTATTTTCGAACTAGAGAACGTTTTTTACTATTAAAAAATTCGGATTAGGCCTATAGAACCTATTTCATTTTCGGACTATAGAACCATCGGACTTTGGAACCTTTTTTATTTTTCGGAATAGAGAACCGTCTTAATAATAAAGAACCTTATTTTTTTCGGATTAAAGAACCTTTTATCTGATTCGGACTATCGAATGGTGAATTAACATGCGTCGTACTATAGAACCATCGTACTATAGAGGCGTCGAATTATAGACTCGTCGGACTATAGAGCGGTCCCCGCCGAAAAAACAACTTCAAGATCAAATGATTATTAAATGGTTATTTCAAGATGTTCAGTACGTGTGTTTTGAAATTCATTTGAATATTATACTTTTCACTAGTTACGTAAGGTGGCGCTATTGGCCGAGTCAAAATTTAGATTTCCTTTGAAATCAAATGAGTTTTAGCCCTTGGTCTGACGATTCTGGAACTGAATGTTTTATTTCAATCGGACATTCAGTTGCCGAGATATGCTAGGTCAAAGGGCCATATAATCAACATCTTTGGCAGCAACTTTCTTTTTATTTAATTTAATTTTTCCAATTCCAGTTGCCATGTAATTTCCTAATTATGTCTAATTATGTATGCATGAAATATGCTAAGTAAAGTTTGTGGATAATTTAGATAAGCTATGGTGATGTGACTTGGTAAATGGGTTAGTACACTTGGAGAACTAAAAACATAGCTAAAGAGCGCGACCCAAAATATTTATATTCTGTTCTATTTTCAGTATATTCTTATCAAACTAAAAATCAGTTACCGTTAAGTTAAAGTTTGCAGCATTGGTGCAGTTTTCCTGAACGATTATCCAAAGGAAGGCAATGTAAATATTTTCTCCTGTGTTATTTCTGGTCAAAGGTCAGAAGTCTGATTTTGGCTATTTAACACAGAAATCAAGCTCAATTGCAACAAACGCCATTATTACGTATGTACATATGGACGGGTGATGAGTTGTAATCTATTACCGATATATCTTATCAAGAACTTGTCTATTAATTGTATAAACACAATTAAATCACAGGTCAATGACAATCGAGATACAGGGTGAGTAAAAAAAAGTGTACTCTGATTGAAAAATAAATAAAAAATGTTTCTGACCACAAAATTAAGGCAACCAATAATTTAATCAATTACGCCATTTATCTGCTTTCATTGGCAAAAAGAATCACGGCAATATAATTATAGTACCGTTTAGTAGATATGAATATTTCTGTAAAAGAACTGAATTTTGAAACCGAACAAATTTGTGATTTCACGCTCAATGAGCGCTTAATAATGTGTACTAGGATTAACATGTAAAGGATTAAACAGTCTATTTATTAAACCAATTAAATAAACTGCTCACAAAAAGTTAGGAAACTTTTTTAAATCAAGTATATCTTTATTATTTATTACCCTCTTGTATCATGTGGCCTATCAATGGAAAGCTGAAGTGTTCTACTTTAAAATGATACCAAATGTGCAATGATGACATGTTGCTGGACTTGGCCACATTAATGAGAATGAGACAAAGTCACAAATCAAATGTGCCAAAATTAGCAATTTTGTGTTACTTTGTGAACAAACAAATTGACACTGTAATGAAAACAAGCAAGACAACTTACTTTATTGAGACAAGAACTGAGTTCAGTAACGAGTGGATGATCCGAAGGCGTTGATGACAGCCTGGCACTTCAGGACCTTCCACCTGTTAACCCAGTCTTACAAATACCCAAACAATGTTTTTCTATTAAGAGATGAGGGTTAACTTGTATGTGTTGTGCTCACTGGTGCAAATCTTTGTGTAAACCATTCATGGTTCTCAAGCATGACCGGTTTGATTATTGATCATTACCTATTGACTATTTAGCACAGATTACGGTAATTTTGGCACATTTAATTTGTGACTTTGCCTCATTCTCATTCATGTGGCCAAGTTCAGCAACATGTAATCATTGCAAATGTGGTATAATTTTAAAGAGAAACACTTCAGCTTTCTATTGATATATAACATAAACAAAGATAGTTTAGATAAAGCAGTTTAGATAATAGCCTTGTTCAGAATTTCTCCTCATTATTTAACATGAAATAATGATAAAATATTATCACCACTTGTGAGTTAAAGTAATTGCAAGGATTTAAAAATGATCCATAAATTTCATAAACATGATAAACAAGACGAGGACGTGGAACAAAAATGGCCAAATGAGTGACTATCTGATATCGTATAAAATATACAATAAAGTATTTTGATAATAAATATTATTGCACCTATTTTTCATAAATATGTTCGATTAAGTAAATATTGTCCTCGATACAGTTAAAATATACGGTCAAAATATCGATGTCCACAGTAAGACTGGTAAAGTAAAAGTCTCTCTCTCTTTCTCTACATGGACATTCATTCTTGAAGACAATTTGTTTTCAGGTAAGTCCAGCAATATGCAAATAATCAAGCAGCTCTTCCTTCTTAAGTGACCACCATTATTGTTAATACAAAGTCGTGCTCTGGTATTCATGCTGTTGATGGCACGCCTGGGGAACCATCTTCGACGCAAAGCTATACATGCATGACATGCATTGTCAATACGTTGCCGTAGTACTTGAAGACTTTAGAACCTTTTGTCAGGACTGTAATTTGTTATCTATATGATAATACGCTACTCTCTGTCTGTCTGTCTGTTTGTCTGTCTGTATGTCTGTCTGTCTGTCTGTGCGCGCTTTTTCGTCGCCTTCCCGGGGTCGGGCGGTGTTCAAACTCGGTGGGTGGGTGCAGCTCGGTCCCCGCAAGAGCAAGTTTGCATTCGCTAGAGCGTACGAGGTCAAAGGTCATCTAGAGGTCAACTTTTTGAAGTTGGTCGGATCGTGCTTAAACTCGGTGATCACAATGCTCGATGCGAGGCGAGCGTGGCAAAAATAAAACGGCTTTGCTTTTCTTGGGTCGTCCGGGGTCAAAGGTCGTCTAAGGGTCGAATTTTCAAAGTATGTCCGATCGGGCTTTATGCATGCATTCTACAAACCACCAAACCCGAGAACCGACAAACCTCGGGTGACCGCCCAAACCCGAGAACCGACAAACCCCGGGTGACCGCCTATTGCTTATAATACCTGATGATATAATTTGAGCCTTCGAAGATGGTACCTTGTTCGGATCTAAAAATGGCCACTTTTATTCAAATACGCGTGAAATGAGTTTCCCTTAACCAATTCTAACCAAATAAAATTCGTATTAAAGCTAATTAACAGGTCTTGTAAACCATTAACATAATTTGGGTGACAAATGCTCATATTTCTTTTTAAAAAATCCTTTAAGTTGAGTACACTTTTTGACTCACCCTGCATAGCTTTTATATTGCTCAGTAGCATATAAGACTAAATCACTCAGTCAACAATTGCGTACATGCGAAGCAAGTGTGGCGTGACGGAACAGCAGAGTGTATAATGCATAGTGTACATGAAAAGGGTTTTAGATCAATTCGGTTTCATACTCACTGCGCGAGAAAAACCGCAAAATTGAGAATTAGTTGATATTTTTCTGGCTTGTTTTCTCAGCCGTAAATAATATGACAGGGTTTGAAACTAATCTAACCGCGTGTACAGTGTTTACGGCTGCGATCGAAAACTGGACATATGCGAACACATTGGGGTGAAAATGAAAACAAATACGTTAATAAAATCCCAAAATAGGAAGCCTCGGGTTTCTTTTTTTAATTTTAATATTATTTTTTTCCCGGCGATACCGTCAAGATGGGGTCATTCGGAGTAAAACTTCAATTTAAGAAAAAAATCAGGAAACAAAAGATAAAAAAGATGCCATAATATAGCTTTAAGTAGAACTAAAACACAATAGTTTTACTGCAGATAGGAACCAGCATGAGGTATAACCTAACGGTCGGTCATTATATTCATTGTTAAGTGCAGGATTGCAGCTGATGCAGCATACCTGTATGTACGTGTGGAAGTCCTTTTGGGGCACCTGATAAAAAATAGACCTTTTATTTATCCTGATCAATTTGGTGTGTGGTAAATAAACCAACCCTAAACTTCCACGTGCTTTCTTTTCAGCATTCGATTGCAATTAGTCCTATAGGCAAGATTTTTCGAGAACGCAGCAATCTGGTGCACCTTAATCCTACCTCCCCGTGTATGGTTTTTTTAAGAGGCAAAAAACGGGTCAAAATTTGGGGGAAATATTTTTTTCTTAATTGAAATTACAAATGCGCTGGGCCCGGGGATCATTGCCGGGCCGCCCACGTGGATGTCCGGCAGTGGCGTAACCAGCGGGGGGGGGGGGGGGGGGGTAACCCTTGCCCCCGCTTGCCCCCTTCAAATGAAATCAATCGGTATGGGTGTGGAATGGAGCCCCCCTCATAAGGAGCCCCCCACCCATTTCAAGTCACTGCCCCTTCTCCCCCCCCCCCCCCCCCACACCCCCCCCCCCCCCCCCCCCCCCACCCCCAATGAAAAAGTCTAGTTACGCCACTGATGTCCGGCCTGGGGAAGCGCGCGCCACAAGCACCTGAGTTAATTTTATAGTGAAGAGGAAGTTTAATGGTTTATACATTATATTGAGTCAAATGATTTTAACTATGCTTAAAATAGCCTACCTTTGATGGTGATATTTCCCCACTTTTCCTCACAAGTAGACATACTGATCAGGTACTGACAAATCATTGGTACTAATCAATTTGGCATGAACAGCATTTGTACTACTCCTTGTATAAATGTATTATACCATAGAGAAATGCAATATTTCAGAAACTAACTCGGCCGGCCGGGAACCAGCATTTCCGAGTACGTGCCCGTGCCTAGATCGCCGCAGCCCCCGATAGCATTATGCCTGTCAAATATACTATTACACATGTTATGTTAACTATATACGATGACCTTAACTGGTGTACCAAAAGTATTATGACGCCTGGAATACCAGTAGAGTAACACAGTAGTTCAGTGGGTACCCAGTGTTTTCTCTCATTTGTGGCATGTAACGTGTCCAAATACACTTTTGGTAGATACAGGCTGTAACAAAAAAAGTTATACAGTTTTGAAAAAAATATTAGAAATATCTCCCGTAAAATTTCTGTTTCGAATTTTAGTGGCATGCAAGGGGAATTTTCTCAGCTTTCGAATAAGCTTTGTTTCTCCGCACCCTTGAGATCCGCATTGTACCATGATATGTTGCTACTGAAATCCGCTCCTATTCTGATAACGCAAATGACTGATGCGGTGATCGAGTGATGTCGATACGATTGATTTTACTAACATGTGATTTTTCCACGTGGCCAATCAGTCATCATTTTAAAGACACATCAAGTGATATGGAAATACCTTTTTTTGAGTGCAAGCTACGTGCCGTACTAAGTGTACCATAATGTACAGGGTGACTCAAAGATAAGGTAGTTCATAGTGATATGTGGAATTATTTCATGTCGAATTAAGTAGGGTACAAAATAATGGCCGCGAACTTATTGTGTGGTAAAGATATGAAGCATGTTCGATCGACGCACTGCAATTTGAATCGGACCAATCTGGTGTTTTTTTCTGTTGCTGTTTGCCACAAATGCGCATGCTCGAAGGATCGTCTGCATATTCATATATGCTATAAATACCCGTGGAATTTCACGAGTAAACCGTTCACTTTTTGGACGTACTATTTTCCCAGTCCCTCTTTTTGGTCCGCCATTTTAAAGATGGCGGCCATATAGAGGGACGCAGGGACCCAGTCTATGAAACTACCTGGATTCATGTAATTCTAAACCTACTATATCTTTTGGTAATTATTACAGTTGCCAGTGTGGTCCGTCAAAATACAGGGTGTTTCAAAACAAATAATGGCCCGTGCGAAACATAATTTTTCTGGCCATGAAAATTATAATGATTGTACATGAAATAGGAATAATCATGTTTAGTAATATTTAATGTGTCATAAGATATTATTTTCTATCCATTTTGGAGATTTTATGGCAAATCTACTCAAGCATGTCTAATTCCGCTTTGGCTATTTTTCACGGGCAGAGCTCTTTTATTAGAATCGTCATTCAATGTGTACAGGGTATCCCTAAAAAAAGGGTGCACGTATTTACCCAACTTGTTGACCATGAAGTTCTAACATTTGGTGTTTAGTAATATTTAATGTGTCATAAGATATTATTTTCTATCCATTATGGAGATTTTATGTCAAATCCACTCAAGCATGTCTAATTCCGCTCTGGCTATTTTTCACGGGCAGAGCTCTTTTATTAGAATCGTCATTAAATGTGTACAGGGTGTCCCTAAAAAAGGGTGCACGTATTTACCCAACTTGTTGACCATGAAGTTCTAACATTTGGTGTAAGATGTTTACACATATTGAAAGACTAAACACCTGGCTTTCAGTTGCTGCTTATTTCATCTGATTCGGATTTGTCAATCCTGAGATATGGGCAATTAACTAGAGCTACCCAGAATCGATGTTGTGCAACTTTACAGTTTCAAAGGTTTACTCCTAAGATACAACTTCCATTTGAACCATGTGTACTATTGCCCTTCACCTGTGTTATGCAAAATAACATTTTGTATTGAGATTGAATAGGTTTAAATAATAGAATGATTGCCTGTGTTTCCAAGCAGAAGTGAATATAAAGATGTTTGTTACATGATTCGAACCAGTCCTTGAAACAAGACAGATGTCCATATGGCTGGGTGCGACCTCAATTTTCATTAGAAGAGGGTGTTCATGATCTTAAAATATCATGAAACGAGAAGTCCAGCAGAAGTCACCAGAGAGTTTTCCATTCATTTCCCAAACACTCACGTACCATCCAGGACTACACCTACAAAGGAGTATTGGAAATACATGGTAGATGGTACAAGCACCAATATGAATAAAGAACATTCTGGAAGACTAAGATATGAAAAGTTGCAGGACACAGTAAGGGACCCTTCACATGTATCCGTGTGAGCTGGGCGGCCCCTTACCGGTTTTTTTGTCACCGGGTTCATACCGTTCTATACCGGGTCCTCATCGTCCTGGAACCGGGCTCGTACCCCCTCCTTCCCTGGTTCTCACCGGCCAGAACGCCTGGTAATGGCCCTTTATAAGCAGAGCGCTCTAGCTCGCCGCTTCACTCACATGCCGGTAATCTCTGTATTAGTCACATGTATCCGTGTGAGCTGGCCTGCCCCTTACCGTGTGACAAATTCGTGCAAACGGCGGCACGGTGAGGACACGCGGTGGCCCGTTTCCCGTCCGTTGAACACGTTTAGGGGACTTTGCCGGCCATCCGCGCTCGGCAGGAATTTGTGAGCATGCTCAAAACTCCTGCCGTGTGAGTAAAAGATGCGGCGAATGGTGAGGGCCCGGTTTGAGGACGGTATAAAGACGGCGCACCCGTTTTGCGCCTGTTCGCAGGGTGGTGGTGGTGGTGGTAGGCGGCCACCTTACCGTCTAATAGAAAAACAATCCAAGCAATCAGTAAAAATGTCAACGGGCGCATTGATTTTTTTTGTGGTCACCGGGTCCATACCGTTATATACCGGGTCTATACCGGGCTTGCTCAAAACTCCGGTGGCCGGCAAAGTCCCCTGAACGTGTTCAACGGACGGGAAACGGCCCACCGTGTGGGCCGCCGTCCGCATTCATTTTTCACACGGTAAGGGGCCGCCCAGCTCACAGGGATACATGTGAAGGGCCCATAACACATTGATTACGTGCGGCGTGCACTTCAGAGGGATCCCAGAATAACTGCTCGTAGAAATCCCTTACAACATATTCCAAGGACATCATTTTTGTTCCTCAGCCTCTTTTAAACAATTCTAGTCAAATGCCCACCCCAATGTTTCAAGACGATTGATGCCCTTGGATTGACCAATGTTAGTATCGTTTTGACGCTCATAATTAATCAATCTGTAAAAGTGGCACAACGTCAATTTTGGGTAGCTTTGATAAACTGGGTATATCTCAGGATTGACAAATCCGAATCAAATGAAATAAACGGCATCTGAAAGCTAAGTGTTTTCCCTTTCCGTATTACACCACACTTTAGGACTTCATGGTATAAAACAAGTTGCGCAAAGATGTGCACCCTTTTTTAGGGACACCCTGTAGTGTAATGGAACATAGTCAATGAATGATAATCTACCTACTACATGTTGATGGTTAATTCAATTTGAACAGAAAACATATTGTCATCCATATTATCCATGATAAACTACATAACATTTGATTATTGTATTAAGAAGGACATTCTGGTAGACTCATGCAGGGGGAGGAACACGAAGGTTGGCATATTTGGTTCATATTTTGTATATTGAGTGAGTGCCCCAAGTTATGACCAGTGGTGAAATAAAAAAATTCTCCGACCCCCATAGGCTAAGATTCATGACCCCCCCTAAATGTGGCCCCCTGGAACGGCAATTATATAAGAAAAAGTAATAAAAGTAGTACATTGGATGAGTCCAAACGAACAGAAAGGTACTTCCAATGAGAATCAAAATTCTCATGAGGTAAATTAGTACCCTCCGCTTTGTAAATATGATAAGATGTGTGAAAAAAGTTATTGGGTTAGTCTATTTTTTCAAAGGGGTGTTTTCCTATTTTCGTGTTTTCAGGAAACTTTAAAAAATGCAATTATTGGACAAAATTTGATTTAAAAAAAAAACACTTTCATATTTTTTTATTTTTTTTATTTTAACATATAATCTATTTATATCATTGCTTAATCAAATTTAAAAGTCAAAATAATGGTATCCCCTCTGATTCAGTATAAACCAACCTCAAAAAGACAAGCAGTTTTGTAAAAGTATAAAAATGCACATTTGTAATTATGCTGAGTTTTCTTCAAATTGTTTGTATAATAATCTTTTTTATTCAAATGCAACTACTCCTTGGACACAAAGTAGGGCCAACATAGTCCTTTTATGTCATTAACCATTGTTAATAGGTCATACCATTTTATTGGAGGGGTGTTTTTGTCAATGCATTATCTGAATTGCACTAAAATAGATGGCTTGTTGATCGTTAAGTTAAATAACGGGTTGTTTTCTCGGGCCACCCACTCAAATATACCACTACACCTACACCACTCACCCCACACCACAACACCCCAACCAACCCCAACCCAACACAACCCACTCCACCACCCCTTAAAACGGAGTGTCAAGCAACAGGGTTATGTTATAGGGAGTAAACCCTAGCGCTTTAATACATCACGCATCAGGGTGAGCTATTGCTGAAGAGCCGAAACTATACATGTAAGGATTGTCACTGATTAGCATCATCAGCCAATGTTTTCAACACCCCACCCCATCCCACCCCACCCCATCCCACCCATCAAGAGATCTACTCAAAATTCACCATCCATCTATATTCCCTCCTGTAAACATGTTAACAATTATTTGGTGAACATTCTGAAACTATGGTAACAGAGAGTACACTAGGTAGTTGAAACACATGTGAGACTTAATTCCGACTCCAAGGCCTTGACCGTCAAAAATCATGATAGACCCAACCAAACAATTCCACCGATTTTTAGGACATTGAGAGGGGGTCTTAGGTTAGTAATTTACCCCTCTCAACTACTAACCTAAGACCCTTGGATTTTTGGCGCCAAAATGGATTCAAATGATCTCTCATCCTCTCTAAACAATTTATCCACTATCCTCTTGTATCTAAAACTGATTTTTAGGACATTCGAGAGGGGATCTTAGGTTAGTAGTTTACCCCCCCCCCCCCCCCCCCCCCTCCCTCTCAACTACTAACTTAAGACCCTTGGATTTTTGGCGCCAAAATGGATTCAAATGATCTCTCATCCCCTGTAAACAACTTATCCACTATCCTCGTGTATCTAAAACTGATTTTTAGGACATTTGAGAGGGGGTTTTAGGTTAGTAGTTTACCCCTCTCTCAACTACTAACCTATGACCCTTGGATTTTTGGCGCCAAAATTGATTCAAATGATCTCTCATTCTCTCTAAGCAACTTATCCACTATCCTCGTGTATCTAAAACTGATTTTTAGGACATTTGAGAGGGGGTCTTAGGTTAGTAGTTTACCCCTCTCAACTACTAACCTAAGACCCTTGGATTTTTGGCGCCAAAATGGATTCAAATGATCTCTCATCCCCTCTAAACAACTAATCCACTATCCCCGTGTATCTAAAACTGATTTTTAGGACATTGAGAGTGGTCTTAGGTTAGTAGTTTACCCCCCTCTCAACTACTAACCTAAGACCCTTGGATTTTTGGCGCCAAAATGGATTCAAATGATCTATCATCCTCTCTAACAACTTATCCACTATCCTCTTGTATCTAAAACTGATGTTAGGACATTTGAGAGGGGGTTCTTAGGTTAGTAGTTTACCTCCCTCTCAACTACTAACCTAAGACCCTTGGATTTTTGGCGCCAAAATGGATTCAAATGATCTCTCATCCTCTCTAAACAACTTATCCACTATCCTCTAAAACTGATATTTAGGACCTTTGAGAGGAGGTCTTAGGTTAGTAGTTTCCCCCCCTCTCAACTACTAACCTAAGACCCTTGGATTTTTGGCGCAAAAATGGACTCAAATGATCTATCATTCCCTCTAAACAACTTATCCACTATCCTCGTGTATCTAAAACTGATTTTTAGGACATTTGAGAGGGGGTCTTAGGTTAGTAGTTTACCCCTCTCTCAACTACTAACCTATGACCCTTGGATTTTTGGCGCCAAAATTGATTCAAATGATCTCTCATTCCCTCTAAACAACTTATTCACTATCCTCGTGTATCTAAAACTGATTTTAGACCCCCCTCTCAACTACTAACCTAAGACCCTTGGATTTTGGCGCGAAAATGGATTCAAATGATCTCTCATCCTCTCTAAACAACTTATCCACTATCCTCTAAAATTGATTTTAGGACATTTGAGAGGAGGTCTTAGGTTAGTGGTTTACCCCCCTCTCAACTACTAACCTAAGACCCTTGGATTTTTGCCGCCAAAATGGAATCAAATTATCTCTCATCCTCTCTAAACAACATATCCACTATCCTCGTGTATCTAAAACTGATTTTTAGGACATTTGAGAGGGGATCTTAGGTTAGTAGTTTACCCCCCTCTCAACTACTAACCTAAGACCCTTGGATTTTGGCGCCAAAATGGATTCAAATGATCTCTCATTCCCTCTAAACAACTTATCCACTATATTCGTGTATATAAAAACTGATTTTTAGGACATTTGAAAGGGGGTCTTAGGTTAATAGTTTACCCCCTCTCAACTACTAGTCTAAGACCCTTGGATTTTTGGCGCCAAAATGGATTCAATGATCTCTCATCCTCTCTAAACAACTTATCCACTATCCTCGTGTATCTAAAACTGATTTTTAGGACATTTGAGAGGGGGTCTTAGGTTAGTAGTATACCTCCCTCTCAACTACCAACATAAGACCTTTGGATTTTTGGCGCCAAAATGGATTCAAATGATCTCCCATCCTCTCTAAACTATTTATCCACTATTCTCTTGTATCTAAAACTGATTTTTGTGTCTTAGTTTTTGTGTCTTAGTTTTTGATTCTTAGTTTTTGGGTCTTAGGTCTTAGGTCTTAGGTTAGTAGACACCGGTTGGATGCATATGTAAAACATTGATTGCTGAATACTGACAAAGCAAGATATAAAGTTCGGTATAATTCATGAAAATGCACAAAGAGGGTATAATAGGAACACAGAAAAGGTGATAAAAGCAAATAAACACCCCTCTTATATAATGGAATGCTCTTAATTAGACTATAAGTTTTAGTCTGCTCATTAACAATGCTCAGATTAAAGAATGAATACTGAATATGACTAATTAATATATGTTCTACTTTGTACAGTTACCAAGCTTTATTAAATGCGTCATACGTGTAACCATTATAGGACATACACCCCTACGTAATAATGGTATCAACCTTGTATGGTCATGTGTTTGAGCCAGCATACAATAAGCATACCCATGTGTATTCATATGGTTCAAATAAAAACAGCTTGTGTATTATTCGGTGCCACATTAAAGTTTAAAATGCTATGTAAATTGTGAATTCCCTATAAAAATAATGGAATAACCGTCTTTTAAGAGGGTTAAACCATTTAAAAATGGTTACACGAGTGAGCCAATCAAATGATGAGTTTATTGGACTGAGTGGGAAACTAAATGGGGAACAATTTGTTTGACAATGGTTCAAAACAAGTCAATATGGAAGGGGAAATGGGCATTAAATACATTATAATATTTGCTAAAAATACAAAAGTGTACCTTCATTAATGTCACGTGATCAAAATACTCATCATGGCACCATTATTTGAAATGCATTTTTATAAACATTAACAGTAGGGTTATACATGGCGCAAATATTAAAAAAATTAAAAGATATGAAAGTTGTTGTTTTTTAAAATGAAAACGGTGAAAAATCACACTTTTGAGATATTTCTAAAACCATGAAAAGTAGCACCACCCCTATTCTTCATAATGGAACATTCCAAAATAATTTTTAGTTGTTCTGTGTATTTTTGAATAGTAGAAAGATCAGATGTACGAAAAGAGAAAGTGATTAAAGGTACCTTCATTGTTATAAACATAGCAACTAATGTCTCCTTAATTCATTATTATCAAGTCTTCAACGGGGATATTTTAGCCTCGTTTTGAGGGGCTAGTATATCTCCCTAAGGGGGGTACCTGAGAATTTTTCATACTGATATTCATGAATGCTTTGAGGAACACAACAAAACTTCATAGTATGAGTAAAAAATGCTGACCCCTCTTTTCCTGGATTTTGCAAAACTGCATGGTTTTCTCAGAATGTCTGTGTTAACAATGCATTAATGTTTTCCCTATAAATCATCATTGGAATCTCAAATGCAGGTGGGGGTCCAGTTGAAAATCGGGAAAAGGTGTAGGCCTACCTAAGATCACAGATATTGGTTTAGTCCAGGCCCGTATGAAGGGGGGGGGGGGGCGATGGTGGCGATCGCCCCCCCCCCCCCCTTTGAAATTTGAAAATCTTCCCACGCAAAAGTCTTCCCAAAATGCAATATTCTTTGCTATTGCTATTGCTATTCTTTGTTTACAGCCAAAATGTACCTCGATCGTGCAAAAAATAGGTGCAAATTCGAAAATGTTGTTGTTGTTGAAAACGCCCCCCCCCCCACCCCCCTTTGAAAAAAGTGTCTTACGGGCCTGATTTACCAGTATCGTTCAATACTAGGACATAAACGTTTTTATGTTCCAGTTTCGAGCGAGCTGGTACACATGTTACCAGTAGTGACTTGTCCCAGTATAGAATGATACTAGTATGTAATTGTGTTCCAGTATCAACTGACTTTGTACCAGTATCTAACGATGGGTGTTCCGGTATTGGTCTAGAATCTGTCTAGAATTTGGAATCTGTGACCTAGAGTGCACTTTTTCCGAAAATCGAATTCCTGTTCCAAAGCGGGATTCGTACTCTTGTTACTGAAGGGATCTATGGAATGAAAATTGCTCACAGCAACTCGAAAGATCGAACGACCACTCGCGCACGAGTTGGATTGAAGTGAACTGCAGTGATCCAGGCCTTACGCCCTTGTGCTACTTTTGAAAAGTCGCATGAGGTCGCGTCTGACTAAAATGGAAACGTTTGAAGATCCAAAGACGTAGATTACGTCATCACAAGTGACCCGGATCGCAAAGCGACCATAATATGTTATCAGCATGTTAGACTGTCTTGTTTAAGGGGGCTGTGCACCTTCAGGTACAGCCTCCCTACAACTGCCGTAACTTCTTTATTATTTATTAAATCTATATAAAAGTATACATTTTTTTGCAGAAAAGGGTTCAATGAATCCAAACATGATCATGAAATTGACCATATTGGGAGAAAATGATAAAAAACACGTTTTTTGACCCATTTTAGGTTCTGCAAAGATAACTCAAAATATATTTTGTTAAATTTTATCTAACTAGTTGTATTATATTCCTCATGCAATTCCCTAGGAATCTTTTTTTTTTAATTTTACTTTATTATTTTTTGAATTATCGACCAAAAAGTGCCAAAAAGTATGATTTGTTTACCAAAAAACGTGATTTTCACGATTTTGGAGGTTAAAAATCATGTTTTTAGCACTTTTTGGTCTATAATTCAAAAAATAATAAAGTAAAAATTTAAAAAAAAACGATTCCTAGGGAATTGCATGAGGAATATAATAAAACTAGTATGACACAATTTGGCAAAATATATTTTGAGTTATCTTTGCAGAACCTAAAATGGGTCAAAAAACATGTTTTTTATAATTTTCTCCAAAATGGTCAATTTCATGATCATAGTTGGATTCATTGAACCCTTTCCTGCAAAAGAATGTATACTTTTATTAAGATTAAATGAATAATGAAGAAGTTACGGCAGTTTTACGGAGGCTATGCGAAGGTGCACATCCCCCTTAAGTCGTTGTCAGATTTTGTTTTATTCATGTATTAAATAAGTAACGTGTACTGTATTGTATTGTAAGGGGGTAGGCTATTTACAGGCCTTATTGGCTTTCCAGCCTACTTCTCCATACGCTTTTTGTTGTTTTTAAGTTTTATATTTTTGATGTTGTGTTTTTTATAGAAATAAGTTTGATTTCATTTCATTTGTCATATAATGTGTTGCGAGGAATAAATAAATGAATAAAAAAAGAAATAATCAATAATAAAAAAGATAATACTTAGGCTCGGTTGTTTTAGGGATATGGCGACGAGGAAATCTTTGATCTACGTGTGGACAAATGCGGTCGATCATGGTTGGTCAAAGATTTCTCAAAAATTCAAATATGTTTGTAAATGTTCAAACTATTAAAAAATGTAACTATTTTGCATTTTGACATTTTCATTAGAAATATTTAGTTCTTTTCCTATTTTTATAAAAATCAAAAACTTTAAAAACGTTACCGTGGGAAAATATGACACTGCATTTGTCTACCATCTAATTATTGTTTTTTGTCTACCATCTAATTATTGTTTTGCCTCACGTTTTACCACTATGTACTACTATTATGCCGCCAGAATCGGCAGAAACACCGCCAAACCCAACCTCTTCCACCGCCCCTACCCCCCATGACTACGCCGCTATTATGAAAAGGAATTCATACATACAATCAATACATACACCATTTGAATTACTCATAAAAAAACCAATATTAACAGTTGGTAAATGAAATTGCAATTATATGTTTGACGTGATTGTGTTCTGATTATTGATTATGTTTTGGTCATGTGTTATTTCCATTGCCACCTAAATACTACAACATCGAAGCAATGAAAAGTGCAAGTTACCTGAGTTCCATTTCCCTGCGTCTTTTAATAACACGAAAACAGAAAACTATATCAATATGTTTTACCTACATCAAAATATCCCCAATTTAGACAGCACTTTCACGAGATGTGTATAAACATTAGAAAGAGTAATTTAGATAATAGGTTTCAAGAGAGCATTCGAGTAAATTATGTTAGGTATATTCTGCTGTACCGTGGATAGAAATGCTTGGTGCCTTTGTAATGTTCTTAAATGCCTTGCCAATTAAATATTAAGCGAGGTGATATTTCGCTAATTTAACGAATCAACCATGTTTCAGCGTGTTTTGTTGTCCATAGAATTTATTTTGAATGCGAACCATATTAGGTTGCCAAAAGTACACGTTATCGAACTCGCGTGACTTCATGGTCAAACGGACATCCAATGGCTGCGAATATAATTAGTTGCAGGGATTTGAGCATTTTGAGCATGCGTAGTGCAATTGTGGCCGTCAAATACGTCATCATGTCTGACAATGATTGGAATATTTGCAATCCGTGCATTCCCCTTGGATATACCTATGTGCGGGTTTGAATGTACTTTGCAAGAAGTTATCCACGCAGACACGCTTATCATGTTGGCTACCTTGACACTAGACACACAGATGGTAAAAGACATCGTTATAATTAATAAATTAAAAAAACCCACATTGCAACAAATTTAATAATATGTCGCAAATTTAAAGTCTCGTCTCTAATGCAAAGTCCTTAAACCGTTTGTCCCTGTTGGAGCGCATGGATAGACAATTTGGAGTTGAGTTCGTTTCCTGTTCCTGATATCGCCACACAACCCGCATTAATAGCACTTTTGGTGGAAAATGTCCTGCATAGATTTGCCAATATATCGGTCCTATAATCCATGCTGAAAGCTTTAATTCAAAGCCAAAACGTTTTCAATTTTCATCTTAGCCTTGGATGCTCAGTGTTTGTACTGTTGATATCGACGCAACACGATGATTTGTCACTATCCGACATGATCGAGTCAGTAACCGCTATGGTGTAAATGGACAAGTAATTATGGTATTCTCATCATCTGTATATTGAAGTCGTGCGTATAATGATAACATAGTCAAGCCGAAAATATCTTGAAGAAAATAGTCTAGACTTCTAGAATCGGTCTGTGATTGGTTTTCCACTACCGTACGTTACACCGTAATCATTGGTAATAAAAGCAACCGATGTGAGATAATGTTTGAATAGCTAAGCGTAATAAAAGCATTTAATAGAAATTGGAATTGAAATGAATGTATTATAGAACGGCGTGGCTTTCTCAACACGTTTATTAACATCGTTACCAAATTGTTTATCTACGCCGATGTGCGTTGGGCGTAATATCCATACCGGATAACAACATCTTGCACGCGGTGAGAAATCATTTTGGTTTTGTCTGTGGGTTACTCCCGTGTGGGTTATAATAAAGCTTTGCATGAGAATGCTGATAAACAATTTCTAGTAACACCATTGGATTCAGCTATTGTCAAAGCTAATACTGATAACATAACAACACACCTTATGAAAAGTGCTTGTTCAAATACAGTTTCGAAACCAATTCAAAGCTACGTATCTCCAGTTAAATAATTCGCAATCTAAAACTTAAAATACATATTAATAGAGAAAACTTGTAGAATTTGTTAGATACCAAATTTTGAGGCCACCTTATATTTTACACGAGCTGAAATGTTTGTTTACATAACGCACAAAACCATAGATTGTTAGACTTTCGCGACGCCAACTGTGCGAAGCTGTAAAAAAGTGCTAGAAACTGGAGTTGCACATTCCTCATACTGCTGGTCTTATGCTGGTTTTAGGGATACGGCGACGAGGAAATCCCTGATCTACGTGTGGACTTCGCATTTCGACATTTTTGTTATTTCAAAAATATTTAGTTCTGTTACTAATTAAACATTGTTCCTATTGAGAAAAAAATCAACAACTTAATTAACATTACCATGTTGTACCAATCGGTACTATTATGCCGACAGAATCGGCAAATACATACACCGCCAAACCACACTTCTTCCACTCCCCCCACCCGACATGACTACGCCGCTATTATGAAAAAGATTCCATGCGTACAATCAATACAATATTTGAATTACTCATAAAAAGCGAAGAATGACAGTTGGAAAATGAAATTTCAATTATATGTTAGACGTATTGTGTTCTGATATGTCGTAGTCATGCGTTATTTCCATTGTCCCTTAATAATCATCGAAACAATGAAAAGTACAACCTGAGTTCCATCCCCGCGTCTTTTAATAACACGGAAACAGAAAACTATATCAATAACGTTATACCTACATTTTCCTCATCAAAATATCCCCAATTTAGACAGCACTTTCACGAGATGTGTATAAACATTGGAAAGAGTAATTTAGATAATGAGTTTCAAGAGAGCATTCGAGTAAATTATGATTGGTAGATTCTGCTATATATACCGTGGATAGAAATGCATGGTGTCTTCGCAATGTTCATAAATGCCTTGTCAATTAAACATTAAGCAAGGTAATATTTCGTTTATCTAACGAATCAACCACGTTTTAGCGTGTTTTGTTGTCCACATAATTAGTTTGAATGCGAACCATATTAGGTTGCCAAAAGTACACGTTATCAAACTCACGTGACTTCTAAATAGTCAAATAGACATGCAATGGCTGCGAATCTGATTAGTTGCTGGGATTGGAGCATTTTGAGCATGCGTAGTGTAATTGTGACTGTCAAATACGTTATCTTATGTCTGACAATTATTGGACATTTGCAATCCGTGCATTCCCCTTGGATATACCTGTGTGGTTTGAGTGTACTTTACAAGAGATGAACAGGGGTGAACACGCAGACACGCTTATCGTGTCGGCTACCTTGACACTAGACACACAGACTGTAAAAGACACCGTTATAATTCATAAATTTAAAAAAAAACCACCATTGCAACAAATTAAATAATATGTAGCAAATTTAAAGTCTCGTCTCTAGTGCAAAGTCCTTAAACCGTTTGTCCCTGTTGGAGCGCAGGGATAGAAATTTGGAGTTGAGTTCGTTTCCCTGTTCCTGTAATCGCCACACAACCCCCGCATTAATAGCACTTTTGGTGAGAAATGTCCTGCATAGAATTGCCAATATATCGGTCCTATAATCCATGCTGAAAGCTTTAATTCAAAGCCAGACCGCTTTCAACTTTCATCTTAGCCTTGGATGCTCAGTGTTTGTACTTTTGATATCGACACAACAGATGATTTGTCACTATCCGACATGATCGAGTCAGTAACCGCCATGGTGTAAAATGGACAAGTAATTATGGTATTCTCATCGACTGTATATATTGACGTCGTGCGTATAATGATAATATAGTCAAGCCGAAAATATCTTGAAGAAAAATAGTCTGAACTTCTAGAATCGAGACTTAGCGTGTCTCGCTTACCACAATCTTATTCTACTTTAATTTATACACTTCAGAAAAACACCTGTTAATTCTTCTTATTAGACTATCATCATTTATTCAACTATCCTTTACAGTTACTTTGTTTAACGCCAGTTCTTCGGCGGAGCCTTTTCATAACAACCACCTTTTATCGTGCCTTGTCTTTGACTGACCTTTGACCCGGACCATTATTTACCTTGACCATGTTGACCAATCTTCTTATCATCCAATCAGAAACCTTGTTCTATACTTGTGAAACCAACCGGCAACACCGAACGTCATGTCATAACAACTGGTAACTTCAAAATTTATCCGAGCAGGCGGTTAATGTGAAAGTATTATCCCGAATCTCTTTTATCTCACCGTTTTTAATACTGAAACTCCGCCAGATACAACTTTGTGAGAAAGACAATTTTTCACCAACACTAGGGCAATCCACACATTGGTTATTTAAGACACCGGGTGTAAACACGTGTTTTTTCTGTGGATGACTCACAGATGACTCGGAGTCATCCTCTACATCCACTGATGCTAAAACACACCCGGCTAATCGGAAACATTCGGAAACGATCGTATATTTTTGGATTTGAAATGTACTGAGACCATCCGGTCTTGTTGTACTCCCTGCATTACCAACAGCACTTTTGGTGGGAAATGTCCTTCAACAAATTGCCAATGTATCGGTCCTAAAATCCATGTTGAAAGCTTTAATTTAAAGCAAAACAGCTTTCCATTTTCATCTTAGCCTTGGATGCTCAGTATTTGTACTTTTGATATCGACACAACACGATGAAATGTCACTATCCGCCGATCGAGTCAGTAAAGTCGTGCGTATAATGATAACATAGACAAACCGAAAATATCTTGAGGCTACATTTGAAGAAAAAGTCAGTCAAATAACTGGATCTACGTCTAGACGTCTAGAATCGGGCTGGGATTGGTTTGCAGAAACCAAACGTTACAAGGTAATCATTGGTAATAAAAGCAACCGATATGAGATAATGATTGAATAGCTAAGAGTAATAGCAGCATTTAATTGAAATTGTAATGGAAATGAATGTAATAAAGAACGGCGTGGCTTTCTCAACGCGTTTATTAACATCGTTATCAAATCATTTGGCTACGCAGATTTGCGTTAGGCGTGATATCCATACTGGTTAACAACATTATTGCACTTTGTGAATGTATTGTAATAAAGTTGTACATTGGAATGCTGAGACAAATTCCAGGAAACTTATCATCGGATTCAACTAAACTGCTCACAAAAGTTATGAAACTTTTTTTAATCAAGTATATTTTTATTATTTATTACCCTCTTTGTATATGTTATCAATGGAAAGCTGAAGTGTTCCTCTTTAAAATTATACCATATTTGCAATGATTACATGTGCCAAATGTGCCAAAATTACCGTTATCGTTATCAAACCGGTCATGCTTGAGAATCATGAATAGTTTACACAAAGATTTGCATCAGTGAGCGCAACACACACAAGTTAACTCATCTGTAGAAAACCATTGTTTGGGTATTTGCAAGACTGGGTTAACATGTGGACGGTCATGAAGGTAAGTGATGAATGGTTTATGCCTACAACTTGTACATTTTTGAGACACGGTAAACGTTTTGCCGTTTCAATATGCCGCGTTTAACAGATTGACAACGCTCGTTTAGCACAGATAACTGTAATTTTGGCACATTTGATTTGTAACTTTGCCTTATTCTCATTCATTCAAGTCCGGCAACATGTCATCATTGCACATTTGGTATCATTTTAAAGAAGAACCCTTCAATGCTTATATTTATCCATGGGCCAAAATGGAATACCCAACTCTCCCACTGCTCGCTGATATCTGCTTATGATGCACAAATGCACACTTTCACCAGTAAATATGCGCAATGACATAGATTCTTTTTACGCATAACTTATTGCATGATGTGAAATGAGAAATGTTTTATATTTGTACGTTGCTTTTATTATTATGTTCTTTGATTTTTGTTCTCACGGGTTTCAGTACCGGGATTCACTATGCGCCACCTCCTCAATCAGGTAGTCTGAGCCTCGGAATCAAACTACCAAATACACGGTGCATTTGAGTTATTTTCAGACCAGTGAAATCCAAAGCTATACAATTGTGGAATATTTCATACGACTGGCATAATATAATAGCAAAGTAATGCGCTAGGAGGTAGAACTTATTGAATGACCCTCGTATATAACTTTTCTTTAAGGACCCCATAGGTATATTATGTGATCTTTTTCCAGGGGACGCCCTCAATACTCGAAACATAAATTGGAAGCAGATTTTCTTGCAGATAAACATTTCTGATCATAAATCATGAACATATTCCATGTTACAGAGCGATGCGATTCCTAATTACCTTAAAATCATGGATTTAGAGTGAATTAAGAGTAAAAGAATAAACTGTCCGTTAACCTTACAGTTTATTTTCACTCTAAAATCATAATTTTGAAATTATTTAGAATCGTATCACTCTGTAACTTGAAATGTATGTACGATTTATAATCAGAAATGTAAATCTACAAGAAAATCTGCTTCGAATTTTATTTTCGATGATTGAGGGCGTCCCCTGGAAGAGATCACATATTATACCTTTAAGAAATGAGTTTTTTATTTTTAGCCTTAGCATGTTATCATTTATATGTTTTGCTGTAAATGTGCGCTTATCCGTATTTTAAAGTTTTATATGTGTATTTTATAAGATGATAATATGCTGATAAAATAAATTAAAATCAAGCCATGCATAGAGGCTAGCTTTATGCATACACTGCAAAAAGGTTGCTTAAAATACGTTGCTTAAAGTACTTTTATCATCCGTTGGTTAAAATTCATTCAATATTATGTAGAAAGTTAGGCGTTGTATAAAGGTAAAAAATCCCCAACGTTGAGCAAGTCGTCGAAAACAATGTCCTTAAAATGTTGGTGGAAACTGTTTCTGTTGCTAAAATATGTTGCGTAAAAATATTCCACTTCTGCAACTGTTGCATGAGCATTGAGGAAAATCACGCAACAGTTGATGCTAGTTACGCACATGTAAATTTTAGGCAACTGTTGTCCAAAAAAAGCCAATTTCGTGATTGCGTCATTCAATCATTATGGCGTCTTGTGCACGAGCAACTGTTTGCACGAGCTGAGATCTTTGTATCTGGATACATTATAATCTGGTAAATAAAACGGTGAATCCGCATCAACATCAGAGTTTGTGACATCTGACAGCCGTTTTGTGAGTCCGGTTTCGAATGTTTGAAGCTTGGTCTGTCAAGAAGATGATGTGATAGATCGGTCAGCTTATTTCGCCATGTTCGTATAGGTTTAAAATACCTAACAAATCACTAAATAAAAGCCCACAACCAATAAACAATAACACACTCAACAAATGGTTACACAATGCTCAACAGTTGAGCTGTTGCATACTTAAGCAACTGTTGAGTGAATATAATTGCCCAACATTTGAGTAACTAGAATTGTTCAACTGTTGGTGAAAACATGTTATCCAACGGTAATTTTACTCAACAATTGAGCGGTTGCATACTTGAACAGCGTTGTGTAAAATGTTGAGTAAATATTTAAGCAACCTTTTTACAGTGTATACTGAGTTATATTCTTAGTCAAATCAGGCATCAGTTGGACCATGATGACACGCTCTGTTTAAATAAATGATAGATATTATTACTCATGGTCAGAAAAAAAGGAAATAAATGCTCGAGTAAAGACCTATCATTAGCTTTCTACGAAGTAAATGAAGTATGGGAGCTGTTTTATCGTCTTAAGCAAAGACAAGAATTGGCAGATTATCCGTGGTCTTCGCTTTCTCAAACATGTCTTAATATATTTAAGACCAATTTATGGCAGAAAACATTATTTTGTCGAATACTTTGGTGCCCATAAATCTGTTATGTTTTGTATTTACTCTTGATGGTTTGTGGATGGTTCAGTGAGTAGATCATCAAGCACTATTTCATCATCTACTCACTGAACAGTCCCAAACCATTGTTAACATGTATACGCAGTGAGTAGATCATCAAGCACTATTTCATTATCTACTCACTGAACATCCCAAACCATTGTTAAAATGTACACGCAGTCACACACTACCAATGAGTTGCGAAATATTTCTCAAATGGTGGTATTGATATTCAAAATCAAAATTCCTTACCTTCAAATGTACCAATAACTTCACTTATGATTTTCCACCCCAAGAACTAAGACGCAGCTTCACCTCTTACTGTCCGCCATGTGCCAGGAGTGCCTTCTGCCGCCGTGGGCATACTTCAAACTGTTGACTTATTGTTGCGGGAGTTTCAGAATTGCCCAGGTATATAATGAATAGGGTCATGTGTTTTAAGCTCGCCTCCTTTCGCGTTACACACGGATTTTGGCATTCGCGACATGAATTTAACTTTACACATTTATATTTGCTTGTATACCCCCCTGAGGTAGTAAAAGTATACATTTTCTGAAGGGAAATTGCATGAGAAAACCAAATATGTCATTAAAATTATAGTACGACCAAGAACTAAAATGGTATGATCAGAAATGTTCGGAAAATATCAGAGTTTTTTAATTTTTAATTTGAGATCCATATATTTTGTATACCTATCCCTATCATTATTTTATTTACTATATTTGAATTCCTCATGAAATTACCCATTAGATGATATATATTTGTTAAAGTTACTACGTCGGTATGGTAATTATACCGGCTAGTGAATATCTCAAATTTTTATTTTATATATTTTTAGAATTTTCAGAAATATTTGTTTAAGGATGAACCCTTCCATGATATAAACTGCATTTCTGAATTCCTCTAGTTACAAGCTTTCCAAAAATGTATACTTTTGCTATCATAGGTTGAAAACTTTTTCTGTTATAGTCATTTTTATAAATCCGGTAAATTGAGGCTGATTATTCATGTTGACTGTGTAGCGAATAGGAAGAAAGCTGATGATCATTGTCTTATCCATAATTAATTAGTTGTTAATAATAGTTGACAAGTCTATTGAACCACATACTTAATGACTACTAAATATCCTTTGAAATGGGACCAAAATTGTGTTTTTAACATTAGGGGATGACTAGTTATTGTAAAAAGAACAAAGCATGGGATTATCCCCATTGAGTTTGTACAGGCAGCACCCCTTCCAGAAACACCCCTTCCAGCACCACCCCTGGTCCCCAAACATCAAACAGCTGTATCTCCCTTTCTGTATTAGCTATACCAATGCCATTTGGCAGGCAGATAGCTTGTTGTTAGCGCTTTAAAATGATACCAAATTTGTTGAGATAGCTTTTGTGGTTTTAAAAATATTTGAGGAAAATGACAGCATGAAGCTAAAAAATGTAACGGCACCACCCTATTGGGAGGCGAGTTCATAACGCGTGACCATAGTCAGTACGCAACGCGGTTGGGTAATTATTCACGAGGTTTGCCGAGGATGTGTAATAACCAAACAACTGAGTGATATTTATCCAACAGCTGGTTTCCTCGAATTCACCTACGTTGGGTTGCTTAATAATTTACCAAACTGCAAAATTGCCCCCGTTATTAGATAAATATTTACCAACAAAATAAATAAATATAGTTTACCCAACACTTGCCCATACCCTTTAACCCTCTCAGAGTGTTCCTAAATAATGACTACAATTATATAAGTAGGATAGGACATGATTTCAAATATTTTGGTAGGACTATTTGTTTTAGTCGAGAAAATAGTTCAACGTTTTCGGATTGGGAGTAATAGTGACCTATTACATAAAGCTTTAAATAATTTAAACACGGTGATTGAATTGTGCAAAGTTGTTCGACGATTTATTTGCGAAACATAGTCATGAACGTCATTAGTTAAGTTATAGTCCAGCTATCAGCTATCACAATATTTAACATTAAAGACGATCGGGCCGTATTCTCGTACGTAGTTAAACACGGTTTTAAGCTAAACACGCGTCTAACTTTGACTTTAGACACAGCGTTTAACTAAACGCAATTCTCGTACATTTGTTTTACTTAAACATGCGTCTAACTCGCCGAAATATGTCTAACTTTAAACATGGGTACGGGGGTAGTTTAATGCGTGTTTAACTAAACTCGCGCACTAACTGTATGCCTTGAATGATCACTCATCCGTGCCGGTGCAAACTGACGTGCGGAACGCGTAGTCTTAAAAAGTACCGTGTATTTAAGGCATTCGGTCGATATCTATTGTACTCCATTAGGGCCACAATGAATTAAATACCTGTATACAATCAACGCAGGACCATTCTGGGAACGAGATTTAAAATCGTGTTTAGTTAAACACGTCGTCTAAAGGATAAACTCACGTTTAAGTTAGACACGCGTTTAGTTAAACACGGTTTTAAGCTAAAACCGTGTTTAGTACGAGAATACGGCCCAATTGTGTTCAAATTGAAAGTCATCAGAGTTGCTGCAGGTAATAAGGTCCGTAAGAACAATAATATAATTCTAATTTTTAGTCATCATATTCAAAGGGTTTTTGATCGTCCTGCTATTACCTCAAAGCGTTTTAAGATGACGGATTACCACTGCGTAACTGAGTCGTGACGGATTACCTCTGCGTAACTGAGTCATGACGGATTACCTCTGCATAACTGAGTCATGACGGATTATATCTGCGTAACTGGGTCATAACGGATTACCTCTGCGTAACTGAGTCATGACGGATTACCTCTGCGTTTACCCAGCCATGACGGATTTGCGTAACGGAGTCATGACGGATTACCTCTGCGTAACTGAGTCATGACAGATTACCTCTGCGTAACTGATGAGTCATGACGGATTACCTCTGCATAACTGCGTCATGACGGATTACCTCTGCGTAACTGGGTCATGACGGATTATATCTGCGTAATTGGGTCATGACGGATTACCTCTGCGTAACTGGGTCATGACGGATTATATCTGCGTAACTGGGTCATGACGGATTACCTCTGCGTAACTGAGTCGTGACGGATTACCTCTGCATAACTGAGTCATGACGGATTATATCTGCGTAACTGGGTCATGACGGATTACCTCTGCGTAACTGAGCCATGACGGATTACCTCTCCGTATACCCAGCCATGACGGATTTGCGTAACTGAGTCATGACGGATTACCTCTGCATAACTGAGTCATGGCGGATTATATCTGCGTATCTGGGTCATGACGGATTACCTCTGCGTAACTGAGTCATGACGGATTACCTCTGCGTATACACAGCAATGACGGATTACCTTTGCGTAACTGAGTCATCAAAGTTTGACAGTATTGGATTAACATCATTCTTGCAACCAAAAAGTCGTCTTACACCCTTACGAAACTGTCTGTATTTCAATGCATAAATGATAAAATTCACGGCAGAATTGCTACTTGCCATCACTACTGTTAATCTATACACGACACTACTGTTATCAACATCGAACCCAAGATTCCAAAATAAGAAAATAAACTGATTTGGTGTCCAACACACCAGAAAAGCGATGTAAACAATAAGAAGAGTCTTAAAAGTGTTTCTTTGGGCTCGTCGTAGCCCCCTGTCTAATGTTTCTATTTGTTGATTGTTTTCATTGTTAGATGTGGTACCACTCCCGCTACCAGTTCGTGGTTTCTGCATTATTGTATTTGCCCTTGCAAAATGTTCACTCCTCCGCAGAACAATGATTATATGTACATACGCGAATAACATAACAGCTAACGGAAGAAAGTATTGAACAGTAAACTGAATGATACCAAAACCTTTCTTCCATGATACACTTTTTGTGATACATTTTCCATCCTTCATATCGTAACGGGCCATATCGTTTAACTTGTAAGCGAATGCGACAATCCAAACACCAGCTATTAGGAGAATGCTTCCACGGCGGTTAAATAATTTGATGTATTTAAATGGGTATATGATGGCAAAGTATCGTTCCAAAGTAATGACAATTAAGCTAAATGTTGACGCTACTAGAAGAGCAAACAACAGGACAGGCGCGTTCCACAACTGACAATACAACTTTCCAGCGATACCGCTTGGAATTGACGTTACATTAGGAATATTAGAATGGCACAGCATAAAAAGACATGATACAAAGTCAATAACGGCTTGATTGAAGATAAGACCATTCGTTAGAGTATGCATCGTTTCGATGCGGTATATGACAAGACATACAATGCCATTTCCAAGGATACCAAACAGTCCGATAATTGTCTTGGCAATTCGTAAAAAAAGAACAGACTCCATGGTGGTATAACACAGTGTATGCAATTGACGTTCTTTAACCTAAGTCGTAGAATACGTTGTCATATAATTGTCAGGCATACAAACGCATTTCACTCTTTGAAGGTCTCCTTCGAGGATTTAATTGGTAGAATATTCTTGACGTCCGAATTCCGAGTTCCATCATGAACAATCTTTAAAAACAGAATGAAATGTTTCATCAACAAACAAACAAACTGTCATGATCTTGTTCACTTTTGGTTTGAAAATGTATTGTAAAATGAAAGTACTTCGTATGTTTAGCTGAACATTTTATACAACATTTCCACGAGTGATCCATCCGTCATGCTAATCCGATTGCATTTTATAACTACCTCGCAGTGTAGCCCGCGTAAACGCCGGTTCTCTGTCGTCTGCAAATGAAGTACATCAGCATATCCGCTTTATAACGTGATTTGTTACCACGGAAATCCGCATCAATAATCAACGTGAATGACTGATGCGGTGATGGAGTGATGCTGATACGATTGATTTTACTAACACGTGATTTACCCACGTGACCAATCAGTCATAATTTTAAAGACACATCAAGTGATATTGAATTACATTGTTGGAGTGCAAGCTACGTGCCGTGCTAAGTGTACTGTAATGTACAGGGTAACTCAAAGATAATGTAGTTCATAGTGATATAAAGAAGCAGAATTATTTCATGTCGAAAAGTAGGAAAAAGACACTGCAATATTATTTTGTGGTCAAGATAAGAAGCTTGAAATTAGATAAGATCTTTTCCTTTTCCATAACGAAACATCGAATTCCTTGTAGTGTTACTGGAACCACGACGAAATTATAAATATAAGTACTTCTATGCAGGCTTCATATTTTTTGGTACCAGCCAGTCGGGCAGGTAGTTTCTAAAAGTTACCAGCCCAACAAATAATTTACCTGCCCAAATTTGTTTCCCAACTCACAAGTACATTAATGAATCTTTGAGTTTGATGAAAAAAGCTACCTGCCAGTTGGGCAGGTACTTTTACACTTTTACCTGCCCGGCACCGAAATTTCCCCCACGGACAAGTGGGTGGGTGATTATTCCCAGCCCTGCTTCTATCCCTGCATCTCCGCAAGATGTCTAGAATTCGCCGTTTTCTTGACTATAATTCATGCCACCACGTAGCTCGTGCACTCATACTTTCTAGACTTGATTACGACAATTCGATACTTTTTGGTTCAAACAAATCTGATCTCAACAAATTACAATCATTACAAAACTGGGCAGCGCGCCTTGTCTGTGGAGGCAGAACAAGAGACTCGTCATCTCCGTTGCTCAAAGAACTTCATTGGCTCCAGTTGCGACAGCGTATCATCTACAAATTGTGTGTACATATTTATAAATGTATTAATCAAACTGGACCTATCTATCTGAATCAGTGCATTGCTCACTATGAACCTGGTCGACCTGGTCTTCGATCCGACACCGATCGATCTCTTCTAGTTGTTCAACTTACAAAAAACTCTGCCGCAGATAAATCTTTCACTGTTGCTGGTCCTAAACTATGAAAATGATCTACCCAGCAACGTCAGACTCTGTAAATCCTAACAAGTTTTCAAGAAACTCCTGATGGTACAGTGTAAAACCCGAGAAAAGTGCTTCCCGTAAGACATTCCGTTACCCCTATCGTGTTGGAGAATGCGATTGGTATAGACATGTGGAGTATTGTCTCCTCGATAAGAATATCGCTGTTGGTAAATTAAAATCGTGTGCTAATTAGCTTTAATTAACCAAAATAAAGAACCAATACCTAAATTTGCAACACTACTCTATTGAATTTACGGCGAACTCACTAATGTGTGCCTTTGTGCTGCTATTGAATGGAGTTGCCACCTCCAGTTCGAATCCCATTGATCATGAATATTTTTAAGGAAACAAAGGCGAGTTCCTTTTAGGAATATTTACAGGTATTGTTCTCAGGTATGCAGCTATCGCTCGTAAATCCGACGTCATTCGTCTTAGCATGCTGTATTCAGCTCTGTGTACTAAAGTGTGACACGGAGGGACTGGATTCCCTGAATCGTCAGATAGCTACGGACGAGTTCGGGACTGACAAGGTTATTTTATTGAATAATTTTAGAGCTAGCTACTTGGCAATAAGGATATCGATTTCAAATGATATGAGTTGACAGTTTCATGTTTGGAAAAGGGACGAGATGTCTATCTTTTATTCCTTTATATTGAAACAAGTGATCGCAACTAAAATCGAGGTCCGTATTTAATTATGTTATAAATACATGATTAATTTCATAAAATCCTAAATAAAAATCAAATAATTAAATAATTGGCGTTCTCATTATTGGTCGCGGGCGGGAAACAGTACGCCTAAACACAGAAGAGTCCATTTTAATTGGCCTAGAACACCTCGAGTCATTATTATTGATGTTAACTTCGGGATTATTTAATTTGAAATAGGCTAATTTATGCTTATAAGAGATACGACATCGTTTTGGTATATACTTGGTTTCCCGTAAGCCACCCATAGTTATAGCAATCTCTTTCGCGGCATTTAATTTGTTTGTGGTTTCGGGTTGTTATCTCAGTTGAGGATCCTGAGGAAAACCAACGTTAAATGCTGTGAAATTTATGCCACGATCTAGATGGTCTTTTTTAAATGAGGTTAACTTGTCTTTAAGATACTTTAAAAAATGTGTTGCAATTGATTCACCGTCAATACAAATGATTCGTGGAGGCAGATCCCTAGTGCTAGACTCATTCAGGTCACTTACTTAACAATCAATGATTCCCCCTACAACAAGCCATAATAGGCCTATGCCTTAAATTTCCATTTCAATTGCCACTGAATGCATTTAAAACAATTTTGGTCTAGGATCGATGTGTGTATAATTATCAATCGATCACTCTTCATTTGAATAAAATAAACAAATAAAAACGTAAGACTTATAAAATAAAGCCCCTTTTCAGTGTCAATTACACCAAGTCATTTGTTTAAGTGTTTTTTGTCACTTTCGTGGTCATTTGATACAAAAATGGGTGACTAAAAACAAGAAATGTAACTTTATTTAAATTGTAGTTGGTGTAGAATAGTTGGCTATCATGGAAAGGTGTTATTTTTTTACGAGTGCATAAGGCAGTCTTCCTACACATTGGTGCACATGATATATGAATTACTCTAGCTCCAGTTCGAGGCCCGCCCATGCAATAACGATAACTAGGGGTCTAACGGGTTGGTCCATATCTTTGAAAAGGCATACATTAGGAATATTTGTAAATAAACATTATTTATTTCTATTTTATTTTGTAAATATGTCGTTTACTCTCCTATCCCGACTGGTCCTAATTAAGTTTAGAAACTGTTGCACACCAATAACACTACAAATAGGTGTAAATTCACGCACGGTGCTGTTTATATGGATTGTATGCTCAGGTGAAGATATCAATGTAATAATTCATGAATGCTATCTACTGAAGATGGCAATATAGCATATGCTATCCATAAGATAGCAATGTAGTTTATTAGTATACTATCTACTTAAGATAGCAATATAAGGGTACACACCACCAAATAAAATTTTGCATTTTGGAGTCTAAATTTAACATCCTAGAAAAGGTAAACAGGACTGTAAATGTACCTAAATGTTTCATAATTTGGCATTTGTAGGTTATTTCCTCCACATTAGGACCAAAATCTCTAGCTTTTTCATTTTACAAGATTTCACTGTTTCCACCAATTTAGAGCTAAAACCACGGATCTTAGGATATAGACTTCCCTAGATAAATATCATTGGCCCGTAGCGAAAAAAATGCTGGTTACCCCCCCCCCCCCCACCCCCACCCACAATAGTGATTGTTTTGAAGCAGGAGACATCTAGATCTTCAATAAAAATAATGATTTGAATGAACCAGTTTGCTTTAAAGGTAAACAAAATTCACACGAACTTGACCTCTTAACCATACAAAGCAATAGGGAACTGATTTGGTGGTGTGAAACCGTAACATACGGTTATCCACTGAAGATAGTAATGTAATATATGGGTACTATCTACTGAAGATAGAAATGTAACACCAATAATATTGGGTTATATCTGAGTGATGAATGCAATGATATATGGGTGCTATCTACTGTAGATAGCAGACATCCGAGTTGTAATGGTTTGTGTATTTGTTTGTTTGTTTATTCGCGAATTGCACTACACCTTAACCAGCTTTAAACTAAGGCCTCCATGCAACAACAAAACATTCAGAGATTTTTGTCATTCTCCAAAAGAACTATAATATATGGATTAAAACAGCAACACCCCCTATTCACCTTCATTTGAGTACCGATGATGTTGACAAATTAGGTGTCATTGTAATGATTGCAGGTATTAAATCGATTTCACTAAAAACGAGTTCCGCTAATACCCGTGATTCCAAAGCTATAAAAGGGCAACCCATCAGTCCATTTCAATAGCGTCTTTCTACTCAATAGACAACATAATAAAGCAATCGATTCACAAATGACGGTCAATTGAATGGAAAGTGATGGTACATTGACATACGCTATATTTTAGGGACTGCAGTTTTGTTTTGCTTAATTAGGGTACTTAGCACATGTTTTTAATTTACCAACAGCGGTATTCATATCGAGGCGAACAAATACTACACCACGACTACATGATTCGCATGCTCCAACATGATAGAGGTAACGGAAATTATGTTAATGAGCTACCTTTTCCTCTATCATGAAGACTCACCTGTTTCCTATTTAATTGTATTTAAATGTACTAAATGTAGTACTAGGTTTTTTTATTGGTACATTTTTTTGTTTGTTGATTGTACCTTTTGTTGTTTTGTTTGTTTGCTGCCAGCGCCGTGATCTAAATGAAATAGCGCTTTATAAAATCTTGTATGTACATGTATGACACTACTATGATATCCTTTGATTGTGATCCACCAATTGCTGACAATCGTGAGTGGCTCTCAAGTGATCAACCTTAGGGATCACGTCAAAACTCGACCGCCCGGCAACCGCCGGTTACGGCCGGTTCCGTTCGGTTCTCACAAAACGTGTCGTCTGTTATAATATACACACATAATGAGGTCAAATAGTAACACTCTGGTGAACACGACCGGTTGAAAGTGCCTCGTCACACACGTGAGCAATAACATCTTGAAGTAATGGGCTCTTTTAAGACTTAAAAGTCTCAGTTGACAACCAGTACAATACAGCTATTGATTTTCGCTGGGGTTGGCTTTTTCAATCTGTTTATAGCTCAATTAACTTTTTAAAATCAATACCGAAAGTCTATGAATGTGTTTTTTTTATAGAACGATTATAGAGAGAGCTATTATGACCGCAAAGTAACAGATTGATAGTGTAAATTGGTCAGATTACAGCATTAAGTCAACCGGCGGTTGTTCAGTGTTGCATGCGCGAATATTCATATACCAGTAAAACATTTGACCTGAAAGAACCGGGAGGAACCGCCCGTAACCGGCAGTCAACGGGCGGTCGAGTTTTGACGTCTCCCCTTAAAGGTCGTCTTGCCAGTTGAAAGATGTGATCCGTCAAACATCTTTTGTAATTCACAAACCAATATTTAGTCGAGTCGCTCTATAATTAAATTGAAGTAGTAAGTAACATTCCATAGTGCCATTCATATTGTTTTACTACTAATCTAATTAACACATTTCGCTTTCCAATTTCAAAAATTGATATTTGAATTTAAAATGTCCTTGAAAGACAACGCTTTAATAAAACTTGTTTTTTATTTTTAAAAACTAGGATTTTAAATCAAATCTGACCCTTTTGTTTCCAAATTTTAAACTTATTGAATATTATGATATCCATTTATGTGCCATGAATTACAACGATTGATAACACTGGTTTTCGGAACTCGTTAGGATGCGAAGATTTTTGTATTTAATAAAATTCAAAATTTTTTGTAAATTTTCAAACATTTTTTAAAAATTATGGTTTACTAATTCAAATATTGTCATTAAAAAAATAAATCAAAATGATATAAAATAAATCCTTATTTCTTCTAATTTAAACATTTCGTTCACATTTTATGTTAACAACGTTTTTATTCGGGATGCATACTTCCAACATTGTAAATTATAAGTTCATCAATTATGTTTGTGTTATTGCTAAACTTTGTATTATTAAATTTAGATACGGTAACCCATCACAATTTGCTTGTTGCTGTTTGAAGCCGAATTGAGAATGCGTTAGGTAATCTGCCTTTTGCTTTTTGGCATTATGAAACTTACGTTTGTTGCTGTATTCTAATTTGGATATATTTTATACATGAAAGCAAATAATAATAAATGCACGAGTGTTTTCACATACTGTGGAATCATTTTTTAATGAACGAATATACTGTAATGGTATCCTTTTTCTAAAGGTCGTGTTTTTTAACCTGGGCTACATTTGTGTTACATGAGTCTAATTCATGAAATATACCTCCTTTCGCAGTTTCAGTAGAATATCAACATGTTTACATCTAAAGTGTATGAAACCATATCTATTTGGAAAGCTTATAATCTAAGGATTGAAAATATGTTAACTCAAAATCTAATATACAGGGTGACCTAAACATTATACAGGGTCTAACAATTAAAATTGTATACAAAATGATTAAAAAAAATCCTCCATTGTATAGAAAATGCAGTACCTATTCAAAGGCTAGAAATATTTTTGCTGTAATTGAGTAAATTACCCATCCAGCCATATACAAAATTATTTTTTCATCTTATTAGGAAATGTTTATACAGGGTGGTCAAAATACGAAATTTTAGATAATGGAAAAGATAACTAAATTATGCAAATACAAATTAGAGCTCATTGCTTTTACATTAAAATCAAAGCCTTGATAACTCTTCCCAATTTTCATGCAAGGAAAATTTTGAAACATTGACAAAAACGGATTTGTGACTATGTGCACATGGTTCATCCTACTTCGTTAATCAGATTTGAAAATTAGTTAATTAGCTTAATTGACACTCTAAGTAAATGATGTAAAGCATTGTTGCATCATTTAAAACTAAACTGACATAATACTAAGAATTAGAATGCTCTATTACAGGAAAACGGTCCATTTTCACCCATTATTAGACAATTATCTCCTCTTCCTCCTCCTCCACTTCCTCCTCCTCCACTTCCTCAACCACCCTGACTAATTATGCTTTAACGAGCTGTATTGATTTAATCAAAGGTGATGGATTTTTTCTCTCTTCAGATTATTAAAGGTGATTAAATTGCCGTTAAAATAAGTCCAAATACAAGTCAATCGCGTAGGGGGTTACACAAATACCGTAGCCTAAGCACAAGAAAATGATTAGAATGTAACAAAACCACCTTTTATGGGTGCCGAGGTAAAAAAAACCGTGACCTAAAGCTATTGGCATACAAATTTACTAGTTGGTCAGCTAAGGGTGTTATACCTATGAGTAATATATTCATAACGGAGTAAAGCTCATCATCATTCAACTGATTATGACACCTATTGAATTATGTAAGGTTTAATATTGGTGATTTCATGAATATCTTACTCATAGGTGGAACCCAGCAATGTGAACAATTTGACACTTACTTAGTTTCCAATTATTGCCTCGCCTCATGTTTTACAATTACACCTAGCACATAAAGTCCCTGACCAGGTGCTTTGAGGTTGGCTAATTCAAAATATATAATCGGTACCAAAAATCTGAGATATACATTAAATGAGCAAATTTTTTCTCCGCAGTTTTATACCTCATATCCCCAGCAAAGTTGCACTAGGTATTCATTGAATTGTGTGTGATTACTGTCATAACTGTCACACAAATCAATGATTTCCTATACCTAGTGCAACTTTGCTGTTGTTATGCGCGGTCATTGAAATCGCCATAACTTTAAAAGTATCCATTCGATTTTGTTGAATGAGGTATCAAACTGCGGAGAAGAAATTTGCTCATTTAATGTTTATCTTAGATTTTTGGTTCCGAGTATATATTTTGAATTAGCCAACCTCAAAGCACCTGGTCAGGGACTTTATGTGCTAGGTGTATGAACCACTCGGTACTAATACAACAGAATCGGCAGAAACACCGCCAAGCCTAGCTTTGTACCCGCTCCTCTCAAGATGACTACGCCGCTATTATGAACGGAATTCATGCATACAATCCATGCAACATTTAAATGACTCATAGTGAAAAGCGGGAAGAATGACGCTTGATAACATTAAATTGCAATTAAATGTTTGACGTATTGTGTTCTCAAGTATATATCGTTAATAATAACGTCTTGTTAATTATTTCCATTCTTGCTTCAATAATACTGAATCAATCGAAGCAATTAACGTACAAGGTGCCTAAATTCAAATCCACGCGTCCGTTACGAAAGACGGAAAGAAATATCCATACATTTTGCACACATTTTTCTCATCAAAATATCCCCAATTTAGACAACACATTCGAGAGATGTGCATAAACATTGGAAAGAGTTATTTAGATAATGAGTTTCAAGAGAGCATTCGACTAATTTATGTTAGCCAGATGATGCTGTACTGTGGATTGTATATTTTGCCATTTCCTTAAATGCCTCTTGCCAATTAAACCTTAAGCAAGGTAATACTAATTTAATGAATCAACAACCATGACAACAGTTCAACGTGTTTCTTCTAGAGAATTCAATGTACACGTTATCGAACTCACGTCACTTCTAAATGGTCAAACGATCAATTCCATTTTGAGCATGCGTAGTGCAAGGTGACCATTAAATGCGCGTACTTTGTCGGACAAAGACTGGGAACATTTGCTGTCCGTGCATTTCATTAGATATCGAGTGTGTGGTTTAACCATATAGATGTTATGTAACACCCCCTGGTTTAACTATGGTCATGTGTTATAAGCTCGCCTCCTTTCGCGTTACACACGGATTTTGGCTTTCGCTACATGATTTTAACTTTACACATTTATATTTGCTTGTATACCCCCCTGAGGTAGTTAAAGTATACATTTTCTGAAGGGAAATTGCATGAGGAAACCAAATATGCCATTAAAATTATAGTACGACCACGAACTAAAATGGTATGTTCGGAAATGTTCGGGAAAATATCAGAGTTTTTTTAATTTTTAATTCGAGATCCATATATTTTTTATACCTTCCCCTATCACTATTTACTTTACATATTTGAATTCCTCATGAAATTACCCATTAGATGATATATAGTTGTCAAAGTTACTACGTCGGTATGGTAATTATACCGGCTAGTGAATATCTCCATTTTTTATTTTATATATTTTTAGAATTTTCAGAAATATTTGTTTAAGGATGAACCCTTCCCTGATATAAACTGCATTTCTGAATTCCTCTAGTTACAAGCTTTCCAAAAATGTATACTTTTGCTATCATAGGTTGAACACTTTTTCTGTTATAGTCATTTTAATAAATCCGGTAAATTGAGGCTGATTTAGTTCATGTTGACTGTGTAGCGAATAGGAAGATAGCTGATGATCATGGTCTTATCCATAATTAATTAGTTCTTACAAATAGTTGACAAGTCTGTTGAACCACATACTTAAAGACTACTAATATCCTTTAAAATGGGACCAAAATGGTGTTTGTAACATTAGGGGATGACTAGTTATTGTAAAAAGAACAAAGCATGGGATTATCCCCCATTGAGTTTGTACAGGCGGCACCCCTTCCGGCGGAACCCCTTCCAGCACTACCCCTGGTCCCCAAACATCAAACAGCTGTATCTCCCTTTCTGTATTAGCTATACCAATGCCATTTTGCAGGCAGATAGCGTGTTATTAGGGCTTCAAAATGATACCAAATTTGTTGAGATAGCTTTTGTGGTTTTCAAAATATTTGAGGAAAATGACAGTATGAGACTAAAAAATGTAACAGCACCACCCTATTGGGAGGCGAGTTCATAACGCGTGACCCTATTCAAGACAATTTGGCGAATGCATGGGTAAAGTAAGCTACGCCGACACGCTACTAATGTCGATTACCATATCCCTAAAGCCACAATCGAAAAAGACACCATTAAAAAGACTTAAAGCCATTCAATACCATGCAGCTAATGTAATGTTCCATCTCTAGTGCATAGGACTAAAACAGAGGTGTTTTTTCATCGGAGAGCAGGAATAGCAAATTTGAACCTTTGTGCATTTATCGCCACATAAGTCATAACCCCGCGAGATACTAAGTACATCCGGTCTTATAGTACTCGGCATTACCAACAGCACTTTTTGGCGGGAAATGTTCTACAATAAAAAATGCCGATATATTGGTCCTTTAATCCATGCTGAAAGCTTTACTTCGACGAACCGCTTATCTTAGCCTTGGATTCTCAGTGTTTGTACTTTTGATATTGAAATAACACGACGTTGTCAATATCCGACATGGGTAACTGTCAGTCCGCCATGGTGTAATTATGTATGTCGACATTCTCACTGTCTTTCATATTCGTCCTTAATAATGCTAACATAGTCAAGCTGAAAATATCCCGTGGCAACAGTTGAGGAAAATAGTCAAATGATAGGCATGACATAAATTGTCCGCTTAGGAGCGCTATTAATTCGGTCTAGTAAACCAATTATTATCACTTACTACGAGAGGATTTCCTGGTTGTATATTTAAATTCGGGGCGTGTACGACGGTACTTCTTGCTAACTGCATGAGTGAGTTTCCATTATGTTGCAAATTACATCCACGCTTAATGCGTTTAAACTACTCAATGGGTGTTGCAATACTGCCGGTTGGTTGCACACGAGAATTATGTCATATAGCAACCACCTTTGATGGAAGGTGAATATTTAAATTTGTTGCCGGTTTTTAGGGCAGCAATTTATAGCGCTGCTAAGCGGGCCTTGTAGCGTAATGTTCGCGCCGTCACCACAACCCAACGTAACAACATTATAAAAGCAATCGGTGTGGGATAATGATTGAATATATAGAGTAATAACACCATTTCTAGCAATTGCAATGGTAATTATTTCATTAAAGAAAGGTGTGGCCTTCACAGTGAAATGTGCCATACATGTAAATGAATTATGCCACGACTCAAGGGTCGGCTTAACATGTTTAATAGGTGTTGAAAGAAAAATAGAGGGATTATATAGCTATCATGTCCAGAATTTCGCATTTCTAAGGGATGTGTTTGCTGATAAAGGCTTATAATTACTCTTACATCCATACAATGAATGGGTTAACATTATGTAAAATATATATATTTTGTTGGTCATAAAATGAACTAGACATATACATTACAGGTATAAATTGTTTTGTTTAGGTCTATTAAATACATTACATTACATATGTTACTGATAGAAAAGTACATCGTTTATGTAGGTCCATAACTGTTACTCTCCTAACAACAACCAGCCTACGACAAACTAATGTTGTGATTGCATTACCTTATACGTGGTTCAAGCCAGGTGGTTACCTATGCCTTAGGTAACTGATATGAATGTCGTAAAAAAGGATGACCAGTAACGTTACGTCTGAAGGTTTGGGCAAATTTCATTAAACTCTTAGGTCCACTCTTACTTATCAGCCAGATCCATTAGGAATATCTCAAAGTTGAGATTTCTCCATCTTAACCCTATTTCATCTCTCACCAGATGAACAGGTGTAAGATTGGACCTTTGCCTTTAAGGTAATAAGCACGTAATGTATATTATTCATTGTACTTGTGCATAGGATAAGAAACGCCGCTGAGCACGCATCAACGTGGCGCAACCGATGATAGCATTTTCAAAAAAGTAGTCTACTGCATAATGAACATATACTCACTGCACAAATTCCGGGATTCTGTTATTGAGTGATACCATCAACCTAAATCGGGTGGGTTTTTTTCAACCGATAGGGCATCTAATCAATCAAATACACTTTATTCAAATTTCTTGAAAATCTTGGGACAGTTTTCGAACACTTTTAAAATGTTCTCGTAGAATTTTTAATTCAATAATTTTGAAACAAATAAAGTCAAGAAAGATATGTCTCGACAACAATTAACTCTAAATCATTCTACCACTACATATGTTTTCACTGTTCAATTGAATATATAGTGCTTCCACTGAGAAAATAGTTCCCTCTCTTTATTACACGAGCAGGTTGCCATGTATGTAACGTTGATGTTTAATTCGGCTATTGCGGTTGAAATCCATACACCCACTATGGATGAGGTTTATTTTCCACACAAGGAGTGTAGACTTCAAATGGAGTTACTCATGCAGGTAACCTCCATTTGAAATTCACACTCCCTTTGGGGACAATTAAAGTAATGTCTTCCATAGGGGGTGTATGGATTTCAAATGGAACAGCCAATTGCCCAACAACGTATTTCCCAATGCGCACCGGTATGATCATTCATAATCAAAAGATAATCCAGATTCCGCCATTTTGTTTTGATAGAGTTGATCAAAAGCGTCGTTTTGAGCGACAGTAAAATGGTTCTTCCAATCGCCAACCACACCTGCAAAATAATAATACATGTGATCAATAGTGGCAATATCCCTATTTGTAACCAATGACGTCACTTAAACGGAATAAACGTTTCCGAATTGAACAGCATGCATACAATTTACCAGTATTATATTCCTTGGTTTATGATGAGTACATTACAGGGTGTTTCAGAAGAAAATATTCATATATATATATTTGAAGAAGGCACATTATTTTCTTCAATTCGCCATATTTGCTCAATTCATAGTGAAATATTACACTCGTCCTTAGTTTAATATGTAGGACGATTTCGACCCAATAACCAAGTCTCCTAATAATTTAGGTTGCTAGTGTATATTCCTTGGTGTATAAAATGCTAGGAAATTGTATGTTCGGGAACATCAATTGTCCACGGAAGCTTTATCAGCTCCAACAGTATGAAATCGATTGTAATAACGTTTGAAAACAAAAACAAATCATAAGCAAGAATTGCCATGTATAACCCAGTTTTTTGAGGTTTTTAATATAAAAAAATTGCAATAACCTTGCAGTATGTCTCAGGATCTAATGTGCATGCAAATATTGCCTAGTCTACCGTTAGCAGACACTTGAATACTTGTATTTTTTGAATCGTAACAATATGAAATATGAAATAATATTCTCAAAACCCACCATATGTTTGATTGACAACTCCAAGTCATTATACTATTTTGTTTCGACACATCGGGGAATGTGTAAAATATGTTGGTTTGAGTTTAATATGTTCGATTCGAGGTTTTGAGATGAAAACATGATATGCAGAATTAGTAAATAAATCATGACATAAACACAGCCCATCTCGACATGAGCTGCTTCAAAAACGAGAGCATTTATGTATAATAATGCACTGCGCATAATATGCGCATGTACTAAACACTCTGTTTTGATTCGTTGTTCATTCAGCACATATTATGTTCCGTTTCCGGTATTTTAAAACTTAACCGTATTCTTTCATTCGTTTAAAATCATATCAAGAGAGAGAGAAAATAGTATGAAAATGTTTTAATTTTGATTTAAATACACTCGTCTGTTCTGGTTGACGAATATCCGCTAAAATCAATGTACTTGCTCAAACTACACTGGTTACACCCATAGAGGAGCGCATCAAATTTAAGATGCGCATGTATCTCTTCAAATGCCTCATGGTAACGCACCAGATTACCTTACACACGTTCTTTCTCATAAACTCAAAACTGCGACTGGACCCATTATTACACGTTCGTCATCATACTTCTCTTCTCACAACAGTAGACCAGCCAAAAAATTACCACGGCATTTTTTGTTACATTTAGACACTTCTAAAAAAGTTCTTAAATTGTAAGTTTTCAAATGAAGGGGTGTGACAAAATAGAAATTGAATTTTAGGCCATTTTCAGCATAAAAGGCCATTTTTTTAAACAAAACTGAGAAAAGTACCCATTTGTACTCCCTTGTGCCCTAATTTTCTGTATATTTTAGCAGCTTTAAGTCGAAATTATTCCGTAAATAAACCTTAAAAACTGATAACTGGTGGATGGTACAAATATGAAAGTTAGAAAATCAAAAATAATTTAAAAGTGCCGTGCTATTTTTTTGATTAACACGTTCATTGATTTTGGCTGGTCCACTGCTTGCTCTCATATTGTGGAACATTTTATTTGGGGATAGATCGTTCTATGTTTCTGTACCTTCACCGTCGAACGACGACGGAACAGCCTCCTAAGAAACATCAGGGAGGCATGTACTCTGCCTAGTTTGTGGAGCAGATTATGAAGTAACATTTCTATCCATCCTATTGACTATGTTTGCATTTGTTCTTTTTTTATTTGTGTTTATTTTTAGTTTCATGGCGCTTTGATCTTCCTGGAAAGGCGCCTTCTAAATGTTGATCCTCATATGTATGTAAAATGTTGATATGTCCATAGCGTCTTTATACACATTATCAACATTAGAATACGACCATTTATTTTTCCCTTTTTTTCTTTTCAACATCTTTCTCATTAATTGATTTCACTCACCTTTTCTCATAAAAGACAGTTTCCAATCAACTTTGGGGTCATTGAACTTTAGAGAATCCGGATTACTCATTGGGTTGCTTTTCATACTCTTGAAAGAGGAATGTTCCACAATTCTGTCTATAATAGCATCCGATAGAGGGCGCTGTAGAAATTCACACACCTGAACTACTACACTCCTGAGATCCTAAAATGTCAAATAAATTTTTAAAAATAATGCTAGTTTGAGAAACTGATCAGGGAGAAACCAGTTTTGATACTTTGCTTTTATTAATTCATTTATTTATTTAAAATGAATGCATCCAACAAAAACAACAATAATAAAATATGATAATAAAGTCCTACATACTATTTTAGCAAAACTTCTTGGGAGACACTTCGCATTGTATACTTATTGCTGAGTGTGAACTGATATCCTTGCGTGAAACTGAGCGTTAGGACCAGATTATCGCAGTATTTTATATATAATTTGCGCAAAGTGCAGTCGGAGAATCTGGGGAGGATCGTGTATTGCTTGAAAGAAAATTTCGAAAACTAGACCGGGATCTTTAATATCACTTTTAATCTAAGCATACATGAAAAGCTATAGACCAAAACTATTATGTATAATGTAAACTCCTCACAAAAAGTATCGAGACACTTACACATGATCCAATTATTAACGGCCCGAATAATCAAAGCCAATAACCCAGTGCATAATTTTGTTCTGCGTATTTTGACACCTCGATTATTGAGATCCGATATTGCGGAGTGGAGTTATTGTCGTTTTAATGGACGTAGGTCCAGTTTCAAAAGTGACAATCATCCCTATATCATGTATTTACTATTATAAGCAGGTTTGCATTACTGTCTTACATTATCAGGTTTATGCTTTGCACACGCTGTTGTGGAAAATGATAGTGGACACACAAAGTACTGAAGATAAAGATAAAGTCATGGCGAAGTTGAAGTTGAATGAAAACAATAAATCTGTGTTGTGAAAGGAACACATTATCTTCATTTTCTGAGTGTATGTTGCATTTTTGTACACGGACCTACGATTATTGAAAAGACAATAACTCCGCTCCGCAACATCGTTTCTCACCAATCGAGGTGTCAAAATACGCAGAACAAAAGTATGCACTTGTTGGCTTCGAATTTATCCATACCCTCTCAGGCCGCTAATTATTGGATCATTTTTAAATGCCTCGATACTTTTTGTGAGGAGTTTATATCAGACCAAGGAAGACACACTTTTGTACAAATGTAATGCAGGTACTTTCGAACATTTGTTGAAAGATAATTTATAAAACCAGGCCAGATTCTTGAAGGGATAGAATGTTAGATTATCTTCGATAGGAGACGTTTAGTTTACAAAGTTTTAAAATGTCCAGAAAAAGGACTTTTGTATGCAATTGTTGCAAAATTGTCAAAGAAGTAAGGGTCTTTGCGTGATTTATTTAAGGTTTTTGTAAAACATATGGGTCTTTTTGGTGTCAGCGCAACCTTTGGTGTCAGCGCAACCAAAAATTAGATTTTAAATATATACAAATTATAGGGGGAAATTAAATGTTACCTTTTGCATGTCTTCATACTTTACAAACAGTACATTGGATTCGTTCCTCTTACTCCACCAGAATAAATTCTCTGTAAACCAATTGCCACCGCCAACTAATCAAACATAAATTGAAAAATATTCAAGGTCGTATTCTCGTACTAAACACGGTTTTAGCTTGAAACCGTGACTAACTAAACTCGTGTCTAAATTAAACCCGCGTTTACATTTTAAACGACACGTTCAACAAAGCGGTTAATCTCGTCTCCAGAGTGGTCGTTTGATCACTATATACATGTATTTAATTTTTGTGTGGCCCAAATGAGTACTATAGATATTGACTGACTTCCTCAAATGCACGTGTATGTTAAGACTACACGATCTGCACGTTAGCTAGCACTGGACACGGAAGGCATACCGTTGGTGTGTAACTACACCCATACCCATTTTGAAAGTTATATAAGACAATTTTCAGTGTTTAAATTAAAAGAAACTTTCGAAAATTGCGTTTAGCTAATTAATTTTGGGTGTTCCAATCACTTTGCCCATCAACATATTATTTTTGATATCAGTTGAAACTCCATATTTTTCTCATTATTTCTGTAAAATGTTTGGCGCAAGATATGTTCCATTATAGACGTTTTATGTCAAAATGCAGTGAATTACTGCCAATGGTGGTTAACCACCCGGCCAGTTTGTGTACTACTGATCAATGTAAAATAAGAGCCATTGAAGTTACGTCACTTAAACTTTGGAATACGACTATTTTAAGAATGACTATGTAGAATAGAAAACATCAAGTTTAGAATCGGGCCAGCAATCGGAATGTGTTTAAAGTCAAAGTTGAACACGTGTTTAGCTTAAACCGCGTTTAAATACGTATGAGAATACGGGCCTTAGATTTTAACGATATTCACTAGATGTACCGGTATTAAACAATGGTATGACTTAATATGGGATGTATGTTAAAAGGGTTCCCCGTATGTTCAAAGATTTGAATAAGAATGCGCCAACATTTCTGATAAAAAATGATTAAAAGGTGATTTATGCATGTTTACGATTTCTTTGTAAGTTGTTAGCGCGCACATGTATGCAGTATACATCTATTATTCCTTATTCGTATACTTAATCTTCATCCCTGGAGTATTTTGGATTATCAACGAAATGTATGTACTTCTGTTGTCAATATACACTCTCGCTTTCTCGCGCTTCACGGGTTTTGATTGATGCTAAACTATTACATTTTTATCATATCAAGATATAACACATTTATTGAACATCTCCGAAAACAATTATTCGTTTTGAAACAAATTCATATCAAAAAATGTCTACAGATCTCTGAATATCCCCTTAACCCGAATAACAAATACAAAATACTGATACCTTTGCCAATCGAGAATTCATCTAAGCAATCTCCAAATTCCTTGTATTTTTGCAGATTTGGTACATACTTGGTGAAATGGTAATAAGAAACACATAGATCTTTCGGATTTCTTGTGACGTAAATGACTTTTGGAGACTTTTCAAACAGTTGTCTTGGAAGAAGTTTCGCTGGCAGATGAGATTTTATGAAACGAGGAGATGGCATGTTATTTATAACCATGTAGGTTGGCGGTACTTTGTCCAGCTGGAGTGATTCAAATAAAAAATAGCGTATCAAAATGTAGCATTTGTTGTAATGTGTTTGTAAACAAATGTCATTCAACAATTTCACAGTGATCTGTAGAACATGGTAGTTGAATCAGCTAAACGAAGGAATATTTTAGTGTATATGTATTATATATCAAAATAAAGACAAAATCACAAGGATTTCAAAAATAAACATTTTATGAACGATCCATTATAGGAAAAGAAGAAATGTACAAAAATAATAAATGCGCCCAAAATCCGTGTTAAAAACGATCTTCGTATTTTGAAAAACCCGCTCTACACGCAACACAGGGGAGAAGTCATAGTTAGCAAACAATGCACTAGTATAAAACGGTGACAGGGTCTATATGTCTACACACACTCTTTACTATGCATGCAATGTTAGCCTCTTCCCATTATCATGCCTCGCTGAACAATTGATGACCGCGCGAATTTTAAATGTGTACGGCCATGTGTTTTGAACTGACCACCCAAAAAGGGTGGCGGCGTTGCATTTTTGGTGACGAATCATCCATCTCTCTCTATTAACTCAACAACTATATGTGGTAGAGCTATGGTGTATGTGTCAATTGAAAGCTTATTTATCTAGCTACACTGTGTGAATAAATCAAGTATTTCTATAACTGTTTGGCTGAGATATGATTGATTATATTTCGAAAGTCAGGGGTGGCGGCGGTGGCGGTGGCGGTGGTTCCCAATTCTACGTTCAAATTACAATAACTCCTTATTTCTGTATGGTACAAACATGAGTTTGCTCTCATTTATAGATGGTTTTATATTCTATTTTTTTCTGTTTCAACAAACGTGCCAACTCTTACGTAACAGTTGTAATCACGAATCGATTGCATTGTCCTTGGCTTTTTCCCTATTCACTACACAGTGAACTTGCCCTAATTCATCGGTTTTACATACATGACTATAACAACAGAATTATTCAACCGATTATAGCAAAATTATACATTTTTGGAAAGCTCTCGAATAGTGGAATTCAGAAATCTTGCTTAAAATAGGATAGGGTGAATAGCCAAAAAAAAAAATGTGTAAACTCTAATAAAGTTGAAATGTAAACGTTTGTGCTCATTTACTTCCCGATATAGTATATTTCAACAAGTTACCCTTGACAACCATTATGTTCTGATGGGTAAAATGCATGAGAAACTAATATGCACAGTAAAATAATGATTGGGATAGGAATAAAAATAATATTGAGCCTTAATTAAAATATGAAAAAATCGATATTTTTTGAACATTCTTAATCACAACATGTTACCATTAGGTCTTATGCAAATTCCAATCGCATATTTAGATTCCTTGTGAGATTACCGTTCAGAAAATATATACTTTTTATGAAGTAGAACAAGTAATTATTGCGATATGCTAATTCGAATCTCAGATGGTGTAAAATGTAAAAATCTGGACATGCAACGGGAAGGGTGGCGAGTTCAAAACACATGGCCGTACCCATGCTGTGTGCATTCAAAACCATACAATCACCAGTGTATGAGCCGTATTATCACATTCAGTGAATGAATAGATCGAGGTCATGATACTGTTTGTGAGGCAACCTGTACAACTTGATACACATGTTATTTTTATTTTGTGGCCATATTTTTAGACCGTGGTGCATTGTTTGCTGACTACGAGTCCTCCTGTTAGGCAACACGGAAACTGTGACGTCAGTCCGGGAATCCGACCGTGTTGACACTTCAGTTCCTCCCGGATCGACGTCACCAGTGAAGTCGCCCAAACCACTTCATGGTTCATTGCGTTTCTGGCGAAAGGCTTGGATTTGGTATACGGCTGAACGGATTTTATCTTTTTTAAATATATTTATTCACATTTTATAAAAAATAACATGTGAAATGTCCCAACTAATATATTGTATAACTTTTGAAAATAAGTTTTATGAGCACTTCTCTGGACCTTTAAGAGAGAAGATCTGGAAGGACTTAGCAAAACTCTTAAAATTCAGACAAAATCAAAAAAAATCAAATATATTTTAGCCAAATAAATAACTATTTGCGCATACGCAGAATTTATACAGCTAATAACTTGCTTATTCCTATATAATAATCATGAAATTTGGTCAGTTACTCTATTGGATAAAAGATTTCCTGTCAGATCGTACCCAGCAGGTCATTTTGGAGGGAAAGAAGAGCAGTGTTGCCAATGTCTCATCGGGGGGTACACCAAGGCACAGTACTGGGGCCCTTATTGTTTCTGGTTTTCATCAACGACCTGTCTGAGTGTGTTTCATCAAGTATTCGCCTCTTTGCTGACGATGCCCTTCTATATAGACCTATCCAATCCCAAGAGGACATCACAACCCTAGAGAAAGACCTCGCTAATATACAGCTATGGGAGAAGAAGTGGCTAATGTCTTTCAACGCAGACAAATGCGACGTGTTAAGAATCTCCAACAAGAGAAACAACATCATTGGAGTATCACCTTATTCCATCAATGGGACTGCACTCCGTACCGTAGAAGAGGCAACATATTTTGGTGTCACCATCCATACAAATCTCAGCTGGAAACCTCACATCAGAAATATCTGCAAAATAGCAATAGCACCCTTGGCTTCATCCACCGCAACCTGAGGAGATGTCCTTCTAAGATCAAGGAACAGGCCTACAAAACATATATTTGTCCCACCCTTGAGTATTCGTCTTCACTGTGGGACCCACACACCTCAGAGCTGATCTCCTCGATTGACATGGTGCAGCGACGTGCTGCTAGATTTGTTACGTCTGACTACAAACAAAAAAGCAGCGTGACCAAGATGCTACATGAACTTCGATGGCAGACTCTCTATGAACGCCGGGCTCAAAGTAAAATCCTCATGATGTATAGGATCATGCATGGCATTGTCGCCATTCCTGCTGCTCCACCCTACTTGCACCCTTCTTCAAACCTAACCAGAGGTCACCATCTTCACTTCCAACAGCAACACTGCAGGATCCTTTCATACCAGCACAGTTTCTTTCCAAGTGTCATTTGCATTTGGAATGCACTACCATTCACTGTGGTATCAGCTCATGCAGTCTCTGGAGATCTTCCGGAGCCGCCTGAAGCCACTCGCCCTACGCTAGCCAGCCATGGACTCCATTTTTACTTGCACCTGAGAGTTTTTGTTTACGCACCCTTCGTTAATTATGTTCCCGTGATCGGAACCATTGCATCAAGTACGACAATACTCCGCATTGGAGGGATGTACTTCATGTGGTAGAAGTAGAAGGCACCCGGTACAAACATCACCACTCTGCACCATCAATTAACATGCTGCAGTACTTCACCTGTGCCTAACACTACAATTCAGGTAAAACATTTTGTAGAACACTTATACCTTATATTATTTTTACAATATACATTACAGAATTGGCTCTATACATGTAAACAAACTGACACATAATTTGGTGTTTCAATTTCATAATATGCAGGCTTGCATTAATGTCCAAAACCAATGTCATGGCCAATTGGGTAATATAAACAATAAAACATATAGTAACTATCTTAGGAATGTGGACTATAATTTATATCATGGCTAGCTATAAGCATGATAAGCCACGTTGAAAACATTTAGCAAAAATATTATATAAGGCAATAAAACATGTTTAGCATGCCCTCCCGCTTCCTTTTTGTGTCAACTTATTTGGGCTTACACTATTTTATACAGATATTCTCCACAATAAACATTAATAAATTGAGGTGAATTGGTTGGTAGCATATACCAGGGAATTATATGTGATTGTATAGTTGTCTACCTATTTTGTACTTTGACAGGAAGTGTGGTGTACAGCAGAACCCGTTTATAAGCAGCAAATGTCGTGTTCGTTTCATCCATATGTGGCCAGTCCTTGTGGACATAATCCAAGAGTTCCTTCTCAGGAAACTGTCTTTGTTCTTGGTTGGTTGGTATATACGTTTTTCTGTCATGACTGACAGCTCGTGACTTTGGTGATGACACGCCTCTTTCGTCGGTCATCAGCAGCCAATCGATAAATGACTGAAGTAGGATGCCCAACCATAGTTCTGTCAAACCATCTTGACCTGGGCCGGCCTGGTCCGCGTAAACCCTCAATCTGGCCATGCATGATCACCTTCTCTAGACAGTTTCCTTGGCGCCGGGCAATATGATCGAAATAAGAGAGAGTTTGGGAATTGATCAGCCCAAGTAGCCTTGTCTTCACACCAACCTCCTGTAGCACACTTGCGTTGGTTCTCTTAATGATCCAGGTGATCCTTAGCATCCGGCGCCAACACCACATTTCATATGCATTGATTTTATTGCAGCTTGCAGTTGTCAGCGTCCAGGATTCACAGCCGTAGGTTGAAATATGGAAACGAATGCTTTGACCAGACGTACCTTGGTTGATATAGTGATGCCTCTGTCAGCCCATATTTTTTAGAGCTGTGTCATTGGAGATCTAGCCATAGCCAAACGACGCCTGATTTCTGTATGACATCCTATATCCTCCTTCTTGTGTGATGAGAGATATCCGAGGACCTTTTTGTTCTTACCAACTGCAATAAAGACATTTCATCACATTTGCGCAGTCTACAACTTATGAAAACTAGTGGAGATGGAAATGAAATAGATTTGATTCTCTCTAGGGTAGGCAAGTTTTGGTTAGATCCAGTAAAGGTGGCAAAACAAATGAGACTAGCAAAGGACAGAAATGGTCAGAAGCGATTCAGTACAAGTGAATATTTGACATCCCAACAGATAAAAAAAAAATTAAAGACTTGCATCAAAGAAACGGACAACTGGAGGAGGACTAATCCGGAAAGATTTGGATAAAGTCAATGAAGAAAATGAAAATGGTTGTGACAGTGCATGTGAATTGGAACAGTGCATGTGAATTGGAACAATTGGAAAACCTGAGAAGAATTGTAGAGAGAGAACTACAACTGACTCATTCAATAATTTGCGGATTATTGAATATTTGTGAGCTGGTGAAAAAGCAGAAACCCTCGTCTAGTACTAATATTCGGACTCTTATTGACATTTGTAACCAATGGGTATCAGTACAAGTGATATAACAACACATATCGGGTGAAAGGCTCCATATATTGATAAGATTAAAACATTTGTTGGTCAGTGCTCTTGCAGTCGACACTGAATTCAATAAGCACCATCCAACTATGTTTTCACATCATTCTCCCATTAATCAGTATTTTTATGTGAAAATAAACTGTTCAATCTCAATTTTCAGAGATAGATAATGTATGCATGCATGTGAAGGGTGTAGGTTGATTGGTGGGTGCGGGTTTAGGGGTGATGTGGTTGAATAGGTTGGGGTGGTATGGTTAGCTTGGGTGGTAGGGTTTGGTTGGGGTGGGTGGGATAAGTTGGGGTGAGTGATCTTTTAATTTTCAAAGAATTTGCATGTTTTCAGATTTTAAAGATAACTCCGCATTCCATTATTTCAATGCTGTTATAATGTATGTCAAATTATAAATATGCATGCCCTACTTAGAGATACAAAGGTCATTCCTGACATCGCCTCTTTAAAAATATAATTTTTAGGACACAACATTATCCCAAATAGCTAAACATTTCATTTCCTATGCAGGATTAACATATTGGGACATGAATAGTTAAATCCATGAAAAAAAATATTTCAAAAAACACTACCTCGGCTGCTGTGGCGTTTCAAAGTTGAGGTAAAATGAGGTTATGGAAAATCGCTAAAAAGAGTGATTTTTTAAAGGTTGTATTGGGGATTTAAAAAAGTGCAGACAAATCTGGCAACATTTTTTATGTAAAGTTGAACAATGATACATTATAGTAAAATCATAATTGATATTATTTTATGTAGCAGTTTTTTTTGTCAGTAGCACAAACCTACCCTATTCAGACCCTTGCAAATTGTAAAATACTTCAATTTTCATCATCATATTTTGAATTGCGTTGCCATGGCAACCATGACACTAGGGGGGTCATCATGGTAGGACAAACTATTTGACCCAAGACCTATATCCTGCCAAAGTGTCGATTAAATTTGGTGAACTTCATTTTTTAATTTTGTCTGAACCTTGCTAAATGCTTCTGGACCCTATCTCTTAAAGGTGTTACGAAGTGGAAGAACCAGAAGCAATGCTCAAATCATTGAATACATGTTACTTTTTCCGTCGCAACCGCCGCCGCCGCCGCCGCCACCGCCACCACCCCTGACTTTCACAATATAATCAATCATATCTCAGCCAAACATTTATAGAAATACCTGACTTATTCTAGAATTCTGCAGGTGAAATCGAGGAACCAGGTTCTTAATTGCACCTTGTACATGTTGTAAGTAAAGTCAATTCGTATTGTAATGCTAACCGCACCAAACATCCCACCCCACCCATGTGCCACTCTCACACATCAACTATAAATTGACGTTCGCAAAGGAGAACCCTATCTTGCTCATCTGTACTCACTTGTGAATGGTGATTGACTGATGTCAATTCCAAGTAGGGCGCCCTCATAATGACGTGTGTATTCTTGATGGCGTCAAAGTCTCCATCCTTCAAAATGATGGAAACAATTTCTTGCATCCAAGTTGTCCCTTTGAAAGTCAAAATAACTATGTAACAGTCTCAGCCTCTAAGAGTGTATCATTGTTGGGTGTGTTGTGATACATGGGTCCTCAGATCAACTTTTAAAAAAAAAATCAGTTATACAGCGTGTCCCAAAAAACTGGGTTCAAAAGTTTGCGAGCTTATAACTAAAAAAGTAGAAAACATGGATAGTTCATATTTAAGGATATTAAACAAAATATACCTGACCTTTATTGGTTAAACTCTTTGATTAATCCAATATAAACTTTTTTGAAATACAAAGATTTTAATAGAGCGTGGTCAAAACCCATTTGTCCCACTTTTCAAGGAACACCCCGATGTGTTGCAATTGCGCATTGTTGTGACTTTATCAAAGTTTTGCCTTTGCATTCATTCTTTACAAGGACTTGGGCAGTAAACAAAATTATCTTGGTCATATTACAATAATACAAGTTCATTATTTACATAAACATTAAACCAAAATGTTCTTTGTTATACGGTCCGAGTTATTGTTAAGTTCTTTCGGAGAATAAACCCCATGCGGGAATACTGCACATACCGCACAGTTTCTGCATGGTTTCTGCAACGCACGGATGATTAATTCCTTAAATCGGGACAAATGGGTTCTAACCACGCTCTATTCAAATCTTTGTATTTCAAATAGTTTACATTGGATTGGTCTCCGAATTTACACAATTAAGGTCAGGTATATTTTGTTTGATATCCTTAAATATCCATGTTTCCTACTTATTTCGTTATAAGCTCGCAAGCTTTTGAACCCAGTTTTTTGGGACACGCTGTACATTACCATACCATTATAATATAGCCAAATTTTAAAATTCCTATTTTTTTGTGTTTGGTCGTAAAAATTCACCGACATTTCGGGACAAAAACCCAGTAAAACGATTACTATGTTCCCCATAAGTATACCTATGCGCGCCATGCACATCCTAACGAATCCTCCAGTTGGGTACACAACACAAGTGAAACAAAATCGTTGGGATCTCGCTGGCGTGTGACATTACGCTTACCTTGAACTCTTGACGAACAGCGTTTCAAGACCTTTTAATTTGATGCGCCAACAAGATCTCATTCAATAAACAAGTTCATATGAAAGAAGATCTTGTTGACGTACGGAGGTCAAAGGTCAAATGTTACAATTTTGAGCCATTTTCGCACCACCGTAATTCCGTGCGCCATCTTTAAAACACCTTGGAAGTGATATCCAGTTGCATAGATGGTTTACCTTAAATAAAAAAATGAAGATACCAGCTTTGTTGTGTACCCAACTGGAGGTTTTAAAATATATTTTCCTTTCGTTGGGATGTGCATTGCGCGCATACAGGGTGAGTCAAAATATTCAGGTCCCGTTTTCCAAAAATCAGGAAAATACTTCTTGTCAGAAATTAGTCAATTTCTTCATTCAATTTCTTCATTGTTTACAAAAGTAGGAATACTTCTTCATACTTGTTGATGTTTTCAAGACAATAACTTATTCCACGCTAGAATTACAACATATTTACGAAGTATGCACTTGGTAAGTTATATAAAGCAATTCTCTCACATCAAATTTGATTAAAACAATAAGTTCTGTCTGTTTTAACAGTTCCATGATCATTGTATTTCTTATGGATATCCTGTATGCAACATTTTACGGAATCCTCTGAACATTTGGAAACCGCAGACGGAAGGTCCGTTGGACTTGTCTTTATGTAACTATAAAAATAATGTTCTCTGATGAATGGTATATCCACAAACCATGTTGATCAAGTTTTTGTAACCCATAATTGCATCTATTGATTAAGATTTCTTTGTTATTCGAAAACCTTTTTGGAAATGTTCTTGAACTATGCCTATTGCAAAACATAACCGCACATACAATATTTAAACTATTGTCCTATTGTAAGCGCTGTGAATACCAACCCGCCATTGATTGACGTATTCAAAAGGCGTGCGTTAAACTTTTACATTCACAGGGTTCTTGATTGGGCGAATAATATAATAGGTCGCTACATCAAAATAGGACTAATCTACATAACTTACAATGAGTGATTACAAAAAAGATTTTAAAGACAGCACCACAATGCATTACCTTTGTGCAAAACGCCGTAAATCTGGTCCCCGATTCATCTCGGTTCCCATAGACATTATGCAAAAAATCATGGCTTCATAGAGCCATCATCGTACGAGCTCCTAGATCAGTAAATAAATTAGTTCTCAGTGTTCCTTTTCTTATTTATAAAACCGAAGAGCTCGACTAGTAAACTATACGTGTGATGCGTGACATATCGGGGTACAAAGGTCACTGATGTATCGATTGTATTGATATGAATATCGATAAGGGGCAATCCAAATGCATCATGGGGACAAATCTTTAGTTTGCTGGAATTGGCGCAATGCATTAAAATCTTCTTAGCGACATTAAAATATTCTACGGCAAAAAGATCTAATCCACGCCGAAAAATAAATGATCTGCAAACAACATAACCGGTCGTGTTTTTCGCGCTAATTTTATGGATAGAGGTGATGGCGCAGAGCCTGTTGGTTGTTAACTTTTACGGAGGTAGGAAGGGAAGTGAATTCGGCGCCTTGTTTGGAGGGAGTTTCGTTTTCCGCGAGTGTTTAAATACCATTTTTCTTCTTTTGGGGCCTTTGGACTAAACAATAAATTCTATATCCCCTGCATGTTCACACAATACGGAAAAATACCTGCTACATTCCAAACCATATGTATTTGTCCGTATTGTGTGAAAATGCAGGGGATAATTAATAATACTAACAATGTATCTGATTGGTCAATAAATGATACAATCTTGTTTATAACCAATCGGCATACTGATCTCAGGGTGTTAAACTTTAACTTACCAGCTTTAGGAAATGTTATTAAGAAGACGTCATCCTCCCTGACTTCCCATGTCTTGAGGGCGTCAAGGACCTTAGGCTGTATAAATCTATGAAATAAGTATCCATGGTAGTCGTGCCGTATCTTATCTTCATCAGTTGGGGTCATACGAGGCAATGATGCTAGCAGTTCAGATAATTCTACAAATGGAAATAGATTAATAGATTACGTAAGAAATTAAGTAGAGAGCAAAAGAAAGACAAAAGTAATTTGTTAACGTAGTTAGCGCGGTCACGCATGGTTAGTAGTACACCAACAGACCCAAGGCCGAAACAACTTTAATATCGAATTATTGCCTGCATGTGGCAAATTGGATTTCATTTTTGTTGTTGTTGACATATTGCATTAATGAACTTAAAACTAAAATATCTTATAAGTTACAGAGTGATACGATTACTAAAAATCTCAAAATCGAGGTTTGAAAATAAATAGGTCGCACGAACTACTTTATATTTTTCTGGCTTGTTTTCTCGTTATTTCGTAAATAATATTACACGGTTGCGATCGAAAAGTGGACACAAGCAAACACATTAGGTGGGCTGCTATAAAGAGAAAATGAAGGAATATGCGTTAACACAATTCTTAAAATGGGAAGCCTCGGGTCTCTTTGTTTTAATTTGATTAAACCCGTGTTACGGAGATACCGTCAAGAAGGTTCATTCGGAGTCAAACTTCAATTTAAGATAAATTCGGGAGAAAAAAAGATGGCATAATAAAGCTTTAAATAGAACTAAAACACAATAGTTTTACTGCAGATAGGAACCAGCATGAGGTATAACCTATCGCTTGGTCATTATATTCATTGTACCACTAATTGTACAGTTCAGGGTTGCATTATACCTGTGGAAGTCCTTTTGGGACACCTGATAAATAGACCGTTTAATTTATCCCGATACATTTGGAGTGTGGTTCGATTGCAATTAGGACTAAAGCCAAGATTTGTTTAGAACGCAGCAATAGATACAAAAAGTGCACCTTAATCTTAACTCCCCGTGTATGAGGGAAGTCTTATTACTGCCTCCACCACTTACTCATTCCCATGTACACTTGACTACGCCATTCATTGAATATCCCCAGTGCCGGTGTCTTCTAGAGATTATGGTTTGTACTCTAACTTAATTGCTAGCAAGGTCAAATGTCAGGGATACAGTGTGCATTTGAAACTGTGCAAACTAAGAGTATACCGGATTATGCGGCAGCGCTAGCCAAACGTCAAGTAAACTTTGATTCAGTTGGTTCAGTGAAACCACGTTCACTATTCACACACAACAATACAATACAATACAATACAAATGAGCATTTATAAAGCGCCTTTTCGTCAAGATCAAAGCGCGTGAGAAAAGCAAACCCAATGGAACAAAAGGATAATGAACAAACAAACATCATGATACAAGTTACACAACATTTGGATACAAATATGTTTTGACAGATTTCTTGAACATGTGTAAAGAGTCCTGATTTCTTATGAGAGCGGGAAGGTGATTCCATATTGCTGGAGCAACATAGGTGAAAGTCCGATTGCTGGCTGATGGTTGAATGCTGAGTTAGTTGTGTAGTATCCGAAGCCGATCGCAGGTTGACACGTCGTGGTTTGTACAGAGAAAGGCAAGATGATAGGTAGCCCGGTGCTACGCCTGAGAGGCACTTAAACACAGTAACTAAGATTTTAAAAGTCACACGTTCTCTGACCGGCAACCAATGCAGCTCCTGGAGACAAGGCGTTGCATGATCAAATTTCTTAGCCATACAAATGAGCTTAGCCGCCCAGTTTTGGGTTCTTTGTAGACGTTGAATGTCACAGGCGTTTGAACCGAGGAGCAACCCATTTCCGTACACTCTTAGAAGGTCAGGATCAAATACATGAGTAGATTTCCGGCTCACTTTGTTTTGATCCTTTAAGGATCATTTTCGGATCGTTTTGATCCGTTTTCGGATCGTTTTGATCCGTTTCCAGATAGATATCAACAAACGGATCAAATTCACCTTGATCAACTTTGATCTGATTTCCGGATCAATTCGATGAAACAGTTCATTGGTCAATGAGTGACTGACGTCACTCTTTCGCAAACCGATAGACGACAAGCAGACGATCTTTTGAATTCGGTCGCCACAGTTGAAACAAGGGTGTAATACCGCGGTAAGTTATCCAGTCTAATCTGTAAAATGTTACATAATTTTGTCGGTAAAGTAGTTTTATTTTTTATGTTTGAACATGCTCTATTCTTGTGAACAAATTTCTTGTACCTGACCAGTGCCATCAGTACGATTTTCGGTCAAAATGCTCCTCACAAAATGTCACGATCACTGCGATGTACTAGGCCTACACGATGTAGTAAGCTTACTGCACTCGATATATAGTCTGCAGTGTGCACCCGGGGGTGGGGGCACTCAATCAATATTAGGTTTCACACCAGGCTCCATCAAAAATACCCCCCTTTTTTTGGCCCGGTGTCACCGAAAGACCCTTGCATGCAATCTGTCACCCGATGACCCCCTATGTTTTCACTTTTTCTTTGATTCAGTTTGATCCTGGAGTAGGATCATAAGCTACAGGTACATCCGATTAAGGATCATTATTTTGATCCGTTTCAGTATCATTTGACAGAAATATTTGATCCCATTTCGGATCAAACTTTTTGATCCTGCTTGTCGGATCACTTTGATCCGGAAAGGGTAAGCTCATATGTGATACCGCTTCTGGATCAAAATTGATCCTTTTCGTCTCATATTTGATCCTGACCTTCTAAGAGTGTAATCTAAACGTGATAAGATCAACGCACGCACAATTAGGTGATAAGTATCGTTGTCCATAAATTTACGGATCCGGGTTATGTTTCTGAGTTGGTAAGTCAGGCTAGAACATAAGGTTTTAATGTCAGACGCTATCATCTAATCGCAGCAGCAGACATAACTGGTTTCCATTTATATATCCATACACTGCTGTGAAATATAACGCACTTAGCAGGTCAAACAACTCACATATTCATGATATTAGTACATTGTCAAACTCAAATAGTCCGTCACCACATACCACAGAATATCTAAATTTTGGGAGTTAACCATGTATGCTGTCCTTATATTTCCTTCCATACAAAACTACAATTTACCAGAGCAGAATGGTTAAATCAATCATGAATTACAACAGGAAATGCATGGTGAATAATTTGGAGCATTATAAAAGTATTTAGCGTTGGTTTCAATGTTTTAGTCCTTGGTCTGGCGATTCTGGAACTGATTTAAAAAAAATTCAATCGGACATTCAGTTGCCGAGATATGTTAGGTCAAAGGGCCACACAATCAACATCTTTGGCAGCAACTTTCATTTTATTTTCTGTACATTTTTTCAATTCCAGTTGCAGGTAATATCCTAATTATGTCTAATAATATATGTATGCATATAACTAGACAAAGTAAAGTATGTGGTTAGATGAGATGAGCTATGATGATGTGACTTGGTACCAGGGAAGTACACTTGGAGAGCTAAAAACGTACGTTGGCTTTTGGCTAATTTCCATTTGCATAATTATAAGGCCTTAATTAAGAAATGTTTAAACGTTTTAATTAGTGGGCCTAATGCATTATGCAAATGTAAATTAAACAGACGCCAACGTACGTACATCATAGCTCATCACATCCAAACACTTAACTTTGCATATTTATGCATACATAATTAGACATAATTAGGAAATTATCTGGCAACTGGACTTCAAAAAAGAAAAAGAAAAAAAAGAAAAGTAAGTTGTTGCCAGATATGTTGGTTTCATGCCCCTTTGACCTAACATATTATCGGCAACCGAATGTCCGATTGCAATAATAAAGATTGCAATTTTCATTTCCAGAATCGTAAGACCAAGGGCTAAAACCTATTGGCTTTTAAAGGAAATCTATTTTTGTTATCTCAGACAATAGAGCCACTTCTTTCTTTAGGAATAAAACTATCAGGGGAAAAAGGTTAAAGTTTAGGGATTTTTTTGTGTGTAACTGATCTGAAATTACGGCTACGCTGGCGCCGGGATCTTTCCATGGCCGCCCGCGTGAAAGTCTGGCCTGGGAAAGCTCGCGCCTCCAGCACATGAGTGTTGAGGAAGGTTAATATCATTATATTAACCTCCTCACCACTCAGGTGAGTCAAACGATTTTAAACTCTTTAAAAAACTAGCCTACCTTACCCTTGATGGTGATATTTCCCCACTTTTCCTCACAAGTAGACATATTGACCAGTTACTGACAAGTCCTTGGTACTTATCTATTTGGCATGAACCGCATTTGTACCTAACTCCGTATTATAACACAGAGAAATGCAACATTTCAGAACCTAATCTGTAATATATTAAACCATTCTTTGCTGATGAATAATCTGAATAACTCGGTCAGGAACCAGCATGTCTGTACATAGATTGCCGTAGCTCCTGAGTGCCGATAGTATTATCATAAATACTGGTATTATGCCTGTCAATTCTACATGTATTACACATTAGTATGTGAACTACGATGATCTGAACTACTTTAGCGCTTGCCTCATAGAGAACCGTATGCTCAGCTGGTGTGTTTAATCATAAATGTAATGCTCAGCTGGTATGTTTACAAAAAGTACATTTATTATTAGGACGCCTGGAATACTAGTATAAAAGTAGCACAGTAGTTCAATGGGTTACCCAGTGTTTCTCTCGTTTGTGGCATGTAAGGTGTGGCATAGGTGTCCTAATACACTTTTGGTTGCTAGTGTAAGATACGTAAAATAAAAGCCACCGATTATCTCGTCGAAGACCGGTCTAAGACTGAATTTCTACCTGAAAGAAGCCCTATTTGGGCAGGATGTAGGTGTACGTGGATGAAGTATTAGATAATGGTTCGAATTAATTGCAAGTTTTACAAGCATACACAGAAAATATTTGCTGAGTCAATTGACTCATATTGCCTCATTTTAAGTGAGTCACATACACATTGACTCACTTATTGCACTAAGTGTATTGTCAGGTTCATTATTTGAATTATAAATTGTCCTAATCATAATACTGGAACCTTGCTGTAACACGAGGGATTATACAAAATAATGGTACACGATATATATATAAAATATTCAAATATCAATTTTTAATCTATAAATATATATTCTCATAATTCATATACAGTTGTATATATCGACATACAGTCATCAAAAAAGTAACTATACAGGTAACACATTGGCTTTTAACTCAAAAAATATATATCCTACCTAAAAATATTAAATAATAAAGTTTTTGAGAAATTTATCGTCTTTAAAATGAGATATTGCACGTTAGGATTGGCTGGATATTGAAGAGGTGACAATCCAAAATGTAAGGTAATGTCACTTTTTCATTTTTACATTTTACTTGTCAACACGGGGGAGAGTATAACAGCATTGACATGTAGCGTGTGTGTGGCGTATTTGATCCATCAGAACAATACGGCCGACTCTCCAACCTGAGCATGCATCCCCAATTGCACTACAACCGGTAATCGATATGCATCAGTAGCTGGGTCCGCGTGTAGAAAAGAAAAATGTGAAAATGAAAATCAGACCCTACCTTACATTTTGGAGTGTCACTACCTTAATAATCACCTAATCCTAGCGTGCAATATCTCATATTAAAGAAGATCATTTTCTCAACAACTTTATCATTTAATATTTTTATGTAGGATATATATTTTTAGAGTTAAAAGTCCATTCATTACCTGTATAGTTACTTATTTTGATGACTGTAGATCATTACATCAATCAGTACATTCTGTTGTCATGAGCAGATTATCAGTTAATAACTTCATTTCAGAATAAATTCACATTCATGTATAGGACTGTATATTATATGTGCAATCCAATAGTATCCAATTAGATCATTGACTCATTACTCACTGGAGTTTTGATGGTCGAGGTCAAATTTCTATTTTTACAGCAATTAATCAATCCCTCAACAAGGGATCGTGTCATATGTTATATGTATACATACAATAAATATTACACATACAATTCATCAAATCAACATTTTTATATGTTTGTATATATGTATGCAAATCAATATGGACGATCAGAGTTTATCATCATCAAAATACCTCGAAGACAAACGATGACGTGATAACCTTGGTGATGTTGCTTCTCCATACGCTTTCCCGCGAATATACATGTAGATTCTGTGATTTGCGATATCCGAGATATGAATGTCTTTTCGCGTTAAACGCCTATGCGTAGTGGTATGGTAGTGGAATACTCTCGTATTGGAATCCAAACTGTGTGATGCCCAGTCCTGACCCAGATTGAAAGTCTACAAAATAAAATAACACAACCCGAAATGTCTAATAATTTTAACGCATGAGATTATAGACCATGCATACATTTATTTAATTTGTATAACATAATTTATCATAAAACATCACAATAATCGGTGGCTCAAATGATCATTTTAGTTCAGTCAGTTATCCATTTTATTATCACACAACATGTATAATAACAATTATAATACAAGTAGGCTGCCGTTTAACGAGATCCAAAATTGATTTTAATGGATATAGTACAAAACCTTTCCTCAAATGATCTGATACGGATCAGCGGCAAATCTCCACTTGTAGATGTCAATGTTTACAGTTCTGCGATTAATCGAGTGACCGGTTTATAATACATTTCTATGGTGAATTCGAAACCGGAAAATGGATAGATGTCTTTTATATACAACATTTTAATAATAGAATAATAATTAATAATATCTATTGAACATGGACTAAAATGCATGGTAGAATTCACTTGAATATTATTCGCATTTTATAACAATTAAAACGGAAAAACTCAGTTAAATATACAATAGTTTAGCTTACCATTCATATAATTATCATAGATGAATGACCAAAATACATGTTATGGTTGTTGTGTATCTTCGTAGCTCTCATCTCTTCTTCCTACGGCCGATTAACCCTTAACCGTCCATATTATGGAATTGTATAAAAGTCAGCTACCTTTTGCTTAATATTTTATTAATCCAATGCAACCGAAACATCATGAGACTAGTGAGAAAACACATCTGATGTGTGGCTTGTCTGATGCTACAATGCCTATTTATTATTATTATCCTTAAAAACGACCGTGACATGTATCATAGTTGTCAGGGAAAGATGAGTCGATCTTGACTCATTCATAAAAATACTGAGTCAAATACGAAATGAAAGCGAGGCTGTTTTTATTTATTAGCTCTGCCATTTTGTTTTGCACATGGACTGGTGACTATATAGCGTATGTTCATGATGTTAGTGATTGAAGACACAAATTGTGTAATTTCTTTTGGACTTCCTTGTTATTAAACACAGCATAGACTCATAAGTAATATGTGGAATTTCTGGAGCTGATAGAACAGTAACTTTTTTTGCATTTGGCGGTGTTTTTACCTTCAGTAAGCTTACAGTGTTGGACCTTCGTCGTTACACTGTAGTAAGCTTATGGATGTATTTAACTTCACTATTTGGGCAAGTTGGACTTAGTGCCTGCTTAATAATGGGCAACATACAGTATCTACAGAAACTAACACTTTTCGGAGATCACCGCCCATGTTTGTGATCAAACAATACTATTCTGAGGCTAAAACTGAAAATTCCAGTCTGAGTCAGTTGACTCATCCAACCTGAGTCAACTGAATCAGTAAAATGTACTCACTTTGTTGAGTCAAGTGACTCATTTAAATGTGTAAAAAAAAACCAATTTGATTCATTATTGAGTCAATTGACATGTTACAAGTGAGTCAGGATGCTCAATTGACTCATTAGTATTGAGTCAGGTGACCCATTACCTAGTCTGTTGAGTCACTAGTGAGTCAATTGACTCATTTTTGGTGAGTCAGAAGCGTCACTTATTCCATTTGTGAGTTAATTGACTCATTATGGATGAGTCAAATGATTCAGTTTAACTTCAAAGTGTCTCACTACACAGACAAATGAAAGACTTACCAAAGTGAGTCATTTGACTCAGTATTTTTTTTCTGTGTAACTATGTGATTTACTTTCATTAACATATGCATTCGACAAAACGTGTTAGTAGCACTGGATGTGTGCCTGCCTCATCCACCTAGCTAGTATATGAACTACCAGGGGGGGCCCACTCATGTATACAAGTTGCAATTATCACAAAAACTACCCTTAATGCGGATTCTCAAAACAAACAAACAAATTACCATTTACAAAACAAGCTCGAGGAATCATACTCATAGCAAAGGAATGTCCTCGAGACAGAGTTTAGACTGGAACCCCCCCCCCCCCCCAACTCAACACAAAAGATGGTAACCATGACTGTTCTTCTTTTTTCAAAGTATACCCCTTTGCGAGGATTTTTCAACAATTTTACCCCCTTTTTTGGCAAAAACGAGGACAAAATTGGGGTGAAAAATTGGTTTTCAATGACTATCATTTCAAACACCCCTTTTCAAAGACACTGCATACATACTGTAAAAGCTGAAATTTTCGCGGTGGTTTTATTTTCGCGCTTTTCGCGCAAAATATTTTTCCGCCAAAATTATAACACGCAAAAATATTGTTTTCAACATTCACGCAATGCATTGAGAAGGTCCCCCGCGAAAAAAACAATTCGCGAAATGTCTATGATATCACAATGCGCGAAAATATCTTTACGCAAAAATATTGGCTTTTACAGTATATAAATTAAAATATTTAAATAAATAAAAACTTGTTGCTCCTAACAGTAACAGGTGTTTATGGTCCTGTGTTATAAACTGGTGTACCCAAATGTTGTATTTGGGTTGTTCTAATCAAATGATTAAATCCATACTGTGATATTTTTTGTTTTTTCCTCTTCGTAAAATACCCTTTTTCTGAATTTTGCGGAGATCGACTAATTCATGAAATACCCCCTATTTTCATGATTACGCTGTCCGTGCTGACAATCGAAAATATACCCCTTTTTCGCGATTTTTAGAACAGTCATGGTTACCAACTTTTGTGTTTAGTTGGAGGGCCGGGTGGAAAACGTATTAGTCAACCTCTCAGCCACTCTATTAACTATGCATGCTCAGTATGGACCTGTGGTAGCAAGGCTGATAGCAACAAAGTAGAGAACTTGCAGCTACAAATGGCAAGATATATCTTGAAGGCACCCCGTAACACGCCGGGCGTAGCCCTCTATGGCAACATGGGGTGGAACCCCATCGCCTCCCTTCAAGATGTTCACAGAATTAAGTATCTTGCACGACTCTTTAATCTAGAGATGCACCGTTGGCCAAAACTTATGTTAAACGCTCTAATGAATCTAAACTGGCGACATGGACCATATCAGGTACAAATGGTTGTCGTCGATTAGAGATACATGTACGTAGGGGGGTGGGGGGGGGGGGGTGCCGCGCCATTTTGTCCCGAAGCAATGGTCATGACGTCATATTTCGGTCGATTTTCTAAACTTTTGTATTGGATTTACGTGCAAAATATATGCCCTTGGCATCATACTTTCCCAGGTGTGCGGGTCCACTTTAAATTTCAGATGTTCTAAAATGGATGGATTTCTAACCAATTTGATAAAGAAACACGATCCGCACACCTCAGAATTGCAAAAATTGTGCCTTTGAACAGAGTGTTTGCCGGGAATGTAGAATTACACAGTGCATTAACCCATGACCCCGGTGTATGTTCGCTGTGTATAAAAGATCGTAACATGAATAATGCAACACGTTTCAGTCGAGCAATGATTGGGTAAGGGTATGGTGTATAAGTCCCCAGTATGCAAATGAGGATTATGAGATTTATTCCGTTGTTGAGTACTGGGTAGATGTGTGGTAGAGCATGACATTGTATTCATTGAGATCATTTGCATACTTGGGACTTCTACACCATACCGCTACCAATGATTGTGGACTGTATAAATGACGCCATTTCTTGTGTTCGAAAATGTCAACGTTTTTTACCGTTCTTTCAAAAATAAGGAGTATAATCAAATTCCAAACACATTTTGTGCGAGAGAAACACACAAATTTGGCAAAAATGGCACAATAAAAATCCGTTCGATATAAATAAATGGATATGGTTAAATAATAAAACTATCACAATTATAGGGGAATATGGGGCAACTGAACCGTGGGGCAAGTGGTCCGAAATGAAGGATTTTGTAATTGTATGGGCATACTGCTTTCTTTTGAACATATATCCTTACCTTCTACAATCCAATACATTTGGGACTTTAGGGTATTTACACATGTGATTTTTCTCCAGATCTTTGAAGCCAACTCCTTGAGTGACTGATTGAAAATTCACAGATAGTATGGGCGATATATGAAGATGGGTTTAGATCATGTTTAATGTACTTTATATGATTGAACTATATGCAACAGTAAATATATACATGCAGTACAGTCGTCTTAAGATTCTAGGTGCATATTGCATTTGATGGGTGCTATATTGTAGTGTGCTTAGGGACTTTCCGAAATATGATTAAAACCATAGGTTGTGGTTGAAATGACCGTAAAATGGCGCATATTGCTAACTTGGGACATTGGTGGTTTGAATTTCCGATCAATATTATCATTTAAAGAATGCTTCAACTTAAATCATTATCACGGGTATTCATTTGGTAGAGTTATTAGTTTATGAATTTGCAAATAACAAAGTACACTATTTCTTATTTTATCTAAAGACACTCGTCTACTTGTAAGACCCGAACGCCGTAATATTTGCGAATTCAAAGATACTCGCTGGCTACAGAAATCTGTGTAATGGCTAAAAACAAAAATGCAGTTTTGCCTTTTTTTCTGAAATGTATTGGAGTTATTGATTATTATGACAAATGGTGGTATGTTTTAAAACATTTTGGCGTAAAATTTATTACGTCACAGGCGTGTTTGAATAATGTTTCATCTCGACAAAGTGCTATGTCATTTGTTGGGGCAAGTGGTCCGAAGAGGTATGGGGCAACTGGTCCTCCTGCAAAAACTTTATCAAAATTGTAAAATTCATTTTGAAAATTAGTTGTTAGTGTCAATAAAACATGACTAGGTATTGAAATGTGAATAGAATATGAAATAATTCACATTCTTTCTAGTTCTTAGACATTTTGGGGCATTTCGGGTCTAATACCACTATTTCTGATATTGAAGGATTACAATATGACATGAAATTGCTTTAGAATGGTTTAAAACCTCGGTATTATGATTTACATCTTTATAATATTTTAAATGGTGTCTGTAAAGGTATTTGCTATGACGAAATATCATGATTTATGTATTTTATCCACTGCTTTTTTATGTATATTAACCGTTGGTTCATCATTGTCATATTGACTAACTCCCCCTGTAACATGAAAAGCTGGATAAATATCAAGATAGTTTATTATAAGTACTAAATGATGATTATATGAAGTAAATAAAATCATTAAAGAAAAGGGTACATATAGACAAATGTATGGGGCGTCTGAATATCACAACCATGTAACCATTTAACTAGGTTCATACCGTTTTATCTCATAAACGTGCAGTCGAAAATTGCGCTTGCTTTGTACACCATTAGTATAAACTGCTTTGTACACGTTTACCACGAAAACTGTATAAAACATGGGTTTCATGAGACCTATATCCTTTTTACACGTTAAATAATATGGAAATGAGTTTGTAAAGAAAATACTGCCTAGTTCCCGTGTTGTCAATCAATGATTTCTGTGTATTCTAACCGTTGGAACATATAGGACCAGTTGCCCCAATGATGGGGTAACTGGTCCGTGCCAAGTAAAGTTTTTAGTTAGTGGTAATTGGCCTTTTGTTTGGATATTTTTAACATTGATTAAATGTTATATGTAAACAGTTACACTGGTGATATTTTTATAGCAATTCCATAAATATTTACACGAGCTTTAAGCTTTTATATCATGAAATATGCTTAACCGGACCAGTTGCCTCATCCTCCTCTACTCGTCTATCTCTGTGGCGTGCATACGTTGGCCATGTCGTTGGGAATCGGCAATCACTGGTTCGATTACCGTATATTCCTTGATATCCTTTTATTTTCTATTTTTTTATGGTGGATTAATGTAACATCATTGCTATGTCAATTTTTATAAATTATAAAGGCCGCATATGCGTTTATAGTTTTCTTTTTATTAATTTATCTATCATTTAACTCTTGATTTATTTAACTTTGTATCTAAACAATAAAAATGCGTAAATAATTATATTATTGTTCGATAAATAAGTGATTTAACTTGAGTTCAGTTTGATAATGATAGCATTACTTGTCATGCTTGTTGTAAAACCATTTTACCAGTGTGCCCAACAATTTCTCCTTTGTACACTTTGATTATACATATGTCACCTTTAGCTTGTTATAGCTATACGCTAATATACAATTGTAAGCAAGTTTGCGACCTCTTTGATTTCAGGCTGGTAACACAATCCCATAGTGCATTTCGTTACAACAATGTAAATTCTTTTCTCAACGATCAAATCACGTGATAACCACGATCGGTTTCGCAAAATATCGCAAAATGGCGCGGTAACCCCACACTGCAAAAAGGTTGCTTATAATACGTTGCTAAAAGTACTTTAATCATCCGTTGGTTGACGTGTTGATTAAAATTCATTCAATATATGTAGAAAGTTAGGCGTTGTATAAAAGTAAAAAATCCCCAGCGTTGAGCAATTCGTCGAAAACAATGTCCTTAAAATGTTGGTGGAAACTGTTTCTGTTGCTAAAATATGTTGCGTAAAAATATTCCACTTTGGCAACTGTTGCATGAGCATTGAGGAAAATCACGCAACCGGTGATGCAAGTGACGCACATGTTAATTTTAGGCAACTGTTGTCCAAATAAGCCAATTTCGTGATTGCGTCATTCAATCACTATGGCGTCTTGTGCACGAGCAACTGTTTGCACGAGCTGGGATCTCTGGATCTGGATAAATTGTAATCTGGTAAATAAAACGGTAAATCCGCATCAACATAAGCGATTGTGACATCTGACAGGCGTTTTGTGAGTCCGGTTTTGAATGTTTGAAGCTTGGTCTGTCAATAAGATGATGTGATAGATCGGTCTAAATCTCTGTGGTCGCCCATGTAATAAGCTTATTTCGTCATGTTCGTATATAGGTTTAAACTACCCAACAAATCACTAAATAAAAGCCCACAACCAATAAACAATAAAACACGCAACAAATGGTTAAAAAATGCTCAACAGTTGAGCTGTTGCATACTTGAACAACTGTTGAGTGAATATAATTGCCCAACTTTTGAGTAACTAGAATTGTTCAACTGTTGGTGAAAACAACGGTGTTGGGCAAATTTTACTCAACAGTTGAGCGGTTGCATACTTGAACAACGTTGTGTAAAATGTTGAGTAAATATTTAAGCAACCTTTTTGCAGTGCAACCCCCCTTCATTCTAAGAGATACGCTTAAAAGATGCGACATGGAATACATTATTAATGACGCCCCCACAAGTCCACGCTGGGTCAACACATGTAAGCGCATTAATAAGATTGTCTGTCATAATGTATGGAGTAACACTGTTATGGAAAATCTTCTCTTAGCGACTATTTAAAGTTTAAAAAACCCATTAAATTGGAAGACTATCTTTTAGACAAAACTGATTTCTTTGGTTGTAGTCTAAAATTCAAAGCGCGATCAAACACGCTTCCATTGGAACATAGAATACGCAAATGGTTTTCAAATAATAAGGATGGTAAATGTATGCTTTGTAATGATGATTCAATGGAAGACTTAAGACATTTCTTATTTACATGTAGATCACTGAATGAGACAAGGGTCGAGGAATATCTCAAACTCGAAAATAACCTATGCAATATTGGTTTTAGTGATGTTTGGCTGAATTTATTATCAGTAATCTGGACTCAAAATTGTATACAATGCTCGGTTGTCCAATTAATATCACCACGCCTTACAGACACACTAAAGCTGCCCGTTCTGCATATGCTACCCTTGACCAAATCTGCAAATCATACCTTAAACGTGCGTGGGCTGTTAGATGTAATATTATGAACTCAAAGTGACTCTATTGAGACTTTTGCATACATGACTATGCCATGTGTTTTGAACTATATACCACCCAAAAAGGGTGGTGGCCTTGCATTTTTGGTGATGAATCGTCCATCTCTCTCTATTAACTCAACAACTAAATGTGATAGAGCTATGGTTCAGGTGTCATTTGAAAGCCTATTTTTCCAGCTACATTGTGTAAATAATCAGGTATTTCTATAACCGGCTGAGATATGATTGATTATATTGGGAAAGTCAGGGGTGGTGGCGGTGGCGGTGGCGATGGTGGCGGTGGCGCTGTGTGCAATCTCTATGGGGAATATAGAAAATGTTGCCAATTCTACGTTCAATTAACCATAACTCCTAATCCCTGTCACATAGGTTACGTTCTTATGTTTTTTCTATAGTTATACCTACTGCCCTCAATAGTCGAGAAATGGTAATAATGTTACCGTTGATTGCCACATCCGGGTAATTTGAGTGTAACGCTATGGGAAAACATACAATTTCTGGTGGCTTTTTTATGAAAAAATGCCGGACATTTCATCCATAAAATGCATAACACTTTGAAGAGTGGGACTAAGGCTACCGGCTAGCTGGAATACTTTGGGGATAGCATACCTTTAAAAGGTCAGTAAGGTGGGGAACACCGATGTCATGCGAAATACGTGAAACTTCGTACTTGCAGATGGCATTTCTCAAAGAGAGTAGTTTTAATCACAGAATAAGTTATTGTAGCTGATAAAATGTGTTTCAAGCTTTCCATTGATATCAAATATGTGGTATTTACCAGCCAAATAATGTGTTAAAAAAGTTAAAAAAGGTATACCTTTAGATTTGACCTTTAGTAAGGGATGTACAGCAATGTACAGCTATGCACAGTCTCACGGTAAACTATAGGGGCATGGCATGTACATTCCTATGCACTCCATGTATTTGTAGTTGGCGCGCATATTTAGTCTGCTAAGCAGCAGGATTGAATAGCGCGTGCAAGGGTCCCATTGTCATATCGATTGGCTGATATTTACAATAGCATCTGAGACTAATTATACCTAAAGAGATAAGAAGCACGGTACAGCTATTCCTCGCTGTGATCGGATCTTGCGGATATTGTTTAGTCAATCGCCATCGATTATTATCATTCAGTTTAATTTGTAGCACGGCCTCATTATTTAAGTAAGCGCGCTATTTGAATCCAGTATTATCCATACGTTCATTACATTTTTGAAATAACCTGAACGCACTTTAGCATGGGATGGCTACCGACATACAGAACGTGATAAAATGAATATACATTTATATCGCTATATTTTTGGCATTTCAGAAGAGATATGACAATTAAAACCTATTGGGTACATTCATGGGCATATACACAAGGTATTATGATAACAAAGTTCATGGTAATGTGTTTATATTTAACATGAATTGAGAAACAAATGTTATACTTTAATTCATAAACAAGTTCTCCAGGCCCGTAACCAGGTGGGGCGGGGCTGGAGGGGGGGGGGGGGGGGGGGGGGGGAGGGGGGGGGGCATGTCCTAACCCCCCCACCTTTTACGAGTTTTTTGGTACCAATGTACCTTTTCCAAAAATACCCCCCCCCCTAAAAAAATCCTGAGTTCTTCAAAACATCACTTTTTTAGTTAAATGACAGTCAGTCGTTAGCGCGATCACTAATGAGAGAGATGAGCTCTTTCTGTTATGAGGATCCCGTAGATTCTCATGTGGACCGAGTTGGTAGGATCCTGGCAGGAATCCTACAAGAATGAACAATCAGGCATAAAGAATTAGTTCAAAATCATGAAATTGCTGATTCCATGGTAACTCTTTAGCGGGCCATTCTTTAATCTCCATTCTCTAATATAATCTAATCTAATATAATATAATCTCTCCATCT
>CM069456.1:3398965-3451465 GCA_035610835.1 Ophiura sarsii
CATTTACTGGAGCCGCTTGACTTCCTCGAATCTGGCTGTGGTCAAATCTCGTGAGATATTACCGAGTTAACGGTCCTTTGTGGGCATAATTCTGTTATACCCTGCACACCTACATCGGTAGTATGCGTCGTTCTTGAAAATCATGCACTATGAATACCTGTGAAGGGTATAACAGAATTACTCCCCTTTGTGGCGGGCGTAACATACCCAAAGATGTTTGTGTTTTTTGTTGATTCGTTGTTACTGGGTTCATTCTTTCTTAACTGGGTGCCATTTGCGATCCGCTATCCATGGTAATGGCTATTTTAACAATAAAAAGCTCCAGAAAAACGTTCCTGAGCAGAGCGTACAAACTGTCAGTTTTTTAAACTAAAATGGTCCAGAAAAACGTTCCTTAAGCCATCTTTTTATAACTTGAATAAAGAAACATTGAATCGAAGCGCGCAGAAATTTCTAGTTTTTCCCCTAAAATTGTCCAGAAAACGTTCCTGAAACCATGTTGTTAAGCTTGAATAGTTAAAACATTGAAACTAACTAGCGGGTGCTAGGGCAAACCAGGGCGGTTAATATTTTGGGTTCGATGAGTGAACCTGCATGGGCGGTTAATTTTGTTTTGTTTTTGAGAAGTACCTGCTTTTTTTGGAGGGTGGAGATGGGACACTATTATTAATGTCCCTTAAAGGTATATTATGTGATCTTTCCAGGGAACGCCCTCAACATCGAAAAAAAAATTGAAAGCAGATTTTCTTGCAGATTTACATTTCTAATCATAAATCATGCATACATTCCAAGTTACAGGGCGATACGATTCTTAATTACTTCAAAATCATGGTTTAAGAGTGAAAATAAACTGTCGGAATCCCGACAGTTTATATTTTTCACTCTAAATTCACTCTAAAACCATGATTTTGAGGTAATTAGGAATCGTATCGCTCTGTAACTTGGAATGTATGTATGATTTATGATCGGAAATGTAAATCTGCAAGAAAATCTACTTTCTAAAAAAAATCATGAATAGAGGGCGCTCTCTGGAAAAGATCACATAATATGCCTTTAATTGTGTTGTTTTAACTTCGTTGACTCAGTACGACGGTCAAAGTGCACGGGGAAGACTTTCCCACTCCTGGATGTTATGCCACTGATTTACATCTTTTATTCTATAACTTAATATAATATGGGGTATAATTTGTCGTCATGTCAATTGGTAGGCTATAATTATGTACATCAATGGCAACAGGCGATTTGTTTTTTCTCAGGTTTGCTATATGGGACATGCAAACTTGTAAGCCTAGGCCCACGTTTTGAACAAATAGGGGACGTGGGGTGATTCTAAACACAACGATAACCGTAAGCAAGCGATAAATGACGTAACAACTATATAATAGAATAAAGGACAATTCATTACACCATAGACTTGGTACAGAATTGGGACCCTAAAGTACACTAATTACATTTGTATACGTTTGTATTGCAGTCAGTATGCAGCCGCGCTCAAAGCCGTCGTTTTTCTAACCCACTCACAGCGACCGGAAGTACTCACCCGTAGCGATACCGCTTCGTAGTTACAGTTGACCTCATGATAGCACGATGTAAATGAGCTCTTTTCATGATTATAATCACACATTTCAAAAACATTTGCCATGAAATTGTAAATAAAAAGGCATGTGATGCATATAATATATCTAATATTATCTGTCAACTTTATGACATGTTGTATTTTCGGTGCAAATTATTGCAATCACACAGACCGAATTCAAGAAAAACTTGACGAAACTAAAGCCAAATCCACGGTAAAAAAGTCACTTCTGAAGAATCAGGCACCAATTTGATCCATGGTATCATAATATTCATAGTCTTTTGTAACTAGAAACATGCTTAAAATATTATAAAATTATTTAGTCCGGTCAAGTGAATGGTTATAATATAGCACCTCGAATCTTGTCTCGAGCTAAATTCATTTCGTAACCGTTGATGGGTTGTTGATGAAGTGTTTAAATCTCACGGTTATAGCTAGTTTCGCTTGATTGCTCAGATGGTAGAGCGTTCGCTTGGAGAACGAGAGGTCCGGGGTTCGAAATCGATCTTTCTGCTCTGCACAATTTCATATGATATTTTTTTCTCGTCAAAATCATTTTTCACAATTTCATCATACAAAATGCATGAATTCGGACGTTTTCATTGCAAAAACGGTATTTTTCCCCCCAAAATTTCAATAATGAATTCAAGGTGGCGAGGCCTAACGGGGGATCGTAAGTTTCGTTTTCTGACCGAAAATCGGTGAAAATCAGACTCGGTTTTTCTTATCAAAAAAGAAGTCGGGCCACAATGTTTTTGATATGAAATTAAAGCCTAAAATTTCGTTAGTACGGGAATTGCTCTTAAAATATCGTACGAATTTTAGTCCGGTCAAGTGAATGGTTACAAGAAGCTAAGTCACGAAAGTTGTTAAATTCTAAAATTAGCGATAAAATCACTGTTTGTGGACCAATTTGGCATTATATTATAGAGAAAATTACGAACAATCTACCTACTTCACCATCATTGCTGCCAGCTAACCCTACCTCAATTAATTCAGGGGAAACAAACTTCTCATAAGGTTTTAGCGCAAGGTTGACATCCTGAAATCGATCTTTGCGTGGGTTAGAAATCGGCAAGGTCACTCATTGAAAGCGATACCTGCGTGCTGACTGAATAGGCATAATAAATCGACACTCGGTGCTGCGGGGATCCACGCATGGACATTCTGGTTCCCGGCCGAGTTAGGTCGGATCATCCGCAAAGAAAGGTTAAATTAGTTTCAGAAATATTGCATTTCTCTATGTTATACTTTTACAAAAGAAGGATTTGTCAGCATCAGGTCAATATGTCTACTTATGAGGAAAAGTGGGAAAATATCACCATCAAAGGTAGGGTAAAGCCTAACAACGATAAAAATAATAGATTGGTAATTTATCAATCTATTACTTTTATCGTATATTTGTTTTATTTATATTTTGTTTTCTTAATACTTTTTTGTCTTAATTGTTTTCTTAAAACATTGTGTTCTTAAATTTAGCAGTAACATCAGAATTAACGTGTTATTATTATTTTTGTGTTAACAAATAAGTTTCATACATTTAAGCTGTGGTATAAATTACGTAAAATTACCGAAAATCTATAATTTTGATAATTTTGCCCCAAATTTGGATATGATTTACAATATGCTTTATTACAATCAACGGGATACGCAGTAATGTTGAAGAATTATGTTCTTATATAATTTACTTCAACATGAAGATTAATAATGGTTATTTTTGCTAATGCAGGCCACTCACGAAATATTTATATTGTGACTGTTTATAGAGCTTTATAGCTGGAGAGCACACATAGTTTCGAAACGCATGTGACCTTTTATCCCTAAATCAAGGTCAAAGGTCAATTAACCGCCCATGTTGGCAAGGATTAGGTTTTAATTCTACCAATGTATGCATGTGCTGTAGTTATTTATTACCGTTCACTATAATATACATGTAGTCTGGGATCTACTCGCTTGAAAAGGCTCTAGAAAATAATTGAACCTTGCATGGAATACACCACAAAATTTGACAATTGTTTCAAGACCGAAATTGTGTGCTGATTCCAAATCTGGTGAGTGTAAAATCAGAATCTGTGAGGAAAATTGTCAAATTAAAGGGTAATACCCGAATTATGTTTTTTTAATGAAATGCACCTATAAAACATTTTCTTGTGATTCTTTTAATGTTTCACATTTCTTTCTCATTACTTGTCCTAAATATGATGCTCTGTAATGTTGAGAACTTATATAAAGCAATTTTGGCTCACATTAAAGGGGCATTACCTGACTTTATGGTCTGCAATCCTGAAATTTGGTCAAATATCTAGGAATATATGCCTTTAATAATTAATCTATTCCTTGATGGAATGATATACCACAAAATCGTAAACATTTCTCTAAACTGAAATTTTGTGCTGATTCCAGATCTGATAAGTAAAATAATTGAAAAGCTCGAACAGGGGGAGTCTGAGGGGTGATGTGCCCCCCTCAGAACTATTTTTTTCAATTTTCGAACTCATTTGGTGCGATCTGGTGTATACTTTTGACCAAAATGTTATAGTCGAAAAGCCACCTTTTCATTTCCATAAATATTTTGTTTTTTATCAATGGACGAAAGAAGTGGATACCATAATCAGTCTGAAGATCTTCAAATGGCAATTTAATGCCCGGAATGATGATCGCTATCACACACATGACCCAAACATATAGCCTTTATATCTTCTCGTCTCAACTCTGGCCTAGACCCTTTTTTTTAATTCATACACCTCATAGAAGCTTAAAACATTTTCCATGCGGCAGTGGTCTGCAGACAAAGTTTCCAAAATTGCACAAAATGTTTCAAAAATGTCAGAATCATTCAATTTCAGCCCCAAACTTGGAATCACCTTGATAAATGCACTACAATTAGTACAAATATGCCAAGTATTGATTGGTTCAGTAATCCTTGAGAAAGACTTTGAAAGTTGGGAAAGGTTTCTGAAAAATCTATTTTGTATGGTAAAACTAATAGCCGTGTGGAAAGTGTTAAATTTGGCCTGGCTAAGTGATTTAGCAGGAGTACTTAGATGGATGCTGGATTGGGTAGTCAGAAGATCTATTATTAGATCTAGCCTGGAGTATAAAGTAGTGCAACTGAGAACGCTATGAAAAAACGTGTGAACTTTTGTATAAATTAAATCGGATTCAGATCATGTGTGTTGAATATCGAAGGCGAGGCCGGACGCTTAATTTCTTTCTGCAACCATAACGGGATGCATCCCATTGTGGTACTACGCTTTATTCCGTGTAGCGATATGTCGTCTATGCATCCAGGATGCATCCCGTTCTTATAGTTGCATAAAGAAAATACGCAAGCCGGACCGCGAGGCCCTATCTATATACAATGGCTGTAATGTATTAGGTTACATTTTCACAAGGGCGCACCATATAAACTGCTCACAAAAAGTATCGAAACACTTGGAAATGATCCAATATATAACGGCTCGAAAGGGTATGCATTAATCGAAGCAAATAACCAAGTGCATACTTATTTTAATAAAGGTACTCATTTTGCAAGCTGTCCACGGAATACTTGACAAAACAAATGTGAAGTAAGCATTTTAGCTTGACAAAACATGAGCGCTTTCAGTAAAACAGGCATAACTTCTCTTAGGAATGATCAATTTGCTTCATAGATTTTCTCTAATAAGCAGCAGAGTATGTTTGGTAAATAAATGCTTTACTGAACTTTTAAGTGTCATTTATTTGTTTTAAAACATCACCAATCTCGGTCGATAGGAAAGTACGCAGCTAAAATGCATACTTTACATTTGTTTGGTCAAGTATTCCGTGGACAGCTTGCAAAATGAGTACCTTTATTAAAATAGACATAACTCCTCTTAGCAATGCTCGATTTGTGTCATTCCTTTTTCCTAATAAGCAGGAGAGAATGCTTTTTAAATATATGCTTTACTGAACTCTCGAGAGTCATTTGTTTGTTTTTTAAAACATCACCAATCCGGGTAAACTTCTTTTTGACTCACCCTGTACACTTCTAGAGCTCATTCCATTGTTCATTATCCATTGTTGTTAACGTCGATTAGGCCTTTCACAATTAATTTTGAGTTTCCTGTTGCCGCCCGCATCCAAAATTGAGAATTATAAAATATTTAATTATTTTATTTAGGATTTTCACCTTTTAAATGACATTCAATAAACTTCAGTTGCTACTTTCTGACTTTAATCATATCAGCTATGATGATGTATAAACATAGAACATGATAGCATTATAACTTGGGTATCAAATTAATCATACTTGGAAAATAATTAAAATGCAGAGTCATCGATATTAAGGGTTTGAAATTGGTTACGACCACAAAATAATTAGTTTTAAAATAAAGAAAATAAAATATAATAAATAATTAATAATTAAAAGTCACCTCGTCCCTTTTTTTAAACCTACAACAGGAAACTCAAAATCGATTGTGAAGGGCCTTATCAACGAATGCACTGCCGGAAGTCTCAATCGTGCAATATCAACATAATCGCTACCCTTTCTAATGTTGACCCGTGCATTATCTAAAAGCTTTGTCATATAATGCACGTTGCGAGGGGCAACGATTATGTTGACCTTGCACGCTTGAGACTTCCGGTAGTGCTTTCGTAGATATCGACGTTAACAAACAATGGACATTGATATGACCATTAAAGCTGTGGAAATAGAAACACTGATTCACATAGTTAAGGAGTTAACAGTTTGTACTGGTAGTCGTTCAATTGCATTTTAATCGGTTAACTTATACGATTAAATTACACTATGAATGATCATGGCATCTAACACCTCAATGGAATGACAGATTATCAATCCCTTTGACAAAAATGTATAAATGACAATGATACGATGTTTTGTGTTCTGTATGATTGTATTCCACACGATTTAAACATATTATAATAGTACATCAAACTCGAACCATGTTATAGTAATTACTATTTAAATACATTTAGTAAGGCCAAGTGAAAAAATAGAGTTGTTTATCGTCCCACCGCGCATCCCTTTTCAGGAATTATGTAATGTTCCTTCATTTTCGGTGTATATGCATTCTAGAACTGTTTCATGGCGCTTTTTTACTTTTTCAAAACCACTGGACCATGACCAATTCACCGTCAGTGCAAAGCCCAATTAATAATGATCACATTCTGAAAATCTGAGATAAATCCAATGAAGAATAAGACCGCTAGCATAATTTGCGCAAACCCTGTCATGTACAATGGGATTTACACATATAAACCAAAAATGACATGGTTTACATTTGAATACTTTACATTCAAATATATTGTGAATTATCTATCTATAAATAATAGCATAGATTAGCTTGGTATTCCCCTCAATTCTTGCACAAATCATTAATATCTACATAATTCATTAATTTGATGAATGAATATTTCTGTGCAATGTTCATGTTGCTTATTGTTCTCATGAAAAAGCCTCAGCATGTTTGAAAGTTTGTAGGAAAGCACCAATCATGTCAGTAGTGTGTGTATACCAATCATTGACAGAGAAGGACATTTATACTTGTGGAACTTGTAAAGTCAACTTCAATTTCTACCATATATGTATGATTAAAAATAATTTAGTATGATAAGAATACGAAAAATGTCCCTTTTAGCCAATTTGAATATGTAATCTTCCACTGTCATGTTACTCTTATTTACTGTGTGAATTAACATTGAACATACTACAACAATTTGGTTGACTAGCCTAGTTGGTCACACTTTCCGTAATTGATGGATTTCACTCCCCCCCTTTTCAGGATTTTAACTTTATTAGTTGTACTTGACAACTTGGTCATGGTTCAGTGGTTTTAATAAGGAATAAATTAATCCATGCTGAAAGAGAGTCCTATTTTTTCTTTGATACACCCTGCATATTCAAATTACATTCCTTTAAATTACACATAAACAGTTACAGACTATACTGATTTCCATCCTTTACTTTCTTGAATTGCATTGAAGACATCCGACACTAACAATATAGTAGTATGCACCAATTATAAATGTGGCTATATTTAATACACAGTCGTGAATTCATTTTCTTTATTAAAATGGTGTGCGTGTGCCTTTAATTATGGGTCTATACTTTATCAGTACTAGCGGGCGTCCTACATGTATACATAATCCAGACGGTCCCTAAATAATCCGAATATCGCAGGTGCTTTTAAAGTACATGTGCCTTAAAGTAGGTAGGCCTACCTTTGTCTTTCCTGATACCTATGTAGGCCTCCCATGTGACCTGAAATGCAGGTACCCGTTGTCCCATTGTATCTAGGGACCCCATAGGCCTAAGCCCTACCCCTAATCCAGTTACCACAGGTGCCCTTAATGGCACCGGATACCACATAATCCAGGTACTGCAGTGTGCCATTATATCGAGATACCCAGGTGCCCTTACTTTATCATTCAAGTAACTTGAATTAATCGCGGGTGCCGTAGATAGCGGGCAGTAATAATAGTCCATCACAATAGGCAGAGGTGAGTAATATCAAAGCGTTATAAATGTTTATATAAATATCAAGAGTATGTCCGTATTCAAGTACCCAGGGCAGGTACCTAAAGTGCCCTTGATATAATGTAAGTGACATGGTACCCTTAAATGCGCCTAGGCCCAATGGGCTCTTAAATAATACAGATACCCATGTTCCTAATCCAAGTACTCCACGTGTTCTTACACTGGTTGCCCATAGGCCTAGGCCCTAACCCTCACAGATGGCCTTAATAACCCAGGTACCGCATTTGCCGGCATTATATCCATACCAATATACCCGTATTATATCCAGTTTACAATGGAAAGCGCAGGTATAGGTGCCGAAGCTATAATAGCGGGTGGTTAGTCACATCAAAACGTATAGAGATGAGGGTATTGTAAAACAGCAAGAGTATGTCGTTGATACTCCATGTATCCTAGGTGCCCTTAATACTGACATTGGTACCACAGTGCCCTTAATAATCCATATATACCATGTGCCCTTAATAAATCCATGTATGCCGTGCATGTATAACACATGGTGCCCTTGATTATTCAGGTACCACCCCATGTACTTTAATCATCAAGATTGTGTATTTGTGATCCAATATAGGACCTCCATGGACTATGTGGTTTATCTTGAATCGAATATTAAGGGCATCCGTGATAACTGTGTATGCGGCTATTAGGGCCTACGTGGATTAATAAGGACTGTAGGAATACTTAACATATTCAGAGTATCTGGATTGCCTTAATATCCCCTCCCCCAGTTACCCCCGTTAGCTCATGTCCCTACCCATTTTGTACCCCAAATAATACAAAAGTTGATTTTAATGTCAAAACTGAAAGTAACTTAAAATTAGCTTTAAAATATCTCCCCCGATTCTTTTATTGCCCCGCCACCCCGTTTTCCTCCTTTAAAATGATGATGCTGGTGCCGCCACTGCCCATGTACATACTGTATCCAGGTAATAGGCTGCCCATGCACATACTGTATCCAGGTAATAGGCCTACGTTCTGAGCGTTATATATGGGTTCTATAGTTTTATAGTCGTCGTTTTGTTTTATGGTCGGCGGAGTCTATCATCAAGATCACTTGTACCATTCTATGCTTGTACTTAAACACAATGGCCCAAATTCACAAAGGTGGCTTAACTTAAGCCTGGCTTAACTTAAGCCTGGCTTAACTTAAGCCTGGCTTAGTTAAGCCACCACCATGGTTTAACTTAAATTTCTCTTTCACAAAACCTAGCTTAACTAATCCAGGCTTAAAGTTAAGCCAGGCTTAAGTTAGGCCACTGTTTGGGCTCCTTTTGGGCTCCTATGCTTATAATTGGGTCTAGTTGCTAAGTGATTGATCTGCACATGCTCAGAAGCACATTGATGTTATTAGATAATTGCTTTAACCAGGAATGAATGCATTTATGTGGATCTGGTTGATAGCACATAGTCCAGATGGGAGTCCAGACAAAAGAAATGAGTTACAACTCACTTTTAAAGGGGAATAAGTCCTTAGGCTTCTAACATAAGCTAGGGGTAAGGCTATGTAAGCATTTGAATTTGATACTATTTTTAGAATAGATTAAAAGTGTTCCGTTCCGAGGGTGGGGGAAAATTAGCCAAATTGTGCATAGATTTGCTCTTTTGGATAAGATATCACATTTTGAGCTGACACATAAGATCAACGTCATCAACTGATAAAACCACTAGTTGCATTGAATTCGCATTGAAACCGATCAAACCGCAATCAAATTAATGCCACAGATATTGTTTGCAAATATGCTGTTTTCCATGCGGGACTATGTAGGCCTAACTAGGCTTTAAAAAGCATAACATGTGCCCAGATTTCCTTTTTTGGATAAAGTATTAAATTTTAGCAACGTATAAGTTCAACGTCATTAACCGGTCAAACCGCAATCAAATTCATGCCACAAATATTGTTCGCAAGGAAATATGCTGTTTTCCATGCGGGACTAGGCCTAACTAGGCTTAAAAAAGCATAACATGTGCCCAGATTTCCTTTTTGGATAAAGTATTAAATTTTAGCAACGTATAAGTTCAACGTCATTAACCGGTCAAACCGCAATCAAATTCATGCCACAAATATTGTTCGCAAGGAAATATGCTGTTTTTCATGTGGGACTAGGCCTAACTAGGCTTAAAAAAGCATAACATGTGCCCAGATTTCCTTTTTTGGATAAAGTATTAAATTTTAGCAACGTATAAGTTCAACGTCATTAACCGGTTAAACCGCAATCAAATTCATGCCACAAATAATGTTCGCAAGGAAATATGCTGTTTTCCATGCGGGACTAGGCCTAACTAGGCTTAAAAAAGCATAACATGTGCCCAGATTTCCTTTTTTGGATAAAGTATTAAATTTTAGCAACGTATAAGTTCAACGTCATTAACCGGTCAAACCGCAATCAAATTCATGCCACAAATATTGTTCGTAAGGAAATATGCTGTTTTCCATGCGGGACTAGGCCTAACTAGGCTAAAAAAACCATAACATGTGCCCAGATTTCCTGTTTTGAATAAAGTATCAAATTTTAGCAACGTATAAGATCAACGTCATTAACCGGTCAAACCGCAATCAAATTCATGCCACAAATCCCGTTCGCAAGGAAATAAATTGTTTTCCATGCTGGACTAGGCCTAACTAGGCTAAAAGACAGCATACCATGTGCCCGGATTTCCTTTTTTGGATGAAATATCAATTTTTAGCTACGTATAAGATCAACGTCATTAACCGGTCAAACCGCAGTCATTTGCGTTCAAATCGCAAGGAACAAAGCTTTTCCCTGCCGGACTAGGCCTTCTAGGCTAAATAGCATAAAATAACCAGTATTATGATAACCAGGAACGCATCACATTTTGAGCTACGTGTGAGATCAGTGCCACTAATCGGTCAAACCGCGCAACACATTATGACGATTCAAATGTTGTTCACGATGAAATCACAAAAGTTTTTTTTACTAGGCCCTGCCGTAAAAAGGTCAAGTCTGCTTTATTGTGGTGTTAATTTGATGTTTTTAATCGGATAAATTATATTCAGAACTGAAAAACCGCTACAAAAATGCATAATTTAGCAACTCGTGACTGAGTCTTGCAGTGAACCCCTCAATTATAATACTTTTTTGGAAGGTAGACCTAGACTAGGGCCTAGCTATAATTTATTTATGGGACTTTGGCCTGGGGACCCCTGACCCAAACTATTACATCAGTGGTCATTGTAGGCCTTGGCCTACATTAAAATAACTAACTTATAACCCTTACCAGTATTTGTCTAATTATGGGCCTTTTTAAAATTAATATAAATGCCTTTTGAAAACTCATTCTGTTTTACAGGCTGTTTGTGATAGTTTTTAATTGATCTGTTGTGAATGGTGCACCCCAACTGAGTGATGTGGGAACTCCTTCAAACAAAACACTGCACATTTCATTACATTGAAATAGCTATTACCTCAGCCCTTACCAGTATTTTCTAAACATGGGCCCTTTTAAAATTAATATAATACCTTTTGAAAACTCATCTTGTATCAGGCTGTTTGTGATAGTTTTTAAATTGATCTGGTGTGAATGGTGCACCTGAACTGATGTGGGAACTCCTACAAACAAAACACTGCAAATTTCAGCAAAACGGCTTTGATTTTATACTGGCTGCTGCTGAGGTGTTTTAATCAAACTCAAAGCATAGACCATGCTATCAAATGTATTACTTTAAAACAACAAATACAAGGGAATGGAGAAGATCCATTCAGAGTAGAGCTAGCATGCTTGTCTAGCATAAATCTAGGCTGACTTAGCAAGGTAAATAAATGAGCTTTATAAAAATAAGCTTACTTAATTTTCTGACGTTTTTTTAAATCAAAAATTAACTGTTTAGGCTAATAGCCTGGTACATGGACACATCTCACAACAATACTTTGTGTATCTTCTAATTAAATTGTGATGTCCAGAATGATTCTAATCGTAGGCCTACCCGGGGCAGGCCTACCCGGGGGCCTACCTGAGTGAGAGAAGATGTTGGTCTGTTGATTTGTGCACAGCGTTCGTGTACGCATACTGGCACAGGTTTCAAATTCTGCACTCATTTGTAAACAAAAACACATTTTGCTCATTGATAGCTATTTATACTCCCTGACTGACTGCTCTCTGACTACTAATCCATAGGGCCTTTTAGACCTAACCATTCCCGTTGTCTGACACATTTCCAAGAAATTCACACACCAAACTAGCCACACAACTTTTGTCTAGGACAGTTAAGCCACACTTTAAACTACCCCTTTCTGTAGCTTAAAGTTAAGCCTGGTTTAACACTGTTTAAGCATGGCTTAACTTTAAGCCACCTTTGTGAATATGACTAAGCCACGGTCCTAGCTTAAGTCCAGACTTAAGCTAGGACCGTGGCTTAAACCTCTGACTTAAGCTAGGTTTAAAGTTAAACCACCTTTGTGAATTTGGGCCTATGTGTGCCATCCGGGTTTTGTTTGGCCTATTTACTTAAATACATTATTCCTCCAATAGGCATGTCGGGTCTAAACGTATGCAGTCCCTTTGTCATGTTTGTTGTGTTCTAAATAAGGCCTCCCAAGATACTACCTAATACACCCTTAAAATCCAGTTATCACAGGTGGCACACCTGCGCATAGTATATCCAGGTAATTTGAGACTATCTGCGTTTTATAGTGAACCCCGTAATCCAGATGCCACTGGTGCCCTTTTAGGGTATGATGGGGCAATACCGCACGTTCTGTTTATCCAGATACCCATGTGGCCTTAGTAAGGCCGCCTTACTATATCCATATTATCAAGTAAAGGAAGTGCGGGGAAGGGGGCTTAGATCTACGCGTATGATGTGACAATCCCGTAATGTACGTGCTATAAGCCGCACGGCGAATAATCCGCAGTACCTCAAATTAAGATTCAGACCTCATCGTATACAGTAAGCCGCACCTGTATAATAAGTCGCACAAAGAAAATGAAAGGGGTGTGTGTTGGGGAGGGGTGGGGGTGTGGGTGTGTGTGTGTGTGTTGGGGGGGGGGGGTCGACCATGATCCACCAGCCCATAGCTTCATGACCAGCCATGGGGTTACAACTGCATGAGTGACTCCATCAAATGTATTTTCGTTCAGCCACTTCAGTCATGATTCATTCGCAAACAGTGCATTCGTACTTGATAATCGCTCTCGGCCGTGCATTCGTGCACCCGCGCCCTCTCGCGCCTATCGGCGCTCGAGGGCTGGTGCACTCATGCAAGGCCTCGAGCGATTATCAAGACGAATGCACAGTAGCTCATCAATTATCCTTATCATACATAGCTGCTCCGAATTACATTTAGTTTATACCAATTGCGCAGCATATAAAAAATATATCTGCAAATAGCTGCTCCAAATTACATTTAGTATATACCAATTGCTCAGCATATAAAAAAACCCATTTATGCATGATATGAAAACTGACAGCTAAAAAAATAGTGACTTTTCACATCACTAGGTATCTAAACCAAATAACCATATCTGCAAATAGCTGCTCTAAATTACATTAAGTTTATACCGATTGCACAGCATATATGACAACTGGCAGCTTTTTTTTGTTTCAAAAAAGAAATCCAGGTACTAATAAGTTGCCGACACAACAGATCAATATCATTGTATTTCATAAACCCTGGTAAAGTGGTAGTCTATACAGGGTGAATCAAAAAACATTGTGCACGATTTGAAACGGCCATTTGACCTTGATGCGTGCCTTAAAGCCTGGTTAATTTAGTTAATCCTCCCAAAGTATGACAGTAATCGACTTAAAAATAAGCAAACTGTGGCAAGTTTCGTAAACTGACCGCGTTTTTCGCCATTCCAATGGGATTTGCACACAGTAAAATTGGTTTTGCTAAAATGGTCATTATTATCACATTAATTGTCAACATTTTCCTGTAAAATCATTATTTCACTCTGGGATAATAATTAATAGTCTGATACTGAGTTGTCAAATGAAAAGGCAAATTTGAATACAAGCATCACCTGTTACAGATCAAGAAGGCAAGAAGTCTTCAAGAAGTGGAGGCACGTGTCAGAGCCGAAGTGACAGGCTACACCGCAACAGGGGAATGGTTAGACGAGCTGTCCGCAACATGTTGGACATGGCACACACATGTCTTCTGCAAAATGGTGGCCATGTCGAAGGAAAACTTAATATCAGCAAGTAGCTAAATAATTTCTATTTTGATATGCAAGGAAGCTAACATTTTATTGTATGCCTTAAAAAAACATCTTAAGCAGAAGACCGCAACTCATACCGTGTGAACCTAAAAGCAAATGTGAATGACTTTTCAGTGCAATTATCAATAAACAAAGTGTCTTCAGAACATTAGATCCCATTGGAATGGCGAAAAATGCGGACAGTTTACAAAACATGGTACAGTTTGCTTATTTTTTAGTCGATTACTTTCATTTTTGGGGAGGATAAACTAGATTAACAACGCTTTATATAGACAACAACAATTCCATGGTTCAATGCACGCATCAAGATCAAATGGCCGTTTGAAATCGTGCACAATGTTTTTTGATTCACCCTGTAGTCGACGTCATAATGCTGTGGACAAAATTCCAAAACAGGCAATTGTATGCTGCCTGAATCTATATAAAGTAGAAATTGTTTCAATTGGTGCGATCCGGTGTATACTTTTGACAAAAATTTGATCAAAAAAGGCCACCTCTTCATTTCCAATAAATATTTTGTTTTTATCAATGCACGAAAAAAGTTGAGCATAACTGATATATTCTTGATTTAAGTATACATTTTTTAAAAGCTCGATCAGGGGAGATTATGAGGGGGGGGGGGGGGGGGGGGGGGGTCCCCCCCAAAAGTAGGTTTTTTTTCAATTTTCGAACTCTTTTGGTGCGATCTGGTGTATAGGCCTACTTTTGACCAAAATTTGATCAAAATTTTAAATTTTAAATTTTAAATTTAATTTAAATTATCAATCTTCCACTGAGGATGAACATTTATAAAACCGCGCGAAATTAATTTGACATATCACTCCGCCATATATACGTATGATGGCGCGACCATAAAGGGAACAGCCAAATATAACGAATGACATGATGACGAGAAACGGGCGCGACGAGAAGCACGAGGAGCATAAAAACTGGCACTAACTGTGGCAACTGTAGGTGGAAAACTCGAGTTTGTTTTAGACTTCGCCTAAACAAATCGTTATTCCAATAAATATTTTGTTTTTTATCATTGCACGAAAGAAGTTGAGCATAACTGATATATTCTTAATTTAAGTATACATGGTATAAAAAGCTCGAACAGTGGGGAGTCTGAGGGCCCCCCTCCGAATTGGATTTTTTTTTTCAATTTTCGAACCCATTTGGTGCGATTTGGTGTGTACTTTTGACCAATATTTTTTTGAAAAGCAATTCCTTTCCCCGTTTCTTTCTTCGCAAAAAAGTGGGCCCCGGCCGCCCCTGGTTGCGACGCGCCTGTATAATAGGCCTACATTTGGAAAGATTTGGCTCATAATCTTAAAAACAATGAGTGATACACTTCCAAGTTAGCTAGTATGATGGGACATGATCGGCTGCACAATTTGTGTAAGCTAGATCTCTTTGCATATGTGTAAATAAGATAATTAGATAATTTGCATATTTTAGTCAACAAATTGAATTAGCTATAAATCCTCAATGCAACAACTAATTTAATTAACTGTAACTCTAAAAATAACACTCAGTCTTCAACCAATAAGTTAAAGTCCAATTGGAACTCACTTTTAGATTACAGTTGTAACATGGGACCCTGCATAATTATGTTAACAAGGTTAAATGTCATCTTAGGTGGTGTTGTAAAATAGGCTGTTAATGTTGTTGCTAAAATGTAAAGTCCAATTGAAACTAAACTAAGCTGAAAATCCAACATTTCAATTTCATTAGTCATTATTGTAGATATGCTAAAGCTCCCTTTTACGTAAAACCTGCAAAAATGTCGCGGTTCTGCATCATTGATGCCCTCGTTATGACTAGCGAACCTTTAGGTCTTTTATGACTAGCGACCCTTATGACTAACGACATTTTTTATATATTATGACTAGTGGACCTTTTGAAAAATTATGACTAGGGGACCGTGTGGAAATGTATGACTAGCGGACCGTTTTTTTACCACGATATACATGTACATGTAGATAGCGTGGTTATTTTATCCTGCTTATCACTAGCCTCGTATCTGCGCGGGCACTGGTTAATGCATTCGTTTGTGTGTTATTTTAAAATGCTCACTACTTTTTCGTTAGCGTATGGTTATCACTCAAAATTCGCCCGAATATTGTGGACCTTATTTAATCTGAGCTCATGACACCGTTTTTCGAAATTCGATTTGGATATTAGCGTAATGAGACATTTTAGTCATGAAATACGTCACATCGTGAATGAATGTGGTGATATTATACTCGCACGAGGCTACGGTCATACAACGCTTACCGCGCAATACATGATCTCGGAAACACGGTCTCACGTATCTAGCACGTATTTAGCGTAGCTAGCAGAGGTGGTAGCTGAGGCGAACAGCTCTTTTCTTTAGAATATATCAATCTTACACGTACTTGTTCTCAGCTGGTTCCGTGGCCGAGCGGTTAAGGTGTTGGATTAGAAATCTTTTCAGCATTTGCGGCCGCGTGAGTTCAAGCCCGTCCAGTGGCGGTTGTAGCGAACAATTTTTTTTCTTCTCAACGAATTATTTTTTTCATTTATTTATTTAATTTTTTTTAATTTTTTTTTTTTTTAATTTTTTTTTTTAATGCCCCAGGGGCCCCACAGGGGTCTTTTTTTTGTTAGAAGAGTCGTATGGTGCTTAAACTCGGTGGGCGGGTGTGGCTTGGGCCAACTAAATTTTGGAAAATGTTTGTTTGGGGCCCCGGGCCCCAGGGGGCCCCACAGGGGTCTTTTTTGTTAGAAGTGTCGTACGGTGCTCAAACTCGGTGGGCGGGTGTGGCTTGGGCCAACTAAATTTTTGAAAATGTTTGTTTGGGGCCCCGGGCCCCAGGGGGCCCCACAGGGGTCTTATTTGTTAGAAGTATCGTACGGTGCTCAAACTCGGTGGGCGGGTGTGACTTGGGCCAACTAATTTTTTGCAAATGTTTGTTTGGGGCCCCGGGCCCCAGGGGGCCCCACAGGGGTCTTTTTTGTTAGAAGAGTCGTACGGTGCTCAAACTCGGTGGGCGGGTGTGGCTTGGGCCAACTAAATTTTTGAAAATGTTTGTTTGGGACCCCGGGCCCCAGGGGGCCCCACAGAGGTCTTTTTTGTTTAGAAGAGTCGTACGGTGCTCAAACTCGGTGGGCGGGTGTGGCTTGGGCCAACTAAATTTTTGAAAATATTTCTTTGGGGCCCCGGGCCACAGGGGGCCCCACAGGGGTCTTTTTTTGTTAGAAGTGTCGTACGGTGCTCAAACTCTGTGGGCGGGTGTGGCTTGGGCCAACTAAATTTTTGAAAATGTTTGTTTGGGGCCCCGGGCCCCAGGGGGCCCCACAGGGGTCTTTTTTGTTAGAAGTGTCGTACGGTGCTCAAACTCGGTGGGCGGGTGTGGCTTGGGCCAACTAAATTTTTGAAAATGTTTGTTTGGGGCCGCGGGCCCCAGGGGGCCCCACAGGGGTCTTTTTTGTTAGAAGTGTCGTACGGTGCTCAAACTCGGTGGGCGGGTGTGGCTTGGGCCAACTAAATTTTTGAAAATGTTTGTTTGGGGCCCCGGGCCCCAGGGGGCCCCACATGGGTCTTATTTGTTAGAAGTATCGTACGGTGCTCAAACTCGGTGGGAGGGTGTGACTTGGGCCAACTAATTTTTTGCAAATGTTTGTTTGGGGCCCCGGGCCCCAGGGGGCCCCACAGGGGTCTTTTTTGTTAGAAGAGTCGTACGGTGCTCAAACTCGGTGGGCGGGTGTGGCTTGGGCCAACTAAATTTTTGAAAATGTTTGTTTGGGACCCCGGGCCCCAGGGGGCCCCACAGAGGTCTTTTTTGTTTAGAAGAGTCGTACGGTGCTCAAACTCGGTGGGCGGGTGTGGCTTGGGCCAACTAAATTTTTGAAAATATTTCTTTGGGGCCCCGGGCCACAGGGGGCCCCACAGGGGTCTTTTTTGTTAGAAGTGTCGTACGGTGCTCAAACTCGGTGGGCGGGTGTGGCTTGGGCCAACTAAATTTTTGAAAATGTTTGTTTGGGGCCCCGGGCCCCAGGGGGCCCCACAGGGGTCTTTTTTGTTAGAAGTGTCGTACGGTGCTCAAACTCGGTGGGCGGGTGTGGCTTGGGCCAACTAAATTTTTGAAAATGTTTGTTTGGGGCCCCGGGCCCCAGGGGGCCCCCCAGGGGTCTTTTTTGTTAGAAGTGTCGTACGGTGCTCAAACTCGGTGGGCGGGTGTGGCTTGGGCCAACTAAATTTTTGAAAATGTTTGTTTGGGGCCCCGGGTCCCAGGGGGCCCCACAGGTGTCTTTTTTGTTAGAAGAGTCGTACGGTGCTCAAACTCGGTGGGCGGGTGTGGCTTGGGCCAACTAAATTTTTGAAAATGTTTGTTTGGGACCCCGGGCCCCAGGGGGCCCCACAGAGGTCTTTTTTGTTTAGAAGAGTCGTACGGTGCTCAAACTCGGTGGGCGGGTGTGGCTTGGGCCAACTAAATTTTTGAAAATATTTCTTTGGGGCCCCGGGCCACAGGGGGCCCCACAGGGGTCTTTTTTGTTAGAAGTGTCGTACGGTGCTCAAACTCAGTTGGCGGGTGTGGCTTGGGCCAACTAAATTTTTGAAAATGTTTGTTTGGGGCCCCGGGCCCCAGGGGGCCCCACAGGGGTCTTTTTTGTTAGAAGTGTCGTACGGTGCTCAAACTCGGTGGGCGGGTGTGGCTTGGGCCAACTAAATTTTTGAAAATGTTTGTTTGGGGCCGCGGGCCCCAGGGGGCCCCACAGGGGTCTTTTTTGTTAGAAGTGTCGTACAGTGCTCAAACTCGGTGGGCGGGTGTGGCTTGGGCCAACTAAATTTTTGAAAATGTTTGTTTGGGGCCGCGGGCCCCAGGGGGCCCCACAGGGGTCTTTTTTGTTAGAAGTGTCGTACGGTGCTCAAACTCGGTGGGCGGGTGTGGCTTGGGCCAACTAAATTTTTGAAAATGTTTGTTTGGGACCCCCGGCCCCAGGGGGCCCCACAGGGGTCTTTTTTGTTTAGAAGAGTCGTACGGTGCTCAAACTCGGTGGGCGGGTGTGGCTTGGGCCAACAAAATTTTTGCAAATGTTTGTTTGGGGCCCCGGGCCCCAGGGGGCCCCACAGGGGTCTTTTTTGTTAGAAGTGTCGTACGGTGCTCAAACTCGGTGGGCGGGTGTGGCTTGGGCCAACTAAATTTTTGAAAATGTTTGTTTGGGGCCCCGGGCCCCAGGGGGCCCCACAGGGGTCTTTTTTGTTAGAAGTGTCGTACGGTGCTCAAACTCGGTGGGCGGGTGTGGCTTGGGCCAACTAAATTTTTGAAAATGTTTGTTTGGGGCCCCGGGCCCCAGGGGGCCCCCCAGGGGTCTTTTTTGTTAGAAGTGTCGTACGGTGCTCAAACTCGGTGGGCGGGTGTGGCTTGAGCCAACTAAATTTTTGAAAATGTTTGTTTGGGGCCCCGGGCCCCAGGGGGCCCCACAGGGGTCTTTTTTGTTAGAAGTGTCGTACGGTGCTCACACTTTTTATATGCATAAAATTGATTCACAGTTGTAAATTTTCAAACAATATACAACCATATTAAGTAACCAACTCGACCTGGGCCAGAATCTTTCCCGTCCCTATGAATTCAGAAGTCATAATTGGGTAAATGAACTCCATGTCTCCCACAAACCGGTAAATCCACAAGCCGCTAAACCCACGAACCGCCAAATCCCGGGTGACCGCCTAGTATGATATATTACTCCTGATTTATGCTTTCATAATATATCGTGGTTCGCATCATTGATGCCCTCGTCTTAAAAAAGGGTAGATAGTCATAATTAAAACATTATGACAAGCGAACCTTATTTTATTATGACTAGCGAACCTTTAGGTATTTTATGACTAGCGACCCCCTATCGTGATTATGACTAATGAACCTTTTGGTATATTTTGACTAGCGAACCCTTTTTCATATTATGATTAGCGGACCTCTATCATATTTATGACTAGCGGGCCTTATGACTACTGACCCTCATTTTTATGACTAGTGAACCCTCATATACGTTTATGACTAGCGCACTCGTGGTATAGGAAAATACACGTTATGACTAGCGACCCTTATGACTTATGAACCTTATGACTAGCGACCCTTATGACTAGCGGGTAGACCCCATCATTTCCACTGACCAGGAGAACCGCAGACGTATAGTTTACAGAGTTGATGAAGGCTTGTCTAAAGTAAGATGCACCATGAAACAGTAATGTAAAGAGAGAAGGTCATTCCACTCACAACATGTGGGTTATGTATCTCAAGAACTGTTGCAGTTCCTGCACTCCTAGCGTGATGGTGATTGGACCGCACACTTGACAGCAACATCAATGATGTTACCATACATAGTGAGTGCCGGACACCATAAATATGGGACTCAAATAATAAACAATCTTAATGAAATAAGATCACTGCCTCGGGAAGTTGAAACAGCATTCCTTGATGGCTCATTTACCATAAAAGCAAGTAGAAAGTTACTTCAACACTATCTGGACAGATATGGCACTTAAATGTCGACTGAATCCAGAAAGGGAAGAAGAGGTCAGGCTGGATTGCTACAGGTAAATATACTGAACGTAGAGGCTCGAGACAAATGGACATTAACTTTACCATTTATGACTTCAATTGGTACGAGTAATGCTTCACTTTGATTCCAGCAGTATTCACCATGAAGCTGGAGCAGCAACAGTGACAAGGCAGGCTAAATCAACTCAGAAAGTCTTTGAAGTTGTAAAAGAGTGCATTAATCCGTTCACTTACCAAGACACAGATTAATATCATGACTGGAGATTGGAGAAATAGGAACAACCGAAGTCTTGAAAGCAGTCGACCTTGGTATGGCAGCTGTGAAAAAGTACTGGGAAAGCGGGAAAAGAAGATGAACATTGTAAAGCTCAAAGCCTTTTCTACTAAGAAAGGAAAGAAAACCTAAGTTATCCGTGCAAAGGAGAAATTGACTAATGAAGTTACCATGCTAAAACGAGCTTTGCTTTGCAAGCGGGAAGAGGACGGAAGCAAGGATATTGTTACCTTATCATCACATGAGATTTTTTCCTTACCCACCATCAATAGCAGAGACGGATGATGTGGTGTAAGTTTACCTTAGATCAGGAAATGTTTTAAAGTAGCTGAAACAGTGACAACAATGCAAACAAAGATGACATAACGGAACAAGATGGCATAGCTGGAGCAGAGGAAAAAGCAGAAGCAGAGGACATAACAGAAGCAGAAGATATAGCCGAAGCAGAAGACATTGCAGAAGCTGAGGACTTAGCCAAACAATATGGTATATCAGACGAAGAAGCCATGGAAGCAGAGGACATAGCAGAGACATAGCTAAAGCAGAAGACATAGCAGAGACATAGCTAAAGCCAAAGACATAGTAGAAGCGGAGGACATAGATGAAGCAGAAGACATAGCAGGACAAGATTGCATAGCAGAAGCAGAGGAAATAGCAGAAATGGAGAACATAGCCAAAGTAGAGAACATAGCCGAACGAGGACATAGCCGAACGAAGTAGAAGCAGAGGACATAGCAGAACAAGGGGACATAGCAGAAGCAGAAGACATATCAGAAGCAGAGGACATAGCAGAAGCAGAGGACATAGCAGAAGCAGAAGATATAGCAGAAGCAGAGGACATAGCAGAAGCAGAGGACATAGCAGAAGCAGAGGACATAGCAGAAGCAGAAGACATAGCAGAACAAGAGGACATAGCAGAAGCAGAGGACATAGCATAAGCAGAATACATAGTAGAAGCAGAGGACAAAGCAGAAATTGAAGACATAGCAGAAGCAGAGGAAATAGCAGAAGCAGAAGACATAGCAGAAGCAGAAGACATAGCAGAAGTAGAGGACATAGCAGAAGCTGAGGACATAGCAGAAGCAGAGGACATAGCAGAAGCAGAGGACATAGCAGAAGCAGAAGACATAGCAGAAGCAGAAGACATAGCAGAAGCAGAAGACATAGCAGAAGTAGAGGACATAGCAGAAGCAGAGGACATAGCAGAAGCAGAGGACATAGCAGAAGCAGGGGATATAGTGGAAGTAGCTAACATAGCCGAACAAGATGATATAGCAGAAAAGAACGACACAGCCAAGCTTGAAGATACTGTGCATGCACAGTCATCGTTGATCTCATGAGTGTTATCCGGAGATACAGCCCAAAGGATGACGAGACAGAAAAGTGTATTGCAAAACGAATAATATTGCCAATAATTGTAGCACACCGTCCAAAAGGATGCAAGTTCGTCCACATCGTTGCCGACAGGTTGATTTGATGGAATTAAAGAATATGGTGTAAGCTTGAAAGAGGCTAGTGGCTGAAGAAATAGAAGAAATGAGTCTGATAAGCAAGTAACTTATACAATTGAAGATAACTTGCCTATTGCCAACTGGAATCAGGTTTTATGTTGTGCCAAAAGCAAACAACAACTGATGATCAAGTCTTGTTCAACACCTAGGAAAACTGTAATAGTCTGTTACCATCAGATGTAACACTGTATCTAGCGGGTGAATTTGAAGTGCGAAAGACTATCTGCATGACAAACACTAACAAAGAAGACTGTGATGAACTGAGTAGTACACATGAGGAAGGAGACACGCAAGTTATTTTGCACGCACATTATGCTGCAAAATATAAAAGCCGACAGGTTGTCATCCAAGCCAACGATACAGATATGGTGATTATGGCGTTATATTTCCAGTCACAATTATCAGATAATGGCATCACAGAATTGTTACAGTTCCCTACTCGTTTCAATCCGGGATATCACAAGCGCGCTGGAATGTGATGAAGTTAAAATGTTAACATTTCTCCATGCGATAAGTGGCTGTGTTACCAAAAAAATCTTCTTCGGAAAAGAAAAGAAAACATTCTATTCCAAATCTAAAGATTATGACAATGTTAAAGAAACCATGGCAGCATGCTGCCAGGAGTTACAACACGGAGCACCCATTTCAGGCAACCTTGTTGAAAGTGCACATAATGTTGCCAAGCAGCTGCTAGTGATTGCTTATGGCAAATCTCCTGATCAGTTTAAATCTCTGAATGAGTTAAAGGCAAACTTGTATGTCACCTCTATGGATCGCAATTTTGCAAACAAGTATCTGGGTCATCATAGTCATGATCCTCTAGAATTTGGATGGTGCAAAGAGAACATTGATCTGAGGGATTATAAAATTGGGTAATGCCCCTTTAATGTAAAACAGGATTACCTTAGATCAATTCTGAAAACTAAAGACCATTATATTTATAGAAAATAGAGAGACAAATATATGAGATATTGAAAGAATCTTATGAAAATGCCTTATTGGCGCATTTAATATAAAAATTGGGTATTACCCCATTAATTTGACCATTTTCCCCTCACTTATGGTTTACAAACTTATCAGATCTGAAATCAGCACACATTTCAGTTTAGATAAATGTTTACGATTGTGTGGTATATCATTCCATCAAAGTAAAGAGTAATGATAAAGGCATATTTCTAGATTTTTGACCAAATTTCAGGATTGCAGACCATAAAATCGGGTAATGCCCTTTAATGTGAGCCGAAACTGCTTTATATCAGTTTTCAAAATCAGAGCATCATATTTGGGACAAGTAATGAGAAAGAAATGTGAAATATTAAAAGAATCACAAGAAAATGCTTTATAGGTGAATTTCATTAAAAGCGTAATTCGGGTATTACCCCTTTAATTGGACTATTTTCCTTTCACATATGGTTTACAAACTTATCAGATCTGGAATAAGCACAGAATTTCAGTTCAGAAAAATATTTACGATTTTGTGGTATATCATTCCATCAAAGAATAGAGTAATTATTAAAGGCACATTCCTGGATTTTTGACCAAATTTTAGGATTGCAGACCATAAAATTGGGTAATGCCCCTTTAATGTGAGCTGAAATTGCTTTATATCAGTTCTCAACATAACAGAGCATCATATTTGGGACAAGTAATGAGAAAGAAATATGAAATATTAAAAGAATCACAAGAAAATGTTGTATAGGTGCATTTTATTAAAAAAATACATAATTCGGATATTACCCCTTAATTTGTCAACTTTCCTCACAGATTCTGATTTTACACTCACCAGATTTGGATCAGCACAAAATTTCAGTCTAGAAACAATCGTCAAATTTTGTGGTGTATTCCATGCATGGTTCAAAAAAGTGTAAAGTGTTGGTCAAAAATGTTGGCCTATTATTTCATTGTACAAAAGGATAAGACGGCAATGTGTGGTCGGCCGTGTTTATGACGTTATTGTGACGTCATGCGTGGGATGTTGGTACTTGTTTTGGTATGTGTGGAAAGAGAAGACATCATTACTTTTGTCCTTCTTTTGCACTTTACTTAATTTCTGTCTTTATCTTTTAATCTTTTTCCATCTCAAGAATTCTCTGAACTGCTGGCATCCTTGCCTCGTATCACCCCTACTGATGAAGATAGGACACGACACGACTACCATGGATACGTACTTTCTACAGATATACAGCCTAAGGTCCTTGACGCCCTCAAGACATGGGAAGTCAGGGAGGATGACGTCTTCCTAATAACATTTCCTAAAGCTGGTAAGTATGTCTCTATTTTTGGATGTTTATCCTATTCCTGTCCCACGCCACTTTCATTGCCTTTTTTTACTTGCCCAATTGTGTTTACTTGTATTTTTGATTATTTTCTGAGTTGCAGTGAACCAATTGATTGGCCCATCAGAGCTCTCTGTTGAGAGTTACCCGTTTGATTTGTAATCATTCAGTTCATTAACTTTGTTAATGTCTGTTGGGCTATTGTTCACATTTGCTCTTTATATACAAAAAAAAGAAGGTAAGCTTAACCCCCTGAGATCTGTATAAGCCGATTGGTTATAGACAAGGATAATTTATCGACCAGTCAGATACATTATTAGTGACGTAATGGTGGGGAATCACATTTTTAAATACCCCAAACCTCGTCTTCCTAATTAACATTTCCTAAATCGGGTAAGTATAAGTTTAACACCCTGATATCAGTATGCCGATTGGTTATAAAAAAGCATAGGGGCCTACAGTCATCAAAAAAGTGACTATATAGGTAACTAGAGCGGTTCTCGGGTTTAGCGGTTCTCGAATTTGGCGGTTCTCCTATTTGGCGGTTCTCCTATTTGGTGATTAGTGTGGTTGGCATTAATTATGATTTTGTTATGTGTAGGCATGTTTTGGATCCAACCGGAACCATGAGTCGCCGATATGGTTGCTGTTAGTGGTTGATGAAGTTCAGAGAGGTAATTAAAGGCATAGTATGTGATCTTTTCCACGGAGCGCTCTCTATTCATGATTGTTTTAAAAAAGTAGATTTTTTAGCAGATTTAAATTTTTGATCATAAATCATAAATATATTCTGAGTTACAGAGCGATACGATTCCTAATTACTTCGAAATCATGATTTTAGAGTGAATTTAGAGTGAAAAATAAGTTGTCGCCCAGACCTGACAGTTTATTTTCACTCCTTAAACCATGATTTTAAGTAATTAGGAATCATATCGCTCTGTAACTCGGAATATATTTATGATTAATGATCAGAAATGTAAATCTGCAAGAAAATCTACTTTCTAAAAACAATCATAAATAGAGGGCGCCCCTGGAAAAGATCACATAATATGCTTTTAAGGTGAATAGGTTCAAGAGGTTTGATAAAAGTAGCGACTTGTAAATGAAGGGATGGCTGGACGATCTTAAGGAAGCAGCGTAAAAGGCCACAATATTGTTGTCATGAAATAGCTTCTCAATAAATTACCAGACACTCACTCCCAGAAACCATTATCGATCTGAAAAATTACATTCATTCTGGAGTGCTTGTGATTATGCGTAATAAAACACTGAGGGAAACAGTTGTCTAAAATACTTTGGAATATTGTTATGTAATTCGCATCGGCGAATTCATCCAATAATGTAGTTGTTCAAAATGTTTGACAGATTTCAATTGTCGTTGAAAAAAGCGGAGTAATTATTTTGGGTGTTGGTTAAATTTATTGAATTACCCTTGTATTTTATCATTATACGGTGCTAGTCAAAAGGATGTCAACTGCTATAAATAGGGTTTATGAAGATCATTTTCCAAGAGCATATTCTTCACTTTTACAATTTTTGCCTGTTTGATTAAAAGACTACTTTTGGCAGCTGTCCATGATATGCTATATCTTGAAATTAATCTGTCTAAAAGTAAAAAGAGTCTATTAAAAAGGGTTCTTTATATTCAAATAGTATAAATGAGATTTAATTTTGTTTGGTTATTTGGGAAACAATATTCAAAATTAACTTTTTTTCTCGACTCTGTTGCGTGGTTAACCCTAACTATAGTACACCACACGGCAACAGATTTGTTTTCCGACCCCAAAAATTCACCAGAAAGGTCAAATTGGAAATAAGTTAAAACAAGTAGCATTCCTTTGAAAAAGAAGGCCATGTCACTTATAATGGAAGAGTTGTGAAAAGCATATAATCAGCTTGACTATTTAGGGTGTTTATATGTATGAGTGGATGGACAGTTATTGTAACTTTGTTTAAAACCTTTTAGAACTAGGGCTGGAGCCTATAGCGTTTATTGAATGAATAAACTTGTCAGGCTCCTGGCCTATAAAGGTGTCAAATGGGAATTAAGTGATATAAGAGAATGGCAGCATTCTTTAGAAATAGAAGTGCACGTCACAAAGAATATTTGAAAGACACCACCACAATGCATTGCATTTTTGCGAAATGACCTAATTCTGGCCCTCAGTTTGTCTCGGTTCTCATTGACATATGCACACAATCATGGCTTCATAGCGCGTTCATGCATTGTGTGAAAAAAGCTTCAGTTGGCTGGCGACTGTGCAATGCATTGTGGGAAGACTTGGTAATCTAAAGTATTAAGAATTATCAAGGGGGGAGACTCAAGTTTTTGAATTGATTTGTTGAATAACTATTAATCAAATACATATAAAAGCATTTTGGAAATGAAATGGGTCAGAGAATCCATGGAATCCAAACTTGTATGTTTTGAAATTTTGACAATAAAGTGCCAAAAATATGATTGTTTTTGTTAAATTTCAAAAACTGCAAGATTAGGTCAAAAAATGAGAAATGTGTCCCTTAATTAGTGTCTTTACATCAGATCAAAGGTCATGAATAGGTCACTAGGGATCATTTTCTCATAAAAAATCAAGGTGGCCTGGTCTTAGACCAGAGCAAGATCTAGTCTCTTCTATATTATTATTCATGGTATGATTTATTGTCATCGCAGCCCAATACTAGTATTATTATTACGAGTATGCACAAAATGCTCATTGAAAATGCAAGAATTACAAAAATATGCATTAATACTAAATTGTACCAGGTTACCACGAAAAACACACCACATGAGCAAGTAAAAAGAAGACACATACTAACACTTATAACCTGCAGCACGCGGTTAAACACCTCTATTGCAATTATATTGTTTCAATTGTCATATTTCAGAGGGTAAAACAACATTTGTATGGTATAAATTAAAATGCCAATGTTTAAGTGATAAAATCACATACTTTGTGACAAAAATAGAGATAAAACACAAGTGATCACTATGAGCATCGAACTCACCCACCAATCAGTATTTGTACAGCATTCCAATGCCGTAAACACTTGGCCACGGCGGTAGCTGACTATCGTTTCTGTGGCAAAGATTTAAGAAATACCTAAATATTGTCATTATTTTCCCAATAATCATAAAACTATAATATAAGACAAGCATATAGTCAAGTATTTTATATTATTGCCTATGACCATGATGACAAAATATACCCTTTTCTACCATTTCGCCTCAACACTGAGGTGCATAATATGAAATTATCGAGCTAAACTCTTGACTAATTTAAAACTACTGGACATGTTCAAGAACTTTTATTTAACTTGCGAAATAAATAACTTGCGAAAATGTAAAGAGAGGACACTTAGACTGGAGTTGGTTATCCAACTCCATTGGTTTTGGGATTATTTAATTAAGTTGTACGTATAATAGGAATGTGATATTTAGAATTTTTCAATGGGTATTCGCGTAAACCAATACGAATTGGCAAAGTTAGGCAGATCGTGTCCAGCGTCGTCTGCACTGAATAAGCCTTTAATGTTGTGTAGTTTGTAATGAACATCATGCATAATCCTCAATGATGCAAAAACGAAACTAGGCGAAGACCGATATAATGTTTATATACTGCGTCACAGACGGCATTACGATTCAGCATGAGTTAGGATCTCTACCGATTATTTCTTAATCTCAATTTTAAAATATTTAGATGAGTCCATTTTAGTGTACCGACCAATACTATTTTGAAATAAAGATCAACATCTATTTCGACTCCTACACTGCAAAAAGGTTGCTTAAAATACGTTGCTAAAAGTACTTTTATCATCCGTTGGTTGACGTGTTGATTAAAATTCATTCAATATATGTAGAAAGTAAGGCGTTGTATAAAAGTAAAAAATCCCCAGCGTTGAGCAATTCGTCGAAAACAATGTCCTTAAAATGTTGGTGGAAACTGTTTCTGTCGCTAAAATATGTTGCGTAAAAATATTCCACTTTGGCAACTGTTGCATGAGCATTGAGGACAATCACGCAACAGTTGATGCAAGTTACGCACCTGTGAATTTTAGGCAACTGTTGTCCAAAAAAGCCAATTTCGTGAGCTGTTGCATACTTGAACAACTGTTGAGTGAATATAATTGCCTAACTTTTGAGTAACTAGAATTGTTCAACTGTTGGTGAAAACATGGTGTTGGGCAAATTTTACTAAACAGTTGAGCGGTTGCATACAACGTTGTGTAAAATGTTGAGTAAATATTTAAGCAACCTTTTTGCAGCGCAGAACCACAATTATATTTATTCTGTCTTGGCATCCAAAACGGAATACCCTGACAAATAGTTTAAAATTGCCATCCCTGTTTGACATATATTTGTTTATGAATATCATTTCAACGGTGGTATAGCGACGTCACTAGCGATGAATATTAAATAGTCGATTTTTATAGCCAAAAATACACGACATGGACATATACTGAATAGTTCATGTCATGTGATCTATTTTGCACCAAAAGAATCACATAAATATGTTTGTGTATTATATAATATGGACTATTTATACCTTCATACCCAGATAGCAAGACTACGTTTGGCAAACGTCCACAGTAAGAACACCATTGATAAGAGATGTCAGATACTATGTATAACCCTATAGTTTAATAACATGTTAAAATAAATTACAGATTCACTACCGAACGGGAATAGTGTATGTAGCTCTGCTGCATCGCCTAGAATTCCCATTACAAGTTACCGGTTCACTACCGGGAGGAAGTGATGTATGTAGCTCTGCTGCATCGCCCAGAATTCACATTATTTTGCCTACCGCGTGTTGCTATACAAAAATGCTCAATATATAATAAAAACTTGACACAAATAAAATACCCAACATTGGCTATATTTGATAAATTAAGCAACAGTTGCTATACAAAAAAGCTCAATATATAACTGAAAACAATTCACAAATTAAGCAACAGTCACAAAATGCCCAACAAATGGTCAATTAATAATACCCAACTGTTGTGTAAATATAATTGTGCAACTGCTGAGTAACTGGAATTGTTCAACTGTTGGTGAAAACATGTTGTGTTGGGTAAATTTTACGCAACTGAATAAGCGGTTGCATACTTTAACAACGTTGTGTAAAATGTTGAGTAAATATTTAAGCAACTTTTTTGTAGTGTAGGAGGAATCATGTCTTAACATAGTTATTCTGACTTTTAAAGGGACAACTTGGATGCAAGAAATTGTTTCCATTATTTTGAAAGATGGAGACTTTGACGCCATCAAGAATACACATGTCTTAATGAGGGCGCCCTACTTGGAATTGACACCAATCAATCACCGTTCACAAGTGAGTAGAGATGGGCGAATGTAATTTAGGTTGATGGATTTTTTGTGTGAGAGGGTTATGGGCATAGACCATTTCAAATTGAGATCGGAAATCTTCGGAAAAACAGGTCACGTGGAGTAGGTGCATTGTGCGTTCTTCGCAACATATGATCGCATTCACAGCATTGTCCTAGTTGGTTGTCCGCCTAGTGATTTACTATGTTTACATACACGCGTGCACACATGAGAAGTAAAACGTGGAACGAGACTATTTTGTTTTTTTATCAACAAAGGCGTTGACCGGCAAATTCCAAATGTATCGAGCAGACGGTAAAATGTAAAAATATTACCCCAAATCTCTTTCATCTCACCGTTTTTTGTTACTGAAATGCCGCAACATCAACTTTGTGAGGGATACAATCTATCACCAACACCAGCGCAATCTACCACACGGGCAGACGGGTGAAAAAGACGTTTGTTTTTCTCCGGCACATGGACATGAACTGTGAGCTGACAGGTCATGTAACCGAGCGGCTAATCGGAAGCATTCGGAACTGATCGTATATTTTCGGATTTAAAATGGTCTATAGGGATAATGTGGTTGGTTTGGTGTGGATGGCAGTACAAAAATATTGATTTTTACTTTGAAGGTGCTTAGAAGAACCGGATTTCACCGGAGAGTAGTCGAAATGCCGTAGCATTAGTCATTAGTAGGTCACTATGAAAAGGAAAAAAATACTGCAAAACGTCAATGGGTGTACGAACAATAATATTAAACCTGTTAAATTGTATGAAACAGCCCCGAATCCTGACCTCAGCTCTGCTCAACCCTCGACGGAAAAAGAAACATTCATTCGATGATTTTAGCATTGTTTCAAGTTTCTACCACTTAGCAACTCCTTTAGAGGATTATGTTTTGTTGAGAGCTGAGGTCATAATTCTGACTGTTCTTATCCTTATTATGTGTAAAATATTCCTTCGCATCTCATTCAGCTGATCCAACTAGCATCTTAAACAGATCACTGTAGAATAGTTGATGGACATCTGTTTACAATATCCATTACAAAAGTGTTACATTTATACTTTACTATACTATGTAATATACTCCAGCTGGACAAAGTACCACCATGTTACATGGTTATAAACAACATGCCATCTCCTCGTCTCATAAAATCTCATCTGCCAGCGAAACTTCTTCCAAGACAACTGTTTGAAAAGTCTCCAAAAGTCATCTACGTCACAAGAAATCCGAAAGATCTATGTGTGTCATACTACCATTTCACCAAGTATGTACCAACTATGCAAAAATACAAGGAATTTGGAGATTGCTTGGATGAATTCTCCGTTGGCAAAGGTATCAGTATATTTTCTATTTGTTATTTGGGTTAATCCTTTTAGAGCTACCCGCCGATTGGTCAGAAAATTAGATATATTATTTGTTGCGCCAATCAGGGACATTGTTAGAACAATTATCTTCCTGGAGTGAAACATTTTAGAAAAAGTTATTTACTTGGTTACTTAAATAAGTGTATCTTGTAATTAACTAATCATAAACACCGTTAAAAAATATTGGCAATATGAAGCCCTATAATTTACCCGTAAATGTTACGGGTTTACCATAAATCTGACTGGTTTACAGACAGTACACTCTCAGAACAAAGGTTAAAATCTTTAACCATGTTGGTTAAAATGTTAACCAACGGGAGGTTACCAGGTGAACCACACAATTGGTTGGTTAAACCCGTAACCAACAGCTGTTGGTTAAACTTTAACCTGTGGTTGGTTACAATTTGTAATCATTTGTTGGTTAATATGTTTTAACCAACAGTGGTTGGTTAAACTTTAACCTGTGGTTGGTTAAAATTTGTAATCATTTGTTGGTTAAAAATGTTGGTTAAACTTTCTTTTTTTTGGTGCTAAACTTTAACACAGACAACATTACAATATTGATGTTTCATTGGCCCAATATTGGCTTTCAATATTGGTGCCAACCCGTGGTCAGGACCAACTTTGGCAAAGGGCAAGCCCAGGATAAGAGACAGGACAAGGCACAGGACAAGGCACATGATCCTAGCCAAAAGGCCGGGAAGCGATAACGTGTATCCGTCAATTGACAATTTGTGCAAACATTGCATTTTCGCTTTTCAACCCTAAATATTTGAATACAAATTCACATTTTAACACATTGCGGGTAGCCTAGGTATCAGAGCTCCTCGCGGTAGCTAGTCCGATGACTTTAAACCCAACATCTCACAAATACAGGTCGAAATTATACCTTTTTTAAATTTATATACCGCGATGAGACTACCATTTTCTAGGCGAGTCTACACCATTTTAATGAATTTTTATGGCACGTGTGATAATTGTTACATTGTAGTATTATATGGGATGAAATTTTAACATTATGTCAGAGATAAAACACTTATTTTATGGCTAAAAATCGGCAAAATAGGATTTAACACAAAATCTGAGACGGGAGGCCGTTCCCTTGGAAACGCAGTCCCGTCCCCAAGTCCGCCCTCATTTGATTGAAATATCAAACTTATTCGTCATCCATCGGAAGACGGACTCCCGTCATTTGGTGCATCACCGTGTAAATAATTGACGGCAGTTCCAGACGATGGCGGTCACGCAAAAATCATAGCGGCAAGACCCATGTATATGGTCACGTGCTGATATCGTAAGAACACGCCGGCAACACGATAACAAATGCGTCGGAATCCGCCGCTGTGTTTCTTGAAAAAGCCGTATTCTCTCATACATTGCAATTATATTTCAAATGTCATATTTCAGAGAAACAAGCACTTGCATAATAGAATAAATGAAAATTACATTTTTAACTGATAAAACAACGTACTTTGTTTCAAAAATAGAGACAAAAGTGCTAGCAAGTGATCCCAGTGAGATTCAAATTCACACAACGAAAAATACTACATTGATAATCCAATGCCCTTATGGGGGGGGGGGGGGGGGGGGGGGGGGGGGCTAATGAAAACTCAATACCTTAAAATGTAGATAGCTCTCTACTTTCATGAATTTGAGACTTTGGTTAGATAAAAGATGTATCAGAGATCAGAAATACAACATTTTATGAATTTGACATATTCTGACCTTGTCCCACATTTGTGCTCCTAAATCAAATTAGCTACTGCCGCATTGTGCCTCATTTTCTATTGTTGTGTCACTATGAAAAACTTACATAAAACAACTTTGCAAAAATGCAAACATATCCTTTTCTATCAATATTGATTTATTATAAAAGAGGCGTTGGTGCATTCTCTAAATGTTGTTGCCTAACAATCTAAATGTTGTTTTTTCAATTTCGTTTTAAACTATTTGATTAGTTGGCGGTGGCAATTGGTTTACAGAGAATCTATTCTGGTGGAGTAAGAGGAACGAATCCAATGTACTGTTTGTAAAGTATGAAGACATGCAAAAGGTAAAACTCTATTTTATTTACTGAGATGGCGGGGGTCACTCTCACTGATTGTAAAGTATGAAGACATGCAGAAGGTAACATTCTATTTTATTTACTGAGATGGCGGGGGTCATTCTCACTGTTTGTAAAGTATGAAGACATGCAGAAGGTAACATTCTATTTTATTTACTGAGATGGCGGGGGTCATTCTCACTGTTTGTAAAGTATGAAGACATGCAGAAGGTAACACTCTATTTTATTCCCTGAGATGGCGGGGTCACACTTTCACTGTTTGGAAAGTATGAAGACATGCAAAAGGTAACTTTCTATATTATTTTCTGAAATGGCGGTGGTCATTCTCACTGTTTGTAAAGTATGAAGACATGCAAACGGTAACATTTTATTTTCCCTCACTAAGATGGCGGGGTCACTCACATTATGTTTGGTATGCGTATATAGGTTATTTAAAATATCATTTTCAGTCGCGCTGTCACCCAACGACGCCATGTTGTTTGGAAATGTTGGCTGTGTCACCCACATAGCCTACTCATATTATTTTCACTAAAACCCTGAACAATCATGAAAAGACTCCGAGTAGTGCAGAGTGGGTAGAATTGAGAATCTAGAAAAAGTGTACTTTAGGTCCCAGATTCTGGATGATTCTGGATTCTGGATCGTCCGATACTAGAACACCCGATCTCGTTCGATACTGGTACAAAGTTAGTGTTCAAAAATCGGACGATACTGGCACAATTAAATCAGATGATACTGGAACACAATTATGTACCTACTACAGTATCGTCCGCTACTGGAACATAAAAACGTGCCAGTATCGTTCGATACTGTAACACAAGTTGGTGTTCCTGTATCGCCCGATACCGGAACAGTAAATTCGTACCAGTATCGAGCGATACTGGCAACTTTTATGTTCCAATATTGAACGATACTGGTATACCAGTGTCTGGGATTTTGTTTAATTTAAAAGGTACATTTTAAAGTACACTTGCACTCAGATGTTTGGAGAATAAGTACGGTAATGAAAGAGTGGTTAAGTTGGATTTCCTCAAAAATCTATTTGAAGCACTTGTGGTCATCCCCAAATTCTACTACTGCACTTTGCACACATTATAATAAAATACTACGATCGTCTGCTCCTAAAACGCTCGACTTCACGAGCAAGGTCCAAGTATTATGCAAAGTGCCTCTTAGAATTTTGTGCTAAAATTTTACGAATATTATATTTATTTTTGTTGGATGCACCGTTAATTTTATCAGCCAACTCTCTTCAAAATGCAAAGTGCCTTTTAAGAATTATTGCTAACATTTTATGTATATGATTTATATTTCATTATATGTTTGGTTGGGGCAGCATCACTTTATGTGTGCAACTGATGCAAAAGTAAACTTTCAAATGTCTTAACATTTATTTGACCTTTTAGGATCTTAGGAGTATAGTAGTTCAGGCGTGTGAATTTCTACAGCGCCCTCTATCGGATGCTATTATAGACAGAATTGTGGAACATTCCTCTTTCAAGAGTATGAAAAGTAACCCAATGAGTAATCCGGATTCTCTAAAGTTCAATGACCCCAAAGTTGATGGGAAACTGTCTTTTATGAGAAAAGGTGAGTGACATTTATTGTACACAACGCGTATGATGTTGAAAGAAACATGGGAACAATCAATACAGATACGCTAATGTTGATAATGTGAATAATTACACTATGGGTATATCAACGTTGATATTTTCTCGATGATCGAGAAACAGATTCTCGGTGATCGAGAAACAGATTGATTCTCGATGTTTGAGAAACGGATTCTCGAAGATTGAGAAACAGATTCTCGATGATTGAAAAACATATTTCTCGATGATTGAGAAACAGATTTCTCGATGATTGAGAAACAAATTCTCGGTGATTGAGAAACATATTTCTCGATGATTGAGAAACATATTTCTCGATGATTGAGAAACATATTTCTCGATGATTGAGAAACAGATTCTCGGTGATTGAGAAACATATTCTCGATGATTGAGAAACAGATTCTCGATGATTGAGAAACAGATTCTCGATGATTGAGAAACAGATTCTCGATGATTGAGAAACAGATTCTCGATGATTGAGAAACAGATTCTCGGTGATTGAGAAACAGATCTCGATGATTGAGAAACAGATTCTCGATGTTTGAGAAACAGATTCTCGGTGATTGAGAAACAGATCTCGATGATTGAGAAACAGATTCTCGATGATTGAGAAACAGATCTCGATGATTGAGAAACAGATTCTCGATGATCGAGACACATATTCTCGATGATTGAGAAACAGATTCTCAATGATTGAGAAACAGATTCTCGGTGATTAAGAAACAGACTCTCGATGATTGAGAAACAGATTCTCGGTGATCGGGAAACAGATTCTCGGTGATTGAGAAACAGATTCTCGATGATCGAGAAACAGATTCTCGATGATCGAGAAACAGATTCTCGATGATTGAGAAACAGATTCTCAATGATTGAGAAACAGATTCTCGGTGATTCAGAAACAGACTCTCGATGATCGGGAAACAGATTCTCGGTGATTGAGAAACAGATTCTCAATGATCGAGAAACAGATTCTCGATGATCAAGAAACAGATTCTCGATGATTGAGAAACAGATTCTCGATGTTTGAGAAACGGATTCTCGAAGATTGAGAAACAGATTCTTGATGATTGAGAAACAAATTCTCGGTGATTGAGAAACATATTTCTCGATGATTGAGAAACATATTTCTCGATGATTGAGAAACATATTCTCGGTGATTGAGAAACATATTCTCGATGATTGAGAAACAGATTCTCGATGATTGAGAAACAGATTCTCGATGATTGAGAAACAGATTCTCGATGATTGAGAAACAGATTCTCGATGATTGAGAAACAGATTCTCGGTGATTGAGAAACAGATCTCGATGATTGAGAAACAGATTCTCGATGTTTGAGAAACAGATTCTCGGTGTTTGAGAAACAGATCTCGATGATTGAGAAACAGATTCTCGATGATTGAGAAACAGATCTCGATGATTGAGAAACAGATTCTCGATGATTGAGAAACAGGTTCTCGATGATCGAGACACAGATTCTCGATGATTGAGAAACAGATTCTCAATGATTGAGAAACAGATTCTCAATGATTGAGAAACAGATTCTCGGTGATTAAGAAACAGACTCTCGATGATTGAGAAACAGATTCTCGGTGATCGGGAAACAGATTCTCGGTGATTGAGAAACAGATTCTCGATGATTGAGAAACAGATTCTCGATGATTGAGAAACAGATTCTCAATGATTGAGAAACAGATTCTCGGTGATTCAGAAACAGACTCTCGATGATCGGGAAACAGATTCTCGGTGATTGAGAAACAGATTCTCAATGATTGAGAAACAGATTCTCGATGATCGAGAAACAGATTCTCGATGATTGAGAAACAGATTCTCAATGATTGAGAAACAGATTCTCGGTGATTGAGAAACAGACTCTCGATGATCGGGAAACAGACTCTCGATGATCGGGAAACAGATTCTCAATGATTGAGAAACAGATTCTCGATGATCGAGAAACATATTCTCGGTGATTGAGAAACAGATTCTCGATGATCGAGAAACAGATTCTTGATGATTGTGAAACAGATTCTCGACGATTGAAAAAACAGATTCTCGATGATCGAGAAACAGATTCTCGATGATTGAGAAACAGATTCTCAATAATTAAGAAACAGATTCTCGGTTATTGAGAAACAGACTCTCGATGATTGAGAAACAGATTCTCGATGATCGAGAAACAGATTCTTGATGATTGAGAAACAGATTCTCGATGATCGGAAAACAGATTCTCGATGATTGAGAAACAGATTCTCGATGATCGAGAAACAGATTCTCAATGATTAAGAAACAGATTCTCGGTGATTGAGAAACAGACTCTCGATGATCGGGAAACAGACTCTCGATGATCGGGAAACAGATTCTCGGTGATTGAGAAACAGATTCTCGGTGATTGAGAAATAGATTCTCGATGATCGAAAAACATATTCTCGGTGATTGAGAAACAGATTCTCGATGATCGAGAAACAGATTCTTGATGATTGAGAAACATATTCTTGATGATTGTGAAACAGATTCTCGATGATTGAAAAAACAGATTCTCGATGATTGAGAAACAGATTCTTGATGATTGTGAAACAGATTCTCGATGATTAAGAAACAGATTCTCGGTTATTGAGAAACAGATTCTCGATGATCAAGAAACAGATTCTTGATGATTGTGAAACAGATTCTCGATGATTGAGAAACAGATTCTCGATGATCGAGAAACAGATTCTCGGTTATTGAGAAACAGACTCTCGATGATCGGGAAACAGATTCTCGGTGATTGAGAAACAAATTCTCCATCATCGAGAAACAGACTCTCAGAAACAGAATGAGTGTATTTACTTAATTCATGCGCTACAATACTATTCATACTTTCTTATTTCCTAATAATGACTTCAAAACGAATGAAAACATATTTTCAAGTTTAAAATTGAAAAGCTAAGGTGCATGAAGAACGAATCAAAACAAATTGTTTAATATACATATTGCGCAATATTCGTGATATAAGATATCCTTATCATGCACTCCGCGTATTTTCGTTTCCTGGATTTGATTTGTTTTTGATGAGTTGTACATTAATTTTTGAGACATATTGCAAGGTTATTGCAATTTTGATTTAAAATCTCACAAAAAAGTTCGGTTATTGCAAATGATTTCATATGTCCAATTGATGTTTTTAGATTTTCACATGCAAGTTTACCGTTAGACGCTTAAATATGTTGTTTCTTCTTTTCTGAAACACCCTGTAATGTAACGACTCATCATACACCAAGGTATAAACATGTACATTTTATGCATGCTGTTGAATTCGGAAATCTATTCCGTTTAAGTGACGTCATCGTTGACCAATGGGGAATATTGGCATTATTAATAATATCAATGTGTATGACTATTTTGCAGTCGCTCAAAATGACGCTTTTGATAAACTGTATCAAAACAAAATGGCGGAATCGGGATTATCTTTTGATTATGAATAATCAGAGTGCATTTTGGGAATCGGCTATTCTATTTCAAATCCATACACCCCATATGGAAAACGTCACCTTAATATTGTTATGTTTATTACCCACAGGGAGTATGAATTCAAATGGGGTTACCTGCATTGGTGACTCCGCTTGTCTATACACTCCCTGTGTGGAAGATAAATTGGTGACTCCGTTTATGTAGGAGTGCCATTTCTGGGCATATCAACGTCTGCGTTAGTGCATTGATTTCTAATCATCGCTTGAAATACAACACATCTTTATTATAATATCCCACAGCAAAATTGACGCACCTCTTTTGGGTGCAACATGAACGACGTGTAATTTCGTTTTCCGCTTTCCGATTACTGATTGATTCATGACCACTTATTAAGTAGCTTTTAACTATTGTTATCTTTAAATTCATTCATTGTTTGTTCTCTTGTTCAACTAGCTTCAGCTTTTAATATTGTAGTTATCCCTGCTATAAATCATCTATTCGGGCGGGAAATTCAACAAGAAACAATTATCTAAGGTTATTTCGAGAGTTATGAAACCCCGATCGAAACATTAATTATGATATATTTAAGCAAATTACTAGTAACATGAAATAAAAACTAAAATTAAAATGTGAAATATTTGTAGTAATATTCTTATTGCAGCACGCGGGCGATTAAATAGGTTTATCAAAAACGTTGCTTTTGGAATCAACAAATATTTGTCTTTCTTTTCGATTCGATGAACCTGGTTTATCAAATTCGATAAGCAAGGTTTGATAAACCATGTTTTTCGGCAGATAAACCTTGTTTTTCAATTCGATGAACCTGGTTTATCAAATTCGATAAGCAAGGTTTTTGATCAACCGGGTTAACCGACCGATAAACCAGGTTTTTCAAATCGATAACAAATTCGATAAGCAAGGGTTTTGATAAAGGGTTTATCGAACGATAAACCTGGTTTCGGCTTATAAACCTGGTTAATCGGCTGGTAAACCTGGTTCAGCAAATTCGATAAGCAAGGTTTTGATAAATAATTTTTATCGGCCGATAAACCTGTTTTTAGATCGATGAACCTGTTTTTTAAGATCGATATACCTAGTTTATCAGAACCATTCTTATCGAATTTGGTAAACCAGATTTATCGATTTGAAAAAAACCCAGGTATATCAACTTAGGGAATGACCGAGTATTGATGATGGCGTTAATGTGCGGATTAGTATTGTGGTTGAGCAAGTTGATGTTATAGTCTCCGAGAATGTAGACGTTGTTTTAAATTTGAGTGTTTCCCAGTTAGAAGTTTTATAAATGACCCCGACGATGATATTCTTAGTAGTGTTATTGTGCTTTATGATGATTTCAATGAATAGTAAGTATACATGCACACTCCACGCCCTCTTCCAGTCAGCGATGGTATATGCATTTAAATTGCAAAAGAAACACCACAATAAAACGGGGGACAGACGTTTCGGAATGCTAAAATAATTCCTTTAACAAGGTATTGGACGAGTTAATAGCGCAACTGTCTCTCAGCATACAGGGTGAGTCAAAAAGACTGCAATATTAGTGGAAAGAAGCCATTTTGTTTTCAAAACCAAAATGAATTTTAAAACTTTTTAAACGTTGCAAGAATGATGTATTTATTCCTAACTTTGTGTGAAAAAATGAAGTCGATTACATTTTCCGTTTGCCTTTGGTGAACCTTTTGACCAGTGCACTCATTTCACACGTTTGTCCACGAGATACCCAAAATATGCATCAAATCGCAAAATGTGTCTCGCATTCAAATTTGGAAACTTGAGTTCATTCGTGATGTTATTGGAATTTGATGCATCCTTTCTTGTTTACATGTGAGTTAGCATAATCAAATATAATCATACCCATGCTATGAAAGCGTATAATGTTCTAAATTTTAATAAAAAACTGACATTTTCCCTTTTTTTGTTGGCGGGATATTCAAATATGAAAATGCAATGTGTGCCATTTCAAATGAAAATCACTGTGCTCGTGGACAAACAGGTAAATTTGGTTGTGCAGCAAAGAGGGTCACCAAAGACAAACAAAAAATGCAATCGACTTCATTTTTTTCACACAAAGTTAGGATTACATACATCATTCTTGCAACGTTTAAAAAGTTTTAAAATTGGCTTCTTTCCACTATTGCAGTCTTTTTGACTCACCCTGTAGACTAAAGATGATTGTACTGTACTGTAATCTGCAATTTTCAATTTAAAATTGCGAATTTTTGCGTGTCAATAAATAATGATGTAATCGACAAATGAAAATTGTACAATACTAAGCACTCTAGCAATAAACCGGTAAAAATAATGTTTGCGTAATGATCAGTTTATAGCACCTTTAAGGATGTTATTTACTTGACGCCGATTATTTTGGTTCATAAGTTAATCAAAAGTTACTCGGAGAATGCCCAATAACCATAACGGCGCAATTTACATAAGTTTTTCAACTGAACCCGTTTGTTTTACCCAATAACTGCGCCATCAATGCAAAACAAATCATAATAACACAGTTGAACTAGTCAAGCCGAGTCATCCACTTGAGAATAAAATTCATCCCTGTTGAACAAGCAATACAAGTTTTATTAATTGAATCTCATCCAGAAACTGTCATGTCTCTACATTGTAGGCGCTCTCTGGAAAAGATCACATAATACCGTATGCCTTTAATTAATAACACATCTGTCTCTGACCACCATAAACATGACTGTACGGTACAGTAGTAATAGGAATTGGATGAAAAGTGGATATTGACTCAATACAATAGAGGAAGATCAGACTGAAATATATAAACTGGAGTTGGTTGATGAAACAAGGTGAGAGAAACGAGATAGAGAGGATAAAGAAGTATTAAACGGACTTGTACCATCGTATTTATCAAATCTAGTTGTCCCATGTCAACCTGTTCGTGCTCTTCGGTCTTCTGATACACATTTGTTCGCCGTTCCTAAAACGTCTTCTACACTTGGAACTGCACCCACTCTTTGAAATTCATTACCTCCAACTATCAGATGTTGTGACTCTATTCAGTTATTTAAGAACTTGATAAAGACTCACAAGGTGTATAACCAATACTATGTTCATGCACTTTTACATCTTATATGTACATGTATTGTGTTCAGTTGTATTATTGTACTTATGTATTTATATAGAGATAGAGAGGATAAAGAAGTATTAAACGGACTTGTACCATCGTATTTATCAAATCTAGTTGTCCCATGTCAACCTGTTCGTGCTCTTCGGTCTTCTGATACACATTTGTTCGCCGTTCCTAAAACGTCTTCTACACTTGGAACTGCACCCACTCTTTGAAATTCATTACCTCCAACTATCAGATGTTGTGACTCTATTCAGTTATTTAAGAACTTGATAAAGACTCACAAGGTGTATAACCAATACTATGTTCATGCACTTTTACATCTTATATGTACATGTATTGTGTTCAGTTGTATTATTGTACTTATGTATTTATATACCTCGTTTGCGCCTAGGAATAGTTCATCTTGATTGATGGCGCATTAAAAATGCCTTACTATTAATATGAAGGGCCAGCAGACACATAATGGACAAACGGAAATAATAGGCAGTCAAAGATTATAATATTGTGCTCCTCTGTCAGTTTTCTCTGTAACTCAATGTCAAGAGCGTTGTTCTAGTGATACAAAGGTTGCCGGTTCGAATCCGGCTTGATGAACACGTTCATGATTGTGCACTGGCTTACTCTAGGGAAAGATATTTATATAATTTAATCATTCTAGTCTACTCAGAGAATAAAGTAAATACAATTCAAATCAACGTGACTACGAATCTATTTAAATACATCGTCCGGATGACGTATGCAAGGAAATTAAAAGACAACCTCGAATTTAATAACTTCATAGATTATAATTTTGCGCTCCTCTGTCAGTTTTTCTAAAGCTCAATGGCAAGAGCTTTTTTCTAGTGATAAAAAGGTTGCCGGTTCGAATCCGGTCAGAAGCACATGTTTTTTACAACGCTGGTGTGCACTGGCCTACTCTCAGAAAATATGATTAATTTTAAATTAATATTGAATGCTATGAATTATGGGAATTCTTGTATCACCGGCATAATGACATTTGACAATTGCGCAATGAAAGGTGCGGCCAAAAGCACAATATCGCACTTACTTAGTTCACCTATTTTGTTCAAGCATGCAACTCCTTATATATATACAAACCTCTCTAAAAGAATATAGTATCTGCAACTTTCATTTTAATGTTTAAATGGTGCAATTTTGCGTGTCAATAAGCAATGATGTAATCGACAATATACGGAAATTGTGCAACACTCAGGACTCTAGCCACTAACCGGTTTTAAAGTGTTATTTGTGTAATTGTCAGTTTGAGCGCCGTTAAGAATGAAATCTACTTGACGCCGATGATTCTGTTTCATGTGTCAAAAGTTACCTGCAGAATCACCAATGCCCAATAACCATAACAGCATAATTTACATAAAACAATGACAATCACAAGTTTTCAACTGAAACCGTATGTTTTACCCAATAACTGCGCCATCAATGCAAACGAATTAATAATAAAAGCAGTCGAGCTAGTCGAGCCGAGTCATACACTTGAGAATAAAATCCATCCCTATTAAACAGGCAAATACAAGTTGTATTAACTGAATTTCATCAAGAAACTGTCTCCAGCATGTCTCTTCATTGTATAGCCATGGGCCTCTTGGCTGTTTGCATATCGTCTCAAATGCAATCGGTTCAAAGTCAGCTTCCGTCTATTCGCTCTAGTAAATGGGGTTTAGGTCCATGTCCAAAAGTAACCCCTATGAAAGATTTTGACATTACAAAGCTCTATAACCAACAGTGGTATCTCATAGCTCACTATTCGGAAGGTGATCTACTTGAACGACACTGCATGAGGATACTCTTCAATGATGCGAACCCGGGTTCAGATATCTGCCGAGTTTCAATCGAGCAATCCAGTATTGAGTATGACGGTGGCGAAATCAAGAATGCTCAATTTGTTCTGTTACTACCAAATGAGACTGACCACTCTACTTGGATCGATACCTTCAGTGAGTACCATTTAAATTGAAAAATAAAAATAGGAATATTGCGCATAAGTGTGATTCTGGAAATATATGAACAAAGTACGTCCGCAATGCGCGAATTGTTGTTGGCATTTGTTATATATACATAAACAGTACCCAATATAAGTCGACGACTACTTAAAAAAATTCTCCTCTGTATTCATGGTATTACGAGCGTAGTCTATACCTTACCTTGATACCTTGATGCCTCCATCACCTCTGATGATTGGCGACCATATTTGCACTCTTCTTAGTGTTCTTTCTCCACTTTGTTCTATCTTGTGCTGCACGTTTGGCTTGAACGTAGTTGAGACCAGTCCATTCCCTAATGTTATCAAACCAGTTTTTCTTCTGTCTGCCACGTTTTCTCTTTCCTTCTACTTTTCCCTCAATGAGGTTGAGAGTTAGGGGGCTTCCACTTCCCCTGAGCGTATGGCCGAAGTATCCTAGTTTAAGGCTTACAACCTTTCCCAACAGTTGTCTATCTGTTTCCAGCTCTTGCAAAATGCTAACATTTGTTCTTTTATTAGTCTATAATTGGTGCTCTAATCTCACACGAAATGGGTTCATCTCATGAAGATCTCTCAATTTACCGAGAACCAAAGTATAGGGTGTCACTAAAAGTTACGATACCTTAAGTATTTACATCTTCCGTAAAATAATTCGCAGTGTACCAAATTGAAAACCTCGGATAGATTAAACTAGTTTCCCAAACTTGTTTTCTATTCTGAGGCCACTTAGTATAACACACGCTGAAAGGTTTCACTCGCAATGCCACACATTTGTTCAACTTGCATGACGCCATGTGTGCGTTGGTAAGCGCCGCCAAACGTGGACCTTTAAGTGTTAAAACACCTTCAACCGTGGACATTCAGACAACCGTGGACGTCCGATGAAGTTGTCATAGGCTTTATCTGAGCTCAAGATGGTCGATAGATGGCGCTCGACGAAATCTGGGGTATTTACAAAAGGTCCGCAGTTGACGGTGAAACCTTTTTTTTCTTCTTAACATACACACGAACGTGTGTAAACACCGCCAAACGAGGACATTAATTTGTTTACACCCCTTCAGCCGTGGACTATGTTAGGTCCACGGTTGAATGTGTGTAAACAAGGTCCTCGTTTGGAGGCGCTTACGTGCATATGTGTGTGTAGCTGTAATCACGTGCTACAGGTTCCCCACATTCCATTTATGTTGCTTTTGCAAAAATGGCTTTCTCTTCATAAACATTTAAAATATTGTTCCTTATAAGGTTTATTTTAGTATGAAATCAAAAATATATCATCAAGGAAACCTTTTTCTTATCTACCTCTCACCCTTTCTCGCACCCAAATAATTATATAAACTCATTATAATAATAATAATAATAATAATAATAATAATAATCAGTATTTATATAGCGCCTTTTCGAAAGCGCTGTAATTTCGCTGCTGGTGAATCATCAGAATCAGGTCGCATCAACTAGGGTGCTGCTAATTTCTAGCGCAAACCTATCCGCACTTAGATTGTAACATCCACCATTTTCAATGCAGCTCCCCAAATACCATTGGGTCAAGGAAGTTTTTAATAACCGAAACAACTGATCACCGATTTTGAAAGCAGGAGGAAACCGGAGAACCCGGAGAAAACCTGCGAGAGCGTGCATGGATCGTGATAAACCAAATGCACATAAAGCCCGGTCGTGCCCAGATTTGAACCCGGATTTCATTGGTGCAAGACGAGGGAACTACCGCTGCGCCAACACGCTCCCCTACGTGTAACCACGCGTTTATATGAAAGCGCAGTTTTACAGTTTACAGAAAACTTTCTTTACTTGGGCAACACAGATAGCTGCTATTGTAAGTTTGATATCAAAGTAATTCTACAAGTCGTCATTATCCAAACATGTTTTCAGTTTTATTCTGCGGATTATTTTACTATAGATATCAAAAGGTAACGAAACGTCTCGGTCACCCTGTACGTTATAATACCGTGTAGGCCTATAGTTAAGTGACGAGGCTTTATTGAATACATAATCTGCCTGGTACACATTTCTCATTTTAAGATAAACATTGAACTCCTCGTTCGTGTTTCTAATAAAAGTCTTTTAACATTTTGTCTCAATCAAAAATACACGACACTTTGATTGAAGCCTCGCTGATACATGTTAACACGGACTCTTTAAACGCTTTTTTTTGTAATAATAAATTAATAATAAATTACATTTGTTAAGCGCATAATACAAAAGTTTCGATGCGCTGTACAATAAAAACATAAAAAGCATTTTTAAAAAGCACACACAAAATATACAATTACAAGTGTGCTCATAGGAATAAAAAGTACAATGATATATATATATATATATATATATATATATATATATATATATATATATATATATATAAAACTAAAACCAAAACTGAGCATAATATACATTATAAAGCAAACACATGTCGGTATAGACCATAATAAACTATTATTTAAAACACCGCAATACACGTAATATAAGACAACCTAAGCATAGAGGAACACTGGCAAGAATCAATTTCAACAGCCAGAATTAAAAAGGTGAGTTTTCAGTTTTGATTTGTAACGCACACACCCCGGTACACAGAAGGGGGAAATGTGTGTCATCCTATTGTAACATGTGGCACTTTGTATGACAAAAATGATTTTAATATCTTGTTTTAAACCTTCCTTTTTCTTTAATAAGCTAATTGCTTAATAATTACGAGCAATAACTTGTATCATAGCTTAGGAGCAATATTCCTATCACTTTTACGACTGTACTATAGTTTTATCATTTAAATTGGCGAGAATTGTGAGGCTTGTGTTTGTCTATGAGAAAAAAGAATCCATGTCGTTGCCCATATTTATTGGTGAAAGTGTGCGTTCGGACATCATAAGTATCAGCGAGCGGTGGACAAGCAAGTACTCCATTTGGGCCCCCAATGAATATTAGCCTCACAATTTTCGCCAATTTGGAACTAATTAAACTATAACTGCCCCGACATTTCAAGCAAATCCTAAGACGCCATCGCTACAACAATAATTATACACCTTGCACTTTATCATTGTTGCTATACAGATAATTTTCCAGCTAAGACATCCGTCCTGGCCACCGATTATGACAGATATCTTAATTTTCATGAGTGCAATCAGTTTCCAAGAGATAATCCATTCGTCTACGAGCAACGCAACTTTATCTTTTCAAGAACAGCTGTTTGGAAAGGAGGTTGTAACGATATTCAGACGGAGCTGGATCGTTATGAAGGCTTTGGGATCGACACAGGCCCTTTCGTGTTGCATGACCAGCAAGATTGCGAGAAATTAGCACCGGAACAGAAAAACATTCCCGTTCCGTTGAGCCGACTGTTAGGCTAATTATTACCCCGGTTATTAATCATGTTAATTTAGTCTTTACCCATTGATCCGAGGAAAATGAACTTCGTCGTAGATTATACATTAATATTAAATGCAGATGTGTTGTTTTAAGAGAAATTAGGAAATCAATGCACGAGCGCTTATGCTAATGGGATACTGCCATGACCCCTGACTCTGATCGTACTGTAGCGTACAAATCAACTTATTTAACTCGAAAAACTAAACATTGTGTACCGTTTCTGTGCAGTTGGTCGTCAGAGCAAATGCATTGATTTAGTAATCATCGCTTGAGACACAACACAACTTAATTGTAATATCCCACAGAAAATTGACCAACCTATTGTGGGTGCAAAGTGAATCGTACTGCGCCAAGCATCGTACAATCAGTCTACTCTCTCATGCCTCTAAGGTGCTTTTGGAAGTCATCAGAAGCAGGATAGCATACTTCGTAATGCCACAGATTGCTGAGGAACAGTTTGGTTCCGTTTCAGGAAAGGGAACAACCGATGCCATCCTGACTCTACGCAACATCATAGAGAAAACAATCAAGCGACAAGACCAAGAGCCGTGGATGATGTTTGTGGACTACTCCAAAGCATTTGATACAGTTAATCACACCGTCTTATGGAAATCACTAATTGAATTTGGCACACCAGAACACCTAGTCTGGCTGCTGGAGAAGCTGTATACAGAAGCTAGTGGAGTTATACGTTTAGCAGAAGGCCACACAGATCAGTTCCCCTTTGAGCAAGGAGTCCGTCAGGGTTGCATTGTATCACCCCTACTCTTTAATGCCTGTGGTGAAACCATTATGCGACAAGTAGAGGACAGGCTGGAAGACAGACCTGGCTGCATCATTGGTGGAAGGGCAATATGGAATCTTCGCTTTGATGATGACACTACACTTCTAGGACGTTCTAAACAGGAACTAGAAAAGCAAGCCCAAGAACTAGAGAGATGCAGTCTCCAATTTGGCCTGCGTATAAACCCAGCCAAGACTCATGTCATGATACTGGGTAACAAGCAGCCTCTATTCCTAGACGGAGATGAAGTTCAGCAGGTGGATCGGTTCAAATACCTTGGCTCAATGGTCGGGATGGATGGAGACTCCGCACCAGAAATACGAATCAGACTGACAGTTGCCAGAGGCATCACTAGCCAAATGAATGGAATATGGAAGGCTAAGCAAATAAGCTTGAAACTCAAGAAGCAGCTGGTCCGGTCACTGGTATGGAGTACAGCGCTTTATGGCTCTGAAAGTTGGACCCTCAAAGAAAGAGACAAGAGCTGTATCACAGCATTTGAAATGTGGGTTTGGCGCAGAGTGCTACACATCAGCTGGACTGATAAGAAGTCAAACTCATGGGTGCGCAAGCAAATAGGGGTGAAAGAAGAAGAGTGACTGCTAGCCCAACTAAGGAAGAGGAAGCGTGCAAAGTATGGTCACTGGAAGCGACGTGCGGAAAGCATAGTAATATGTACTATTGAAGGAGAGGTAGAAGGGAAGGCTCTACCAGGACGCAGAAAAACTGCTTGGACAGATAACATCAGAGACTGGACAGACGGCGGACTGGTAGCAGCAAGAGTGAAAGCAAGCAAGAGAATGCCGACGGTTCTCTAAAGGACTATGGCTAAACAGCAGTAGCAGCAGTATGATAAGGATAATTGATGAGCTACTGTGCATTCGTCTTGGTAATCGCTCTCGGCCTTGCATTCGTGCACCCGCCCTCTCGCGCCGATGACGAATGCACTGTTTGCGAATCAATTATCTATCCTACACTTCGCGACGCGTACCAGAACCTGCTCTAAAATGATAAAATTGTGATTAAAAAACATCATTTCCAACGAAAATATTAGTAAAATGTCCGTGTGTTAAAAACACCGCTTATGATGTGTAGCACAAGACACTGTTGAATACGCATGGAAGGGTTTCAATTAGCCTGTATACGATTTAGGTTGTGAGCTGTCAAAACTGGGATCAATGACCGAGTAGAAAACATATCGACAAACTTGAATTGGAAGTTGGATATGCATGACCACGGATAAAACTGGTATTAAGTAGGGCCTATGTATGTAATCCATTAAGTATAGGTTTGTGTAAAAAACAAGTACTCATGCGCTTTTAGATCGAACTGTAGTAAAGTTAATAACAACATTACTGATCAAGTGTGGCACAGTAAGAGACCTGTCGGAGAGAATACCATTGCCAACGTAACAAAGAAGTTGTGTGCTGACGATGGCGCATCAGGCTACTATATTACCGTACACAGTTTGAGAAGAACAACCATCACACGAACGTTCCGAGGCGACGTACCAGAGAAGATCATTAAAGAAGTTACTGCGGTTATCGCAGCAACTGTATATGGTTTAATACAAGCATCAAACAGAAAGCCAATGTGTCCAATGTAATGTAATTCAAGGTGAGCATGAATTTAATCGTTTGATTATTAGTTTGCTGTTTTTTGCTGTTTTTGGTCTGTTTGTTATATTAATGTTTGTGTATTGGTTAGTTGATTGGTGTGTGTGTTTGGTTTTTTTTTTTTTAAGGGGGGGGGGGGTATTTTGAATGCTAGATTTACATATTTACAGAATGATTTCACTGTGATAGATTTCTTACTATTACCGTTGTGTTTAGTTAATTATACTTGAAAAGGAAAAAGGAAAAAGGTTAATTAATTTAGTTGACACGGCTAATAAATGCCACCTTACAAAACATTTTTCTCTCAAAATTGCAAAGTTCAACTTTGTATATCATTAACGAAGGGGTGTCATTTGTTATTCAAATTTAACGAAATATTCCACAATTGTCATAAGATATGTAGTTTTATAGCACAAATCTTTCCATTTCAGGCACGACAAATCGTTTGAAAACCACATCAGCAACACAATCTACAGCAAAGTTCCGTGTCATCGGCATCAGCAAGACCTAAAATTCAGGAACAAAATTCACACCAATGACCAAATACCAACATACAAGAGAATCCAAGAGCTCAGCCACAACCACAGAACGTAGTGATTCCGCAACAGCAAGGAGGGCAAGTACCAGCAGAAGTACACTTTCCACAATTGCACCGTTCATATAACTGATACAGTAATACTGATAGAGTATAGATCCATAATTAAATGCACACGCACATCATTTTAATAAAGAAAATGAATTCATGACTGTGTATTAAATATAGCCACATTTAACATTGCTGCATACCACTATAGTGTTAGTGTCGGATCTCTTCAATGCAATTCTAGAAAGTAAAGGATGGAAATCAGTATAGTCTGTAATTGTTTATGTGTAATTTAAAGGAATCTAATTTGAATATGCAGGGTGTATCAACAAAAATAGGACTCTCTTTCAGCATGGATTAATTTAAACCTTATTAAAACCACTGAACCATGACCAATTTGATTTCATTCTCAAGTACAACTAATAAAGTCAAAATCCTGAAAAAGGGGAAAATCCATCATTAATTACGGAAAGTGTGACCAACTAGGCAAGTTAACTCAATTTTTGTAGTATATACAATAGTAATTCACACAGTAGAATAACATGACAGTGGAAGATTACATTATTTAAATATGCTAATTAAAAAGGGAAATTAATAGTATTCTTATCATGCTAATTACCATGCGTATGGTAGAAATTGAAGTTGACTTTACAAGTCCAACCCCCCCCCCCATCCCCCATCCCCCATCCCCCAATCCCCAATCCCCCAATCCCCCAATCCCCCAATCCCCCAATCCCCCAATCCCCCAATCCCCCAATCCCCCAATCCCCCAATCCCCCAATCCCCCAACAATCCCCCAACAATCCCCCAACAATCCCCCAACAATCCCCCAATTCCCCCAATCCCCCAATCCCCCCCATCCCCCAACAATCCCCCAACAATCCCCAACAATCCCCTCAACAATCCCCCAACAATCCCCCAATTCCCCCAATCCTAATCCTCCCATCCCACCAATCCTCCACCCCCAATCCCCCACCCTCCAACCTCCAATCCCCCCCCCCCCCCCCCATCCCCCACCCCCAATCCCCCCATCCCCCCAATCTGGGACGGTTTGTGAATTAATAGAAAGATATGTTTTACTCATGGTATCAGGCCAAATAAAATAACGTCCTAACTTTTGAAAATAAGGAGGATGAGGGCACTTTTGTAACAAAATAAACCCAAAAATCAATGCTAAATCACCATTACCAGCATGGTATTGCCTGATTGGTTGCGTAACTTGAGGAGGATGAGGCCTTTGTCAAATATTTTTATTTCATAGTTTTGGGGGATTGGTTAACACAAAACCTGCTTTAAAATGCTCATTGGATTAACGTTAATCTATTGCCAAGATGTCAGCTGTTTTAAAATATTTTTAAAAAAAGTTATGGAAGATATAACGGAAATAATTCCTGAAATGGTATGCGCGAGGGGACGATAAACTACTCTATTTTTTCACTTGGCGTAACTAAATGTATTTAAATAATAATTACAATAACATGGTTCGAGTTTGATGTATTATTATATTATGTCAAACCTTGCTTATCGAATTTGATAAACCAGGTTTATATAATCGAAAAGAAAGACAAAGAGATTTATTTATTCCATAAGCAACTTTGATCAACCTAGTTAATCGGCCACGTACCGCAATAAGAATATAACTACACATATTTCACATTTTAATTTTAGTTTTTATTTCAAGTTACTAGTAATTTACTTTACTATATCATAATTAATGTTTCGATCGGGGTTTTGTGATTTTTGAAATAACTTTAGTTTTAATCATTATTTCTTGTTGAATTCCCGCCCGAAAAGATGATTTATAGCAGGAATAACTACAATATTAAAGCTGAAGTTAGTTGAACAAGAAAACAAACAATAAATGAATTTAAAGATAACAATAGTTAAAAGCTACTCAATAAGTGGTCATGAACCAATCAGTGATCGGAAAGCGGAAAACGAAATTACACGTTGTTCATGTTCAAAAATGTACGCCTTGATTTCTGAAGTTATTATCAGTAATCTGGACTCAAAATTGTATATAATGCTCGTTTGTCCAATTAATATCACCACGCCTTACATATATACACACTAAAGAAGCCCGTTATGCATATGTTATCCTTGACCAATTCTGCAAATCATACCTTAAACGTGCGTGGGCTGTTAGATGTAATATCATGAACTCAAAGTGAGTCTTTTTATTGAGACTATTGTATTATTGTATATACGTGACTATAATAATTATTAACATGATTAATGTTCTTTCGTTTTATCAATTATTGTATGTATATATTATGAACGCACCGTCGGGTAGACGAGTGCCACTGTTGTAAAAGTGTATGTTCAAATAAATAAATAAAATAAAATAAAATAAAGTAATACGTATATATTGAATGACGTATAATCTACGACGAAG
>CM069456.1:3456465-3462575 GCA_035610835.1 Ophiura sarsii
TTTCATTTATGTATAATTAACTAATAAAGAGCAACTTCTCCCACCTTTAGTAATGTCCTTTAAGTACTCTTCTAAGTATGTAAGTAGCTCTATGTAGCATCCATCAATTCTATCCTCAAACCTTTGAGTTACCATCCAGGTTTCTGAGCCATATAGTAGGATACTTTCTACACGCCCTGAAAAACTTGATTTTGATGTTTCTATCTAGTTTTGACTTCCAGATTTTGTCAAGTTTGTTGCATGCAATCCATGCCTGAGCTTTCCGGCACTTGAAGTCATGCAATGAATCTGGTAGTGACGATCCTAGATATTTGACATCCTTAATGTTATCAAGTTCAGAGCCATTCAGAGTTTGAACATTGGATGTAGTAGGTATATTCACAAGCACGGTCTTGTTCTTTCCGACATTAAGATGGAGCCCTACACAACTAGAGGCATCCTCTACACTCTGCAAAATTTCTTCAGCTGAAGCAATGGATGATGCCAGTAGTGCTATATCATCCGCAAAATCCAGGTCATGTAGCTAGGCGCATTTCGGGATATCTCCTGCTTTTTTGGATGTCATTAGGTTACAACCCACAAAAAGAAACAGTCACCAATTTAAATACCGTTAAACTTCATCTATAAGCACCCATTGACTAATAGTTAATAAGCAGAGAATAGATAAAAAGGTATGAGCGCCCTCTTTTGATCTAGAGAAATTAGCACGAATTTGTTTAGTGTATTCGATATTCAATTCTATAAAGTTGTATTACTCTCTAAATAATTTCATGGACAGACGAATTGCTCAATTGGTAAAGCGCCCGGTAAAGCGTCAACTTCAGTATCACGAGGTTGGTGGATCAATTCTCAACTACACCTTTTGCAATTTCTTTTGAAATCCAAGTGATATAGAAATTAATGCAAACTTGAATGTAAAATGATTACTCAATTATACTAGCTTTATTGTTATTTTTCAAAAAACAAGCGCATAATTAATTTGATTGTATAAAGTAATGATCTTTAATAGTCCAACCTTTTATAAGCTAAAACACATTTATACTACAAATTAACCACAGCAAAATGTATTCATTGGCTTATTTTAAATGTTTCACACAGTAATCTTAAACGTTTCCTTCATCATGATTTAAGGGCAAATTATGATGATGCATATTACTTTAGGTTGGTAGATCAAGTTAAGCAACAAAATGAAAGTAACTATGCAAACCACTATAATCCTGGTCTCACAATGAATAAATAGGTGAATGAATGGATGGCTATTAAATCAATTTATTTCCAATAAGATAGAGGGCCGTCCATTTATACCGACCCATCAATCATACATGTAGTTATAAAACAGTATCTGACACAGCAGTCTCGTTTAGATCAATTGGTTAAGCCGGCAGTTAGGGCAATTGTGATCGCAGGTTCCAGATGACAATTCCTGGTTCGAATCTCACTTCAACTCGGACTTTTTCTTTTGGAAAGTTTATAAATATTTACGGTGTATATCAAATTCTTAACTTTGTTTTTACCATGAATAAATAGTGAATCTATCTTTGTCTTTAATGTGGGTTTTCCCTTTTTTTTCCTCTCTTTCTACTATTTTCTATTTTAATTTTAATGTTATCACAATCGTTTATAAATAGTACAAACATTTAAATCAACCTCAACGACTTAGTATTTTTGTGAAGACATGCATGGATGGAGTACAATGAGACAATACGTTGATTACAATTCACTGCTTTTCAGTTCTGCTACTTATGGTTTTGGCCATTGTTGGTTCTAGATGACAATTCCTGATTGAGTTTATAGAGACACATACATGTACATGTACATGTATATGGTTCACAGTTGATCGATACAAGCATGTAGCATGTCTATCGAATTTGGAGCAGAGGACTTCTTTAGTGATATAGACACAGTTTCGTAATTCTAAAACTAATCCGTTATAAATCAATAACACGTGGCCACTATACTACCATTTACATGAATGTAATGCATGACCTTCAATACCACGTGAGCTGCTCAAACTATGACATGTTCATTAGGCGTGCAATTTAAAGGCAATCCGTCAAACGTGTGTATTATAGTTCCGAAAAACTTAAACAGACTTAAAAAGATGGATGGTGCCGTAAATAAGTCCTTCGCGTGATTTCTTTTATTATTTCCACTCAGTTTTGTTTTATTTGGTTTGTGCTTTGTGTTTCTCCAAGAATAGGTATGGCACAAACGTGTAATATCGCGTTTCGAATCAATGAGGACAACAGGCAAACAGTCAAAACGTTATTGACTGGCCATGGCTTCCGTGTCCAGTTTGATTAAATTTTGTTTCATTTAAAAAATATATATATAAAAAAACCAACCAAAAAGATAGATTCCTTGTTCATTCATGATAAAAATAAAACACTGTCAAGAATTTGAAAATTATGACCTTTCCAAAAGAAGAAGTCTTGAAGTGAGATTCGAACCAGGAATTGTCATCTGGAACCCGCGATCACAATTGCCCTAACTGCCGGCTTAACCAATTGATCTAAACGAGACTGCTGTATCAGATACTGTTTTATAACTACATGTATGATTGATGGGTCGGTATAAATGGACGGCCCTCTATCTTATTGGAAATAAATTGATTTAATAGCCATCCATTCATTCACCTATTCATTCATTGTGAGACCAGGATTATAGTGGTTTGCATAGTTACTTTCATTTTGTTGCTTAACTTGATCTACCAACCTAATATGCATCATCATAATTTGCCCTTAAATCATGATGAAGGAAACGTTTAAGATTACTGTGTGAAACATTTAAAATAAGCCAATGAATACATTTTGCTGTGGTTAATTTGTAGTATAAATGTGTTTTAGCTTATAAAAAGGTTGGACTATTAAAGATCATTACTTTATACAATCAAATTAATTATGCGCTTGTTTTTTGAAAAATAACAATAAAGCTAGTATAATTGAGTAATCATTTTACATTCAAGTTTGCATTAATTTCTATATCACTTGGATTTCAAAAGAAATTGCAAAAGGTGTAGTTGAGAATTGACCCACCAACCTCGTGATACTGAAGTTGACGCTTTACCGGGCGCTTTACCAATTGAGCAATTCGTCTGTCCATGAAATTATTTAGAGAGTAATACAACTTTATAGAATTGAATATCGAATACACTAAACAAATTCGTGCTAATTTCTCTAGATCAGAAAGAGGGCGCTCATACCTTTTTATCTATTCTCTGCTTATTAACTATTAGTCAATGGGTGCTTATAGATGAAGTTTAACGGTATCTTATAACTTATTTCTACATGACATCATACCGTGTGTATTCAACCGTCGGACTGCATTGTAACGCCCATTGCGTAGTTAACACGGTGCTTTTAACTGTGACTGTTTAAACACAGATCTATGCATGATTAGATGCTTATACATATCGTCGCTGTTCTGACATACCGGCACATGTGCCATTTTGGGCAAAATGAGTTAAGTTGCATTTTATGATCTACAAGTGAAACTCTTTATTCTCCAAAAAAAATGAGACAAAAAGGTAACTAATTAATGAGATACCGCACTAATTAGTGTCATATGCCAGGGTTTTAACATAATACCGGCATGAAAACCTCATTTTGTATTCTGACATACCGGCACATCACGATATTCTGCCATAGACCACCGTGTAACTATATACCGGCATATCACTGGCATATCGCTGTAGGACTGTCTGACATACCGGCACATGACTTTATGACATAATTACTCCTAATTAATAATTGCAATTTGTTGTTGTAACATGCTCATAACAAACATAAGTATATATCTATTAGTGTTCTTTGACAATGATAGTGACATTTGATGTAAATGCTCTTTAACAAGTCTTTAAAAATTGGAAAATGTTCAAACACGATTTTCTCAAAACGCTGTTTTTCGTGAAGTGCCGGTATGTCAGAACAGCGACGATATGCGTAGAGGCGATACAAGTCTAGTACGCCCAGTAACGAAGTCACAATAGGTTCACCAGAGCGAATTAATAGCGCTGGTAAGCGGGCAATTTATGTCATGTCCCTCAAAGCATGTCGCATGATATAGTCAAGCACTATAATGAAAAGCAGTATTTCTGCCTTAATCTGGAAATGATCAGTGTCACCATCTGGAGTAATTACCAAAGCAGTAGAGTTGTTGCCTTGATCATGTTGATTGCATCAATGATGATTCCTGGAATTCCGTATGCTTGTAGGATTTCAAACATTCGGTCTCGGTGTATAGAGTCGAATGCTTTCGAGTATTCAATAAACACTACGGCCTAAGGAAGATTCTTAGCTTTCATGCCTTCAATGATCCGTTTAAGGGCCAGAATCTGAGAGATGGTTGATCTCTGCTGCTTAAAACCATTCTGGTTTCAACGCTGTAAAGGGTCAGTGAAGGTTCTGATTCTGTTCAAAACCATTCGGTTGAAGAGCTTAGCTCCGATGCTGGAAAGTGTGATGCCTCTGTAATTTGATGCAGAAGGTGTGGTTTGTCAGGCATCTTACTTTCAGAGCTCGAGGGGACCCGAAAGCACCACCTGGTTTTGATTGTGAAAGAGCTTCCTCGAGTTTGTCTAGTGTAAACTTTGATGTTGATATTGGTAACACTCCTTTGACAACTTGGGTTATGGTGAAGTCTTTGTCATCCATGGATGGATGGAGGTTTTCCAAGTTGAGAAGTGTTTTAGCCATGCTCTCTTTCTTTCGTTAGATGAACCAGCAAGCATTATTATTCTTACTCTCTTTTCTGCCACTGATATCATTCACATTTGTCCGGGCTATGTTGTGTTTGCTGGATAGGGATACTTGTCGGACCTGTTCAATGTTTGATTCCAGCAATGCTTTTTCCTCCGAGATGTATGCATCCGTCAGCAGCTGCTTAGTTTGCTGAATGTTGCTTCCCTCTTTGATTGCTGCGCGATATGAATCTCTTGCAGATTTAACTTTCTGGGTTTGTGGCATGCTCTTGAAAGTGTTCTTTGGTTTCTTAGGCAGTATTTCCTCAGCTGCTTTGATACAAGATGTCTGGAGGAGGTCATACTTTTCTTGGAATGACAAGGAGGCCCTTTCTTGGTCCAATGGGTCCAAATAGTTGCTGAATTTGATGGCATACTGTTCCTGCAGGTCTTTGTCATGACACATCGCTTTGAAGTTTAGGGTACATCCAGCTTTTATTTTATTTTGGAGCACGCAACCGGAGTACGCAGCCCGTTTGTGTTCTTAATTGCAGAAGCTGTAATAAGGGTGGACTTTTTGGATACTTGTGTGTAGTTTTATATGTCTATATCAACCTCATGCACTAAGCGGTGTCCCCGAATGCAGATAACATCGATGCCAAACTTTCTAGCTGCTTATGTCAATTCACCCATATTGTGTGGCTGTCTAAGGGTCCTGGTGTTAAAGGGACTGACTTTAATTGATTTCTTACATCTCACAAAACTATCTTTACTTATTCCTCATTCTTGTCCATTGTCAGCATTTGCCCTCCTTGGCAGGTTTAAGGGAGATGCGTCATTTGTTCCTTTTAGTGGATTGAACTTACTAGAGGAAGTAGTTTTGCAGGGGCTTTAACCCTGGTGCTATTAGTTGCTTCCATCATTCTTTCTTGCTACTTTTTTCTCCATTGGTGCGCCACGCCTAGTGGAGTTTTGTACTGTGCAAACAGTACAAAGTTGTCTGGTGACCGTTGAAAATTGTCAGATTGATAATTTCTCCTCCACCCTTAACTCTAGAGATCCAGTCTCCAACCAAAAATTCCCAGTGGTTCAGACATCCAGACTGCCTGTTTTATCCATTGGCCGGTAAAGGATAATGACCTTTGCGCCCTTTTGCCGTGTTGGAGGTTGATTCTCTCATCCGCCCAAGGAAATGGATTACCTTGACTATTTCATCCATAGCTGGGCTTACAGGTGAGTTCAAAGAGAGAACTAGAAAGAAAGGAAGAGGAAGTGACCACACCAAACTAGCCCCCTACACTGAAAGCCAAACTGGAGTCAGGGTTACTCTATAAAGGGAGTCCAGCCTACATGTGACTCTATGTCAATATTGACTCTGTTTGGAGAGTCACATGACTCCCTTGGAGAGTCAACATTTACTGACTCCTTTGGG
>CM069456.1:3462675-3654286 GCA_035610835.1 Ophiura sarsii
CTTCTCTTTATTACACGAGCAGGTTGCCACAGTGGCGTAGCTCAGGGGGGGGGGGGGGGGGGGGGGGGGCAGGGAGGCAAATGCCCCCCCCCCCCCTGACGGAAAAACCCCATTTGTGCGCCCGCCCCCCAGCCCCTCTAAAAAAAAAAGGAGGGAAAAAAAAGAAAATAGGAAAATAATGATAAAAGACCGAGATGGCGGGCAGTTATGTGTGGGTATATTTAGCCCAAATAGTCAAATAAGGTAAATGTACTGCGCGATTTTTTTTGACCGTGCGAATTTTTTTGAACCTCAACCCCCCCCCCCCCCCTCACGATTTGGTGACTGGGGAAAAAATTGGGGCAACCTTTTACGAAAATTTCAGAAATCTTGCCCCCCCCCCCCTGAAAAAAATCCCAGCTACGCCACTGGGTTGCCATGTATGTAACGGTGATGTTTAATTACGCTATTCCGGTTGAAATACATACACCCACTTATGGATGAGGTTTATTTTCCACACAGTGAGTGTAGACTTCAAATGTAGTCACTATGCAGGTAACCCCCATTTGAAATTCACACTCCGTTTGGGGAAAATTAAAGTAATGTCATAGGGGGTGTATGGATTACAAATAGTATAGCCAATTACCCAACAAAGTATGTCCCAATGCGCACCGGTGTGATCATTCATAATCAAAAGATAATCCAGATTCCGCCATTTTGTTTTGATAGAGTTGATCAAAAGCGTCGTTTTGTGCGACAGTAAAATGGTTCTTCCAATCGCCAACCACACCTGCAAAATAAGAATAATACATGTGATTAATAGTGGCAATATCCCTATTTGTAACCAATGACGTCACTTAAACGGAATAAACGTTTCAGAATTCAACAGCATGCATACAATTTACCAGTATTATATTCCTTGGTTTATGATGAGTACATTACAGGGTGTTTCAGAAGAAAATATTCTTATACATATTTGAAGAAGGCACAATATTTTCTTCAATTCAAGAAGAACAGCAACATATCTGCTCAATTTATAGTGAAATATTACACTCGTACTTAGTTTAATAGTGTAAGACGATTTTGACCCCATAACCGAATATCCTAATACTTTAAGTTGCTAGTGTTTATCCTTGGTGTATGATTAGTACATTGCAGGGTGTTTCAGAAAGAAGAAGAAAATGAGTGTCTTTCTGAATTAAGGTTATAGGTATTTGCATATGAACTATTAACTCAGTGACAAAATTCTAGGAAATTGTATGTTCGGAACATCAATTGGATATCCAACAGTATGAAATCGATTGTAATAACTTTTGAAAACAAAACAAATTATGAGCAAGAATTCGCCTTGTATGAAAATGTAACCTAGTTTTTTGAGGATTTTAATAAAAAATTGCAATAACATTGCAGCATGTCTCAGGATCTAATACGCATGCAACTATTGCCTAGTCTACCGTTAGCGGACACTTGAATAGTTGTATTTTTAGCAGCGTAACAATATAAAATATGAAATAATATTCTCAAAACCCACACAATGTTTGATTGACAACTCCAAGTCATTACACTATTTTGTTTCGACAGATCGGGATATCTCTGTTCAATATGTTCGATTTGAGTTTAATATGTTCGATTCGAGGTTTTGAGATGAAAACATGATATGCAGAACTCGTGAATAAATCATGATATAAACACAGCCCTCCCGACATAAGCCGCTACAAAACCGAGTGCATTAAAGATGTATAATACACTCTGTTTCGATTCGTTGTTCATGCAGTATATTTGTTCCGTTTCCGGTATTTTCAAACTTGAACATAATGTTTTCTTTCTTTTGAAATCATATCAAGAGAGAGAGAAAATAGTATGAAAATGTTTTAATTTTGATTTAAATACACTCGTCCGTTCTGTTTGACGATCATCCACGAAAAACAATGTACTTGCGCAAACTACACTGGTTACTCATACAGGAGCGCATCAAATTTAAGATCTGCATGTATGTCTTCAGGGTAACACACCAGATTTTCTTACACACGTTCTTTATCATGAACTCAAACCTGCAAAACTTGTTACATTTTGACACTTAAATAGTAAGGTTTCAAATGAAGGGGGTTTTACAAAAATAGAAATCGACTTTTAGGCCATTTTCAGCACTAAAATAACTGGCGAATATAAGTGGCAAATGTGACAAAATGAGAAAATTTCCCATTTGCACTCCCCTGTGCCCTTATTTTCTTAATATTTTAGCAGCTTTAAGTCGAAAGTATTCCGTAAATAAACCTTAAACATCGTTAAACTGATTTCTGGTGGATAGTACATTGATAAAAGATAGAAAAAGGAAAATATTTCATTTTTGCCAAAAAATGGCCTAAAAATTGATTTATATTTTTGGCACCCTCCGTCATTGGAAAGCTTACTTTAGAAGTACTTGATTTAGTATAGGCGTCAAACTGTAACAACAAATGCCGTGCTATTTTTGTTGTTGAACACATCTATTGCCTTAGGCTGGTCCACTGTTACTCATATTGTGAACATTTTATTTGAGGATAAATCGTTCTATGTTTCTGCTCCCTCACAGTCGAATGGTGGAACAGCCTCCCATGAAACATCAGGGAGGCCTGTATACTGCAAAGTTGCAAGAAGATTTTAAAGTCACATTTCCATCCATCCTATTGACTCTGTTTGCATTGTTCTTTTTAATTTCTGTTTATTTTCAGTTTCATGGCGCTTCAATCTTTCTGGAAAGGCGCCTTCTAAACATGCTAAAATGTTGTTTATCATATTTATGTAAAATGTTGATATGTCCAGAGCGTCTTTATTCACATTATCAACATTAGAATACGTGCATTGATTTTTTCCATTTTTTCTTTCAACATCATTCGCATTTATTGATATCACTCACCTTTTCTCATAAAAGACAGTATGCCATCAACTTTTGGGTCATTGAACTTTAGAGAATCCGGATTACTCATTGGGTTACTTTTCATACTCTTGAAAGAGGAATGTTCCACAATTCTGTCTATAATGGCATCCGATAGAGGGCGCTGTAGAAATTCACACACCTGAACTATTACACTCCTGAGATCCTAAAAGGTCAAATAAATTTTAGGAATCACGTTAGTTTGAGAAACTGATCAGGGAGAAACCAATTTTGATGCTTTACTTTTATTTATTTATTTATCTAAAATGTATGCAATAATGCAATACCAACTTATTGCAGATTGTGGACTGATATCCTTACGCAAAACCGACCGTTAGGACCAGAATATCGCAATATTTGGTGCATTATTTGTGCCAAGTGCAGGCGGAGAATTTGGCGAGGATCGTAAGGGGCCATATCCAAACTCTCAAGTGATTTTATAGCGTTTTTATACCGATTTAACCCCGGTATTAAAACGGTATTTTTTCTATTGTTAAAAGCATCGGAAAAAGATCGGTAATTAACTAGAGCCGCCTCTCTCCCCCTCTCTACTTATCTGGCGTTAACAATAGAACTATTGTAGTACTCTCGATGGCTCAATTAGTGAAGCAGACAGATGAAAGCGCGAGGAAGGTTGTGTTATTTAGCTGACCAGTGCTCTAGTTAATCACCGATCTTTTTCCGATGCTTTTAACAATAGAAAAAATACCGTTTTAATACCGGGGTAAAATCGGTATAAAACGCTATAAAATCACTTGAGAGTTTGGATATGGCCCCTAAGTGCTTTCATGTACGTAGATTTTTTGAGGCAATCCGAACCTAACATCCACTCCGTACATATTTTCAAAACATCTGAGTGCAGTATGCACAATCTAACAATTTGGGATTTACCACACGTCCGTTGAAGTTGATGCGCTATAGTGTTTCATTCTACTCTAACTTGTCTGCCCACTCTACACTGGAATGTTATATATTCCCTTTAAATCTAATAATGCATGAAAAGCTACATATTGCATATAGACTTCAAGTATTTCTGAAGATAGAAATAGACCGAGACCGATTAAGAGGCCCTCATGTACATGTATTCGTGGCACATTCGAACTATGTTGCATTCGTTGATATTGTCAGTGCAGTGTTTTTAATCAACAATTTGTACGTACTTGTTATTAATATTAGTTTTACCTATCTTTTTTTAAATAGTGATGTTATTGTGTAATTATATGCATCATTGAATAAATAGAAGGACAAAATTGAAAGAGAATTTCGAAAAACAGACCGCGATCTTTTGTATTCACTTTTAATCTTAAAATGCATGGAAAGCTATACATATTGCACAAGGACTTCAAGTATTTCTGAAGATAGAATTAGACCAAGGATATTATGTTATACTGTATATTAGACCAAGGACTAGACACTCATGTACAAATGTATTCCAAGCACTTTCGAACATTTGTTGAAAGAGAATATCAAAACACAGGCTGGAGTCTTCGAGGGATAGAATGTCCGAAATTATCTTCGAAAGCAGATGTTTAATTTACAGCGTTTAAAAATGTCCAAAAAAGGACTTTTGTATGAATATGTTGTATAATTGTCCAACAAATAAGTGTCTGTGCTTAATTTATTTCAGGTTTTTGTACAAATATGGGTCTGTGGGTAACAGAGCCAATATTTCAAAAAAGGATGGCGTCCTTTGGTGACAGCGCAACTGAAAATGAGATTTTAAAATACATGCAACTTATAGGGAAAATAAAATAAAATGTTACCTTTTGCATGTCTTCATACTTTACAAACAGTACATTGGATTCGTTCCTCTTACTCCACCAGAATAGATTCTCTGTAAACCAATTGCCACCGCCAACTAATCAAACAGTTTAAAAAGAAATTGAAAAAACATTTAGGGCCGTATTCTCGTACTAAATACGGTTTTAGCTTAAAACCGTAACTAAACTAATCTTGTGTCTAAGTTAAACACGAGTTTACCTTTTAAACGACGCGTTCGACAACACCCGCTTTTAAACTTGGTAAATCTCGTCTCCAGAGTGGTCGTGCGTTCACTATATACATGTATTAAATTTTGTTGTGGCTCAAATGGTATTATAGATATCGACTGAATTCCTCAAAAGTACGTGTATTTTTAAGACCATACGATCTGCACGTTAGCTGGACACGATTGAGTAATCTTTCAAGGCATACAGTTGGTGTATAAGTTTAGTTGAACGCGTGTGTAACAACAATCCCATACCCATTTTGAAAGCTACATTAGACACTGTTCAGTGAGTTAGACGTGTGTTTAAATTCAATTCAATTTTCGAGAATTGTGTTTAGTTAAAGATGGGTGTTCCGATCACTTTAGAGTTTTTGCCCACCAACATATTTGATATCAGAAGAAACCCCATTTTGTCTCATTATTTCTGTAAACATTTTGCCGCATGAGGTTCCATTTTTAAACGTTTTATGTCAAAATGCCAAAGGTGGTTAATCACCCGGCCATTTTGTGTACTACTCATCAATGGCCAAATTCCATGTCACCTTGTGCTTCTAAAATGAGAACCATTAGAATTATGCAACTCAAACCTTAGAATACGCCTCTTATAAGAATGACCCTTCATGTAGAATAGAAACCATCAGGTTCAAAATCGAGCGAACAATCGGAATGTGTTTAAATTCAAAGTTAAACACGTGTTTAAATACGTATGCGAATACGGGTCTTAGTTTTTAACGATATACTAGATGTACCGGTATTAAACAATATTATGACAACCGATATTATTGTGGGATGTATGTTTCAAAAGGCTCCCCATATGTTCAAAGATTTGAATAAGATTGCGCCAACACTTCGAATAAAAAAATGATAAAAAGGAGATTTATTCATGTTTACGATTTCTTTGTTAAGTTGTTAGCGCACATACATGTACATGTATAAAGTAAACGTCTATTATTCCTGATTCATATGCTTAATCTGTATCCCTGCAGTAATTCTCAAAGAAATGTATTAATTTCTGTTGTCAATATACTCTCTTCCTAACCTTTCCTCGCGTTTCATGAGTTTTGATTGATGCTAAACTGATATATTATTGATCGTTTTATTTGATGGAAAATATATAACACATTTGTTGAACTCTTGACATTTGTTATTTGTATTGAAACAAATTCATATCAAACATTTTCTACAGATCTCTGAATATCTCCTTAACATGCTTAACCCGAATAACCGATCAAAATACTGATACCTTTGCCAACCGATAGTTCATCCAAGCAGTCTCCAAATTCCTTGTACTCTTGCATAGTTGGTACATACTTGGTGAAATGGTAGTAAGACACGCATAGATCTTTCGGGTTTCTTGTGACGTAGATGACTTTTGGAGACTTTTCAAACAGTTGTCTTGGAAGAAGTTTCGCTGGCAGATGAGATTTTATGAAACGAGGAGATGGCATGTTATTTATAACCATGTAGGATGGTGGTACTTGGTCCAGCTGGAGTGTATCAAAATAAAAAGGCGTATGAAATGTAGAATTTGTTGTAATGTTTTTGTAAAACAAATGTCGATCAACAATTTCACAGTGATCTGTTGAACAGGGTAATTGGATAAGCTAAACGAAGTAATGTTTTAGACACTAAAAACAGTCATAATTATGACCTCAGCTTTCAACTAAAAACCAACTCTTTAAAGGTGTTACTAAGTGGAAGAACTAAAAAGATGCTCAAATCACTGAATATAATATGTTACTTTTTCCGTCGAGGGGTAACCACAAGTATAGTATAATATACCTTTTCTATAATTTGTTCCACCCATTGACGTTTTGTAATTGATTTTTATAGTGACACACTAATGACGAACTGTACTGACTGTGTACATTTTCGAAGAGGACTTCTAGTGATATGGAATAGATCATTCTAGAATTTTGCAGGTTAAATCGAGGAACCAGGTTCATGATTGCACCTTGCAAGTAAAGTCAATTTGTATTGTAATACCAGCCGCACCAAACATCCTACCCCATCCATATGCCCCTCTCACGCATCAACTATAAATTTACGTTCGCAAAAGAGAACCCTTTCTCACCCATCTCTACTCACTTGTGAATGGTGATGGACAGGTGTCGATTCCATGAAGGGCGCCCTCATAAAGACATGTGTATTCTTGATGGCGTTAAAGTCTCCATCTTTCAAAATGATAGAGACAATTTCTTGCATCCAAGTTGTCCCTTTGAAATCAAAATAAATATGTTAAGAGTCGAAATATATGTATATCTTTATATTAAAATATTATTGGTTGGTAAACTAAAATGAACTCATCTAAATATCTTAAAATGGTGATTACAATAATAGATAGAGATCCAAACTCACGCTGATTCGTAATGCCGTCTGTGAGTGGCAACAGCAAATAATTATTACCAATATCGATATTCATCTTGAATTCTAAAGCAAATTATAATATAAAATAATAATTCTTCAACACTACTGCGTATCTTTTTAAAGGCCTATTGCGATCTTTTCCGGAGGACGCCCTCATCAATATATTCTGGGTTACAGAGCGATACGATTCCTAATAACTTAAAAAACATGGTTTAACCCTAACACTTTTGAAGGATTTTCCAACGAAATTTTTTTCAAGCAAAAAAAACACACGCAACAAGAGGTGCCACGCCCCGGGGTTTGAACCCACGACCTCTCGGTTACAAGTCGAACGCTCTACCAACTGAGCCACGGGGGGAGCTATGTAGCCCTGAGCCATTATTTCACCCAAAAACCCCACCGCCAGGTGGAACCGACAGGCTGGGAAATGGGATGGGGTGCGGGGCTGTAAGGGTTAATCAAGGGAAAATTAGAGAAAAAAAGTGAAAATTAAAAAGAAGAAAAAAAATCGTTCCTTAACCCTAACACTTTTGAAGGATTTTCCAACGAAATTTTTTTCAAGCAAAAAAAACACACACAACAAGAGGTGCCACGCCCCGGGGTTTGAACCCACGACCTCTCGGTTACAAGTCGAACGCTCTTCCAACTGAGCCACGGGGGGAGCTATGCTGGGCGAGTGTATTCGCCCAACTATGTAGCCCGGGGCCATTATTTCACCCAAAAACCTCACCGCCAGGTGGAACCGACAGGCTGGGAAATGGGATTTCATGGGGTGCGGGGCTGTAAGGGTTAAAGAGTGAAAATAAACACTGTCCTGCTAGCAGGACAAAGGAATCGTATCGCCCTGTAACTCAGAATATATTCATTAATTATGATCAGAAATGTAAATCTGCAAGAAAATCTGCTTTCAAAGAAATCACAGATAGAGGGCGTCTCCTGGAAAAGATAGCATAATTTGCCTTTAAAACGCAGTAGTGTTGAAGAATTATTATTTTATATTATAATTAGCGACGTTTGTAAACCCATGCCGAATTAGTATTAAGCGCCAATAAGTTGTGACGTAGTTACCGTCACCAGTTCTTGTTTTAAACATACGTAATTTTATGAAAACAATTTTACATTCGCATATGATTGCTTTTTAAGACTTTCCACGCGGCTATTAGCTTTACCATATATCTACAAAACATATCTTTCAGAAACCTTTCCTAACTTTCATAGTCTATCTCAAGGATTAATGAACCAATAGTAGGCATGTTTGCCTAGACAAGGTTTGATGGCCACTGTCACAGAAGTGAAGAGCCAATCTCCAAACTGGTGCACTGGACCCCCCAAACATGGCAAAAGAAAGCCGGGAAGACCCGCATTGACATTCATTGACTTACTTAAACAAGATACAGGATTGGAGACAAGTAACATAAAGACAGCAATGTAGGACCGAAAAGTGTGGAGAACCATCGTAGATCGGAGACACCACCCGAGTTAAAGCAAGTAAGCAAGTTAGCACTAGTGGCATGTTTGTACTTATTTCAATGCATTTTTCCTGGAGATTCCAAATGTAGTGATGGAATTCAATAACTGTGACATTTTTGACCTTTTGTGCAATTACTTAATATTGTCTGCAGACGCCTGCCGCGTGGAAACCGTTATGAGATATGTTAATACATTGGCTCTAAGACTCTGATCAATAAACTGCCTTTATCATGTTTATGATTGATTAATTTATATGATGATAATTCAACAGATCTAGTGTTAAAACACAGCATCTGAATATTTCAATCTGAAAAAGAATAGGGATACAACCATAACAATGTATCCAACCTTACATGACATTTTTTCAGTGAATTTTCTAGCCTTCTGGAATCTACAGCAACTGTTTCTGATCACCTCATCATCACTGGTGACTTTAATGTTCACATGGATGTAGAAGATGATGTTGGTACAAAATCAATGAATGACATCTTACATTCGGCGGGTTTAAAACAACATGTCACGGAACCTACACACGTCGCTGGTCATACACTTGATCTTCTGATAACCCGTGATCTTCACTATGACTATGTGTTCAATACATCTGTTCTCTATGGTCTTCCAACTTTGCATGCTGCAGTGATATCAGATATCCTTATCTCACGACCAAAACCAACAAAGTGTTTGATAAAATCGCGGAAACTTCGTGAAATTAACATGGACATCTTCCGCAAAGAAGTTTCAGAACGCGTGTTGCTAAATCAAACAAATAGCGTTGATGATATGGTTCTGTCTTATGATAACACCCTCCGAACACTTCTTGATGCCCACGCTCCGGAGAAAATGCATGAAATATCGTTGAGACCAAAGGCACCTTGGTACACTGACTCTCTCCACAGTTCCAAAAAGGACAAAAGAAAAGCTGAACGAAAATGGCTCAAATCGCGCTTGTCTGTTGACAAGGAAGCTCTCCGTGAAAAGTGTCGCCAGTATAAGTGTGATCTTGATAACGCTAAGCGTGATTATTATTGTGAGCAAATATCCGGTTACGATACAAGACAAATGTTTCGTTTCGTGAACAGATTATCTGTCTATAAGCAATCTGTTGCTCTTCCAGCACATTCCTCTAAAAAGGATCTTGCCAACAGATTTTGTAAGTTCTTCGATGAAAAGATCAAGAAAATTCGTGTTGCACTGGATCTGGCTATTCCATCATCATTATCTGTCAATATAGATAAGAAACAATGTAAGAGCAATTTCCACTATTTCAAGCCGCTGTCAGGTGAAGATGTCCTTAAGATCATTAAGCATTCTCAGGTGAAGACATGCCCTCTCGATCCATTACCTACGGGTCTCACCAAGAATGTTCTGGTCGAATTGCTTTCTCCCATTACTACCGTAGTGAATACGTCTCTACAGACAGGAGTTTTCCCTGATTCGCTGAAACGGGCACTTGTCACCCCTTTGCTAAAAAAAGCTGGACTTGATGTGGAAATACTAAAAAATTTCCGCCCGGTGTCAAACTTACCTTTTCTGGGCAAAATAATTGAACGTGCTGCTGTTTCGCAATTTCAAGCGTACATGAGGGAGAATAACTTGTATATCAAGAATCAATCAGCATATAGAAGGTTTCACAGTGTTGAGACGGCGTTAGTCAAAGTTAACAATGACTTGCTTAAAGCTGTTGATGAGCACGGCGAGGCTGTATTAGTTCTACTCGACATGTCAGCTGCATTTGATACCGTCGATCACAATATATTGCTCCGTCGACTTCAGGACAGATATGGTGTCAATGGAACTGCTCATCGATGGTTTGCCTCTTATCTGTGCAATAGACAGCAATCGGTGCTTATTGATGGGGAACCATCTGATCCTATGACCATTTCTTTCGGCATGCCACAAGGCTCAGTCGTTGGTCCCGAAATGTTCATTGCATATGCCGCTCCAATTGAAGATATTATCAATAGACATAATTTATGCAGCATGTCATACGCCGACGACACGCAGTTATATGTGCTCATCAACCCCTCTGACCGCGTTAACAGCCTTTCTAAGCTGGAAGACTGTATTTGTGATATTCGAACGTGGTTGACCGAGAACAAGCTCATGCTTAACGACACTAAAACTGAACTGCTTCACGTCAAATCCCGTTATGCTAGAGCTGAGCCTCGCGATGTTTCCCTTACCATCGGAAATACCATTATTTCCCCCTCCCCAGAAGTTCGCGATTTAGGAGTTGTGTTTGACGAACATCTCAAGATGGTTAACCATGTAAATGTCATTTGCCGCCGAGCATCATATGCAATTTACAAAATTGGCAAACTTCGTCGCTACTTGGATTCTAGCAACGCGGAGAAATTAGTCCATGCTTTCATAAGCTCGAGATTAGACAATTGTAACAGCATTCTCGCGGGTCTTCCACTCAAGGAACTGTCAAAACTGCAACGCGTCCAAAATATGGCTGCCCGTGTCGTTACTCTCACTAGAAAAGCTGAACATATCACCCCTGTTCTGTGCAAGCTCCACTGGCTTCCTATTCGAGAAAGAATTGTCTTCAAAATACTTCTGTTGACTTTCAAAATTCTTGTCGGCGAAGCCCCTGCATATCTTTCTGATCTGGTATCTCGCTATAATCCGCCACGAACTTTGAGATCTGCGTCACGAACACTTCTCAACGAAAAACCCAGCAAGACCGCAACATATGGGAGGGGTTTTTCTGTTATTGCACCCAAGCTATGGAATGCACTCCCGGATAACATCAGGACATTACCAACATTAACTAAATTCAAATCAGGCCTTAAGACTCATCTTTTTAAAACTGTCTATGGCATCTGATTTTTAGTCAACCATGTACTATATGCTTCAGTTGTGTTTTTAAAAATATCTATTTGTGTTTTAATACTTGTATATTGACGCTCTGCTATTAATGTATTTTATTGTTTTATACTCATATCATCGTAATTATATATTGTAATTTTAGTGTATTATGTTGCATCTGCTCGTTTACTTGCAGTTGCATTACTCTTGCGTCTTCTAGCCACCTGCTGGCAGTTGGGTTTTAATCTTTAGCTGTCTTAAATTGTTTATGTTTTACATAGTTTTAAAATTGGTCTTTGTAGTTTGATTGTTTGTACAGCGCATAGATACCACTTGTTTAATGCGCTTTATAAATGATTATTATTATTATTATTTATTATTATCCGATAAGCCCATCAGAGCTCCGGGATCAGAGCTCTTTGTTTAGAGTTACCAGTTGGAGTCGAATGTAGATCTTTATTGTAGAATATTATTGGTCGGTACACCAAAATGGTCTTAAATAAATATCTTAAAATGAGTGATTACAAAGAAGATTTTAAAGGCAGCACCACAATGCATACATTTTTGGCAAATCGTACGAGCTCCTATAGATCAATAACTAAATTAGTTCTCAGTGTTCCTTTTTCTTATTTATAAACCTAAGAGCTCGACTACTAAACTATACTATAAGGGGCAATCCCAATCATGCAACATCGACAATCTTAAGTTGGCTGGAATTGGCGCAATACATTAACCCTAACACTCTTGAGTACTACGAATTACTACGATGCGGTGTGCTTGTGTCACCCGGCTTGGCAGTTTTTCGATGAAATAATGGCCCCAGGGTATATATATATACATGGCGGAATATACTCCGCCATGATTGGTTTCCCCCCGTGGCCTAGCGGTAGATCGTCTGCCTCTGAGCCCAGGGGTCCGGGGTTCGAGCCCCAGGTGGCGTGGGGGCACTTTCCCCCTCGCTATTTGGCCGCGAAAAACAATTCTTTGAAAAAGGTGCCTCGGGGTTAGGGTTATAACCTTCTTTGGAATGATTGGGCTATTCCTGATAATAATGCCCCCCCCCCCCCCCTATAGAGGACAATTTGTTTTGTTTTTTATTCCGGAATTCCATGACTCTCTCTATGAAAAGTATACCGAATTCCAAATCAAACTTCAAAAAAAGTATGGAATTCCAGATCAAACTTCAAAAAAAGTATGGAATTCCAGATCAAACTTCAAAAAGTATGGAATTGGTGGGGAAAAAGTCTGGAATTCCAAGAACATGTGCCGAAAAGGTATGGAATTCCATTGAAAAACTGGTGAGGCAAAAAGTCTGGAATTCCGATGTCCTCTATTATTATCTGGAATTATAGCCCATTGCAAATAATAATCGACTATTTCTGAGTGGTCAAATATATGATATATTTATTAATTCAAAATCCATAATATTAAAATACAACATTTCAATATTTGAATCTGAAAAAGGATAGGGATGCAGCCATACTAACAATGTATCCGATTGGTCAATCAATTATATAATCTTGTTTATCACCAATCGGCATACTAATCTCATGGTGTTAAACTTACCAGCTTTAGGAAATGTTATTAGGAAGACGTCATCCTCCCTAACTTCCAATGTCTTGAGGGCGTCAAGGACCTTAGGCTGTATATGTTTATGAAGTAAATATCCATGGTAGTCGTGCCGTATCCTATCTTCATCAGTTGGCGTCATACGAGGCAATGATGCTAGCAGTTCAGAGAATTCTACAAATGAAATAGATTAATAGATAACGAAAGAAATTAAGTATTAAAAGAAAGACAAAAGCAATGTGTTGACCTAGCTAGCGCGGTATGGTTATACTCTACTTGGTTTCCTCTGGACAGTGACGTAACTTAACGGGCGCAGCTTTTACGCACGCGTGTGTATCTTCCGTATTTCAACGCTCGTGTGTAATACGCCAGCGCCTCGAGTAGGCGCGCGCGTTATGTGCTGCAATTAGTAGAATACACAGATACGTCACTGTCTCGTGATGGCCAAATAGACTAAAGTAATATTGTAAAGTACAAGTGTGTATAAAGCAGGCTAACTAGGTATTCTATCTTTCTCGAGTTTTACTTACCTTGAGTTCCTGTCACACAAGGGAACTGTGGTAGGTAGAGGGCGTACAAAGGTAACTGCGTAAACAGTCAGCGCTATTCTACTATTCAATTATTGTGAATACAAACTGGCACTATTCTACTATTCAATTATAATAATAATAATAAATAACATTTATACCGCGCCTTTGCCTAGGGATACAAAGCGCAACATGAAAAATACAACAGCAAAAAGAAATACCATAGAGATAAAAAAAAAAAAAGGAAACCAATTAAGGAAACAGATGATTTTTGAGTTTGAACTTAAAACATTGAACAGTGGCATTTCTAACAGCTACAGGTAATTTATTCCACATATGTGGAAGGCTCTATCCCCAGCAGATTTCTTGGTGACAGGAACGACAAAATTAATACTGTCAGCAGAGCGTGTTCTCATAGTGCTTTGAGATTGTTTCCAAGGATTTGTACACATACAGCATTGTCTTATACATAATACGTTCATTTACTGGTAACCAGTACAATTTAGCCAACAATGGGGATACATGCTCACGTCTGGGCTTGAGACACACTAGTCTTGCACACTTGTTCTGCAAGATTTGCAACCGTTTCAGATCTTTCTTAGATATACAATTGAGCAAAATATTACAATAATCAAGACGAGAAAGAATGAGAGCTCTAACAATGTTGTGACAGGTATCAACATTAATATATGGACGGATTCTACGAATGTTTCGTAGGAGCCAGTTGATGGATCTACACAACTTGGTTACATGGTCAGATATATACATTTTATCATCGAAAACAACCCCAAGATTGCGAATAGTCTTAGACGGTAAAACCTCAGTATTGTCAAGAAAAAGACTGATATTACCTAACCTTTTCAAATTATAAGGAGATCCCGCAACAACGAATTCAGTCTTGTCTTGATTCAACTTGAGTTTGTTTTCAATCATTTATTGCTGAATTACACATTGCTTATTGTGATTGTGAATACAAATTAAATGAAAACTGGTTTTCAAATTCGTATTTCTTAGCAAGAGGTAACACAATTCAGTTTGAGACAACTCAACTTAGGCATGACATTTGCATTATCGTTTTAAACTGAGAAAACAACAATATTCTTTAATACAATCCAAATTGAGTCAAGTAGGCCTACGCAAGGTTAAAGGTATACTATGTGATCTTTCCATGGAACGCCCTGAACATCGAAGAAAAAAATTGAAAGCAGATTTTCTTGCAGATTTACATTTCTGATCATAAATCGTACATTCCAAGTTACAGGGCGATACGATTCTTAATTACTTCAAAATCATGGTTTTAGAGTGAAAATAAACTGTCGGATATCCGACAACTTATTATATTCTAGTCTAAATTCACTCTAAAACCATGATTTTGAGGTAATTAGGAATCGTATTGCTCTGTAACTTGGGATGTACGTACGATTTATGATCAGAAATGTAAATCTGCAAGAAAATCTACTTTCTAAAAAAAATCATGAATAGAGGGCGCTCTCTGGAAAAGATCACATAATATGCCTTTAAACAAAAATGGCGTAAAATATGCTATTATGTACTTTCCAAATACTTATCATGCCAAACGACAACCAAGTTGTACTGAACACAATTCGTCGCTGTTCTGACATTCCGGCACATCACAACAGAATTAAGTAAAGTGATGTGCCGGTATGTCAGAACAGCGCATGGCTTACAAAAGATCATTGAAAAGTTTACCTGAAAACAGATCGAATAGTGACTTTGAGATTCAGGAGTAATCTTAGGTCAACAAGGTGAATGTAAACACGCCATAGACAAAACCCTGCGGATAACCGTGACAGTACCAGACCTGTTCTTTCATATGGGCGTACAACACTAAATCACTCCTCGTTTTGTGTAATGGTAGTAAGTTTAGGCAAAAACAAAAAAAGATTTTGTGATTATTTGGGGTCCTTTGGGAATCAGTTTGGCGTTAGGGTAGCATTTTATAATTAAAATGAAATATAATCTTTTGTACTTTGATCAGGATATCGTAAATGGTGATTATCGATTTTACCGAAAATTTACACATGCTCGGAGGCGGTCAGAAGGCGAGCGTTCGGGCTAAAAATAGGATGGCGCTGTTTAAATGATCTTATCGTAAAATATAATTGGAAGACATAACACTTCTTGACGTTTTTTTTTGAAATTTTAATATTTATTTAGTAGAATGAAGCATTCGAGACATTCCACAAATGGGTACTAAGGACCCCAAATCGAGACTCTTTTAGCCCTATTTTGCGTGTAATCCAATGGGACACTTAGGCCAAGTAAAAAAAAAGAAAACAGTTTCACGTCCGGGTTTTTCAAAAAAAGGAGGAAGAGGGGCTTTTTATTTTTTATTTTTCAAAATGGCCGCCATTTGAGATGTCTGGCAATCCATGTGGTGTTTTCCCTATTAAATTAAATGATAATTTAACAAAGAGATCATTTGAAACCACGCGGCACATTTAAATTCAGTCAATTAACATTAAATATGGGAAGAGAAGTGTTGCGTGTATAACTTGTTAACGAAGCATCGCACGAAGAAACGACATGGTCCATGTGGTAGTACTCTTTTAAATACAGAGTTCCGACGTCCGATAGCCCCAAGGGAGGGGCTATCGGTAGAGGTTAACTCTACTAATATAGCATATTTTATTTAACATTTGAAAATTACCTAAATTCAGTAAAGTATCATTTAATATGGGAAGTGTTGCCTGAATACATTATACAAAAATTATTTTTGTGTTTCATATGCCTGTGATGTGGTAATGCGAATTGGTAAATCTGTGTATTACAGAATTTAAAATGCATTCAAAACCCATGTGTTATTATTTCCATCATACACACATGAAACATCTTTTTTACCAGATTACATGCATACACCCTCAGAACAGGTATTAAAAAACCATGGGTTAAAAGAATGTTGGTTAACAAGTGTACTACATTGGTTAAAAATGAAGCGTTGGTTAAAAATTACTTTTAATATTGCGTTGGTTAAAGAGTACAAATATGATTCATTTTTGGTTTATTCAACGTTGGTTAAGGCATCATAATGTTAACCAACAATAAGATTCCCGCCAAAGAATTTCAATGGCGGGAAAATATTTTGCGCATATTATCAAATTGTTGGTTACATTTTAATCAACATGTGTTGGTGAAAAATCTCTATTGCACAACGTTGGTTAAAAATGTGGTGTGTTGTTGAGACATCAAAACGAGGCTGGCCCGTTCACTCTCTTTTTGCCAAAATGGCGGACGACCAAGTGATTGCAACGCTCCGGTTGTGGGGTCTGGAGACGCATATAGAAGGGTTTCAAGGTACAAGATTGATTTCTTAATACGGCAATTTAATAATTATGTAACTGTCTGAGCTAAACAGTACAATATCATGGTATTTGTCTATCAAGAAAGGCAGATTTAGGACACTATTTTACCTTCACTTACTACAACATGCATGTATGGTTAAGCTTGCTACGAAGCCTACCATAGACTTCCTACATCGTATTTTCACCGTAGCGTATATGTACCTTGAAACACTCCGTCGTCTGCCATGATGTCGCAGCAATACTTCATAGCCATACAATAACAGAGCTACTGCCCAGTGCGTCAATGAGAATTAACCAACAAATGGTTAAGTTTTAACCAACCCCATTTTAAATATGAAGCAGATTTAACCAACAAATGGTTAAGTTTTAACCAACCCCATGTTAAATATGAAGCAGATTTAACCAACAAATGGTTAGGTTTTAACCAACCCCATGTTAAATATTAAGCAGGTTTAACCAACAAATGGTTAGGTTTTAACCAACCCAAGTTATTTATCAAGCAGGATTAACCAACAATTGGTTAAATTTAGCAGAATTAACCAACAAATGATTAAAAGTTTTAACCAACCACATGTCAAAGTTAAGCAAACAAAATAAAAGTTTAACCAATATTTTTTAACCAACCACTGTTGGTTAAAACATATTAACCGACAAATGATTAAAAATTGTAACCAACCACAGGTTAAAGTTTAACCAACAGCTGTTGGTTACGGTTTTAACCAACCAATTGTGTGGTTCACCTGGTAACCTCCCGTTGGTTAAAATTGTAACCAACATGGTTAAAGATTTTAACCTTTGTTCTGAGAGTGTAAGAAATACAGTTATAATTTACAAATTACAAATTAATTTCAAAAAAATTGAAATAATGTATACAAATATTTATAAATCTACATATAGCAGGGTGAAAAAACAATAAAATGCATAAGAAATACACAAAAATTACGTAATTTTAATCAAATTTCATAGTAAATGTAATTGCAATATTTATAATACCATTCTTGACTATAAGATGTTTTATTAAGCCTTCGATAATATTTTTTCCCAAATTTAGTTAAATATCACTACTTGAAAATTGTAATGTAATGTTACATATTACAAATGTTACATGTAATTATAAGGGCGCACAGCACTAAATCACTCCTCGTTTTGTGTAATTGTAAAAGTTCCGGCAAAAAACAAACAAACGAATTTTGTGATTAATGGGGTCCTTTGGGAATCAGTTTGGCGTGAGGGTAGCATTTCATAATTAAAATGAAAGATAATAACTTGTACTTTGATCAGGATATCGGTGATCGGAGGCGGTTAGAAGGCGAGCGTCCGGGCTGAAAGTAGGGGTGGCGCTGTTAAATGATCGTATCGTAAAATCTAATTGGAAGGTGTAACACTTCTTGACGATTTTATGAAATTTTAATGTTTGTTTATTAGAATAAAGCATTCGAGACATTCCAAAAATGGTTACTAAGGGCCCAAAATAGCGAGTGTATTAAGAGTTCTTTGGCCTGTGAACCAACTGAAACAAAGTTTATGTGGTAACTGGCCACTTGAAAGATAACATGCCTCCCGTTATCTTTCAAGTGAAAAAAAAACCAGGCTGTGCAATGAAGTGTGATGGACAGTACAATGATCAATCGAGAAACACCAAAGCTCAAGTGTTCAAGTGGCCAGTTACCAGATAACATGCTCTTCAGTAAGATGGAAACCTAAAAATAAGGATAACATTTGAAAAGAAAAATGTTAATAGTATCACAAGTTATATGGATTGCTAAAGTATAGGCCTATACATAAAAGTGTGATATCTGGCTGTATCTCACACTATACTTGGATAGTGCAGTTCACATAATGGATACAGTGACCTTGCTAGAAATTAAGTTGATCTCTGCAACGAGCGTAATGAACATGTACCAGTACAGGGTTTGAGAAGTAAAATCATACAGTCGCTACGTGCTGAAAAAACACACAATATTTTTCACTGCAGAACCAGCAGGAGGTCATAACCTAACGCTCGCGGTCATTATATTCATTGTAAAGCGCATGTTGCAGCAGGGATTTGTGTACGTGTGAAAGTCCTTTTGGGACACCTAATAAATAGACCTTTTATTTATCCTGATAAATTTGGCGCGTGGTAAGTACTTTCTTTTCAGCATTCGATGGCAATTTGGCCTTCAGCCAAGATTTTTCGAGAACTCAGCAATACAAAAGTGCACCTGAACCCTAACTCTCCGTGTATGTTTTTATGAAATAAAAATCAGGGGAGAAAAATGAATCAAAGTTAGGGGGATTTTTTTTTTGTAATTGAAATTGTCGCCGGGGATCATTCCCGGGCCTAGGGATGCTCGCGCCACCAGCACATGAGTGTTATAGTGATGAGGAATGTTAATATAACTTTTTGTTTGTTTGTTTGATTACACGGTCGGTCCGTACAGACACACTTTTGGGTCCTAAAGGGACCAGGCTCAAACAAATTACTCGGGCCAGGCTTAAAAAGCCTATTATAAGTATTCTGGCTGAATGAAAAGAAGATAATGGATTATAATCATGTATATAATTTGAGTCAAACGATTTTAATAACTATGCTTAAAATAGCCTACCTTTGATGGTGATATTTCCCCACTTTTCCTCACAAGTAGACATATTGACCAGTTACTGACAAATCCTTGGTACTTATCTATTTGGCATGAACCGCGTTTGTACTCTACTCCTTGTAAAAGGTATTATAACATAGAGAAATGCAATATTTCAGAAACTATTCTTTAATATATTAAAACTGTCTTAGCTGAAGAATAATCTGAACTAAGTCAGCCGGGAACCAGCATGTCCGTGCGTAGTTTGCCGCAGCTCCCGAATAATGCCGGTCAATTCTATTGCCATGATTACACTTGTTATGAACTACGATGACCTTAACTATACCCTAACGCTTGCCTCAGCTGGTGTGTTTACCAAAAGTATAAAGACGCCTGGAATACTATTTTAAACGGTAGTTCAATTGGTATCCAGCGTTTCTCTCATTTGTAGCATGTTATGTACAGTACGTCCAGGGGCGAAACAGAGGTTGGTTGTCAGGGGGGCACAGCCAAAAAAATGCCTGGTTAGAATAATTCCGTCCCGGAATTTTTCGTAAAAGGTTGCCCCAAATTTTTTCAGTCATCTCGTGAATTTCACGTAAGTGGGGGGGGGGGGGGGGGGGGGGGGGGGGGGGGGGGGGGGGGGGGGGGGGTTCAAAAAAACCGCACGGTCAAAAAATTTCGCACGGTCACATAATTTCGCCCGGGCACAAATTTTCTTTCATTCTTTCTTTCCCTTTCTTCTTTTCTTTCTTTCCCCTTTTTTTCTCCTTTTCCTTTTTCTTTTTCCTCCATTTTTCCTTTCTCTCTCTCTTTTCTTTCCCTTTCCCCCTTCTTTTCCTCTTTTCCCTTCCCCCATTTTTCCTGGTGGGTAGGTTTGAATTTCCTGCTGAGCACCTTCAGGGGGGGGGGGGGGGCACTGTGCCCCCCTGCCCCCCCGGCTGTTACGCCACTGAGTACGTCCTAATACACTTTTGTTATAGTTGCTAGTGTAGATCCGTAAAATGAAAGCCACCGATTTTCTCGTCGAAGACCGGTATAAGACTGAATTTCTACCTGAAAGTAGCCCTATTTGGGCCGGATGTATGTGTACTTTATTTTATTTTATTTCATTCAGCATATTATCACATTATACACCTATCAGTTGTAAGACGCACTATACGACCCCGGGAATGGTGCGTTACTTTACCGAGGTACGTCAACTTCTCATGTACCATGACGCACCCAAACTTGAAAGTTTTATAAAATTGTCTTTTGTAGTTTGGACATGTGTCACAAAAGATGTTATGAACATGGTTCAAACAGAGCTGTTCAGCCCTAGTATTGATATTCAACAAACCAAGTGATTGGAAATAAGCAAGATTTATATGATACATATAATCTTTGTTGAGGATGAATCTAATAACCTTGTTATGAGCACATTGTAATCGTTGTTTGTGATACTTTGAAGTTCCTTCATACCAGAAATAAAAGGGGTCCGAGTATACTGCCCTGAGGTACCCCACAGGTAATGGTTAAAGGATCAGATTCCACACCACTCAGATTAATAATTTGCACTCTGTTAGAAAGATAAGAATGAAACCAGGCGGTTGATTGGACACCCATAGCGGATAATTTGTTACATAAAATTTGGTGATCAACGCTGTCAAACGCCTTTTGGATGTCCAATAACATCTTTCTAATATGATCTTGCAAGTGAATAAGGCATGTGTCTGTGGAATATGATCCTCTAAATCCAGATTGAAATTGGTAAAGCAGTCTATTATTAACCAGATAGTCATTAATTGCAGGAACACAGCTTTTTCTAAGATCTTTGAAACAGTAGATAGAACACTAACTGGTCTATAGTTACCGGCCTCAAGCATACTTTTCTTTTTGTAGAGAGGTTTAACCTTAGCCTTTTTCATTTCGTTTGGAACAATGCCAGATCTTAAAGACAAATTGACAATATATGCAATGGGAACGTTAATAACATCAGCTGTATCTCTAATAAACCGTGCTGGAATGCCATCAAGACCGGTACTCTTATTGATGTCGAGACTTTGGAATTCCTTTAAAACAAACTCTTCACTGATTTGCTGGAATTTGAAAGAGTTAGAGGCAATATTTTTGTATTGATTTTTAAATTTATCCGAGTCAACATCATAAATAACTAACGAGTTTTGAGGCAATGTGAGTAAAAAACTGATTAAAATGGTTGGCAACAGCTTTTGTATCATGACACCTTTCACCATTAACATCCAAAACAATATTTGTTGATTCTTTGGATTTTGATTGTTAACCAAGATCTTTCAGGTGTTTCCATAACTGTTTTGGATTGGTCTTATTTTCATCAATTTTATCAATCATGTATTGACGTTTGGCATTTTTAATGTCATTATGAACCTTATTTCGCAACTTACGGTAGTTTTCATAATGATCAGGCGCGTGCACATCAATCCTGGATTTACTTAACCAGCTATCCCGTTCACGAATGCTGTCAAGAATCTCAGCAGAGAACCAAGGCTCAGAGTTGTTTTTAATGCGAACTTGCTTCAAGGGAGCCATTGAATCTAGGATAGCAGTAAACAAATCCCTGAAGGATGACAATGCTCCATCAACATTAGAACTGTAAACTGATGACCAGTCAACGACCTTTAGCCTTTTTAAAAAATTGCCCCTGGTATATTTTTTAAGGGAACGGATTTGAATACATTTGTGAGAGTTATATTTTTTTCTGACATTACTTCGTGTGCAGTACACAATGTAATGATCACTTACACCATACCGAATGACCCCATATTGCTGGATCTTATTCATATTATTACATATAACATGATCAATTGCTGACTTTGAAGTAGCAGTAACCCTAGTTGGGGTATGTATTAACTGTGAACCCAGACATAGATAGCATGTTTTTGTATTTTTTATAATCATTATCAGAGCGGTGACTGCACATGTTCATATCGCCTAGAATATCAGAGTCATTGGGTAGTTTAGTGATTACATGTTCCAACTTCAGAGTAAATTCAGGCTCAGATTGAGTTTGAGAGCGGTAACACACACCTATAATGATTGGTTTAGTCCTTGGTAACAGGATTTCCACCCAGATGGCTTCAAAATTAGCATCGTGTAAATCGTGGATGAAGTATAAGATAATGGTTCGAAATTCACTACCAAAACACCCAAAGAAGGAAAAAATGACCCTTAACAAGGCCTAAAGCTCGACGAATGAAACTCATAGCCAAGGAATAGGTCCTCAAGACAGAGCTTAGACTGGAAACACGTATGAAGTAATTGTGTGATTCAGTTTGTTAGTAAATTTGTCTGATAGTGATAGGCCTAACCATTTTCGGCTATTTTCACAATGATGACACGCGACTATCGATCCAAGCAACCCTTTGCGCGGATTTGGGTTGAAAAAGACCCCCTTAGACCAACAAAAAAAGTTGGCCTGCCCTCGTCCGACCAACCGTGTATAACAGTCCCGACCGTGTACTTTTTTTCATTTCTTTTTGGGGAAAAAAGAAATTAAAATTTTTGTTTGCAAAAAAAAATATAAAAAAATCAAGTCACGTATATGACCTTAATTGACCCCCATGTGACCCCATATCAGGGCCATATGGGACATCTAAGGTCCTGTTTCGGACTTAGACAATGAAAGAATGTAAAACGTTTTTTTTTCTTCTTTTTTCTTTTATTTCTGATATTCAGATACCTAATTTGGAAAAGCAAAAAACAAAAAATAATAAAACCGACCGACCCTACCTTTTGGAGAGCATCTATGGGCAAGCAAACATTTTTTATGGCCTTATTCTCTGAAATTGGCGATTTTGATACCCTTAGTATGGGCCCGCGTTGCGGTCAAATAAATTACCTTTACTCCGCGTTTTCATTCACGCGGACTACAACATTATACCCGACTGCCCCTGGGATGAACTAACTACTTGTAGAGGTTCCTGTGAGCGGTTCCATTGTCCAAAATTATATTATCCTATACAATAAACACGTCATCTGTAAATTATCTCGCAATTATCTAGTCAATAATCACATCATCTGTAAATTATCTCGCAATTATCTAGTCATTTATCTCGTCATGTAATCATCTGGTTAACTCGTCATGACCCTTCAGGGCCACCTAATTTTTACAGATCACTGAATATTACTTACGACTTGTAATAAGCAATAAGTGATGCATGATAATTGGTACTCTTCAAGATTTGTCACACATAAAATAAACTTTGCTAATAAAGTATATAAACACTTACAAATGGTCAGATTTATCGAAACCTGAAATAGTACGCAAGCAAATAATTAATTAGTTCGATTCATAGTTATCTTCTGCGCATTTTGACACCTCTTTTGTTGAGCTACGATGTTGTTTGGCGGATTTATGGGCACTTGAGTGGCTTAAGGTCGAATTCAAAACTTGCAAAAGCTCCTATTCACTCCAATTCACAAGCATCACACACAGACAAAATCAAGAAAAAAAAGACACCAATTGGTTCTGTTTACTTAACCATGACAATTAATGATTGATTAATTATTGATTTATGCCTCCCATCTCTGACCCTTTTGTTTTGTTATTGACAATTAACGCTGATGTTCATCGCAATCGATTTATCCAACACGCGACAAACAAATCATTTATAAAAGGCGGGAAAAATAATGCTGATCTTATTCGTCACAGTACAACGCTCTTGCTTGAATAGGGCCTTTTGCGACTTTTGAATTCGACATTAAGCCACTCAAGTGCCCATTAATCCGCCAAACAACATCGTAGTGCAACAAAGGAGGTGTCAAAATGCGCAGAAGATGACTGTAAATCGAATTAGTTAAAAACAAATGTGCATACTGTTTAGATACTTTATTGGCGCAGTTTATATCACACATAGGCATAATCTATTTCTTGATTCCAGTGTTTTTATTTAGGAATTGTAACAAAATGATATATTAAACATATAATATTAAAATTGATTGTTATATTATGATTGTTTTTGCTTAAATTTAAAGTATATGTAAGATAAAGTATTCGTACCATGTTATCAATTATAAGTGTGCCTTGTTCAGGTTTGGTTCGCATGAAGCTGCTAGGGAAGTCGCGCCTTCCATAGCAGCTTCAGCCTACTATACTCACCTGTTATCTATTACCTAGTTGGCACGGAACTAAGAGCCAAGTTCACAGAAATTGTCCTTGAATAATAATAATAATAACTGGATTTATATAGCGCCTTTTCCAAAGGGTTCAAAGCGCTGTAATTTCGCTGCTGGTGAATCATCAGAATCCAGATCGCATCAACTAGGGTGCAGCCAATTCAGACGCAAACGGCAAACCTATCCGCACTTATCCGCACTTAGATTGTAACATCCGCCATTTTCAATGCAGCTCCCCAAATACCTTGACCCAATGGTATTGTTTTGGTTATCAAAACTTCCTTGACCCAATGGAAGTTTTGATAACCGAAACAACTAATCACTGATGAAAGCGTGCATGGATCGTGATAAACCAAATGCACATAAAGCCCGCGGTCGTGCACAGATTTGACCCGGGTTTCATTGGTGCAAGGCGAGAGAACAATCCGCTGCGCCAACACGCTCCCCCATAAATGAAAGGCAACGTTATAATATTATAATATTCCGTTACATACGTATGTATTCACTGTTAAATTGAACCATAGTGCTTCCACTGAGAAAATAGTTCCTTCTCTTTATTACACGAGCAGGTTGCCATGTATGTAACGTTGATGTTTCGGCTATTCCGTTTGAAATCCATACACCCACTATGGATGAGGTTTATTTTCCACACAAGGAGTGTAGACTTCAAATGGAGTCACTTATGCAGATAACCCCATTTGAAATTCACACTCCGTTTGGGGAAAATTAAAGTAATGTCATAGGGGGTGTATGGATTACAAATAGTATAGCCAATTACCCAACAAAGTATGTCCCAATGCGCACCGGTGTGATCATTCATAATCAAAAGATAAACCAGATTCCGCCATTTTGTTTTGATAGAGTTGATCAAAAGCGTCGTTTTGAGCGACAGTAAAATGGGTCTTCCAATCGCCAACCACACCTGCAAAATAATCATACAAATGTGATCAATAGTGGCAATATCCCCATTGGTCACCGATGACGTCATTTAAACGAAATAGATTTCTGAATTCAAGAGCACGCATAACATTTACAGGTTAATTCCTTGGTGTATGATGAGTACAGTACAGGGTGTTTCAGAAGAAAATATTATTATATATATTTGAAGAAGGCATATTATTTTCTTCAATTTAATGGAATTGAATGAGCATATCTTGTAAGAAACATGAATTTATTAATGAAAAGGGATTCAGCAACATATTTGTTCAATTCATAGTGAAATATTACACTCCAAATTCAATATGTGGGGCGATTTCGACACCATAACCAAGTGTCCTAATACTTTTGGCTGCTAGTGTATATTACTTGATGTATCTTGAGTACATAACAGGGTGTTTCAGAAAAAAACACATTTGAGTGTCTTTCTGCTTTTAGGGGGTGTGAACTCTCAGACAGAGCCTCCGTAAAACTGCTGTAACTCCTTCATTATTCATTTGATCTATATAAAAGTATACATCTTCTTGAAGAAAAGGGTTCAATGAATCCAACCATGAACATGAAAAACACGTTTTTTTACCTATTTTAGGTTTTGTCAAAATAACTAAAAATATATTTTGTCAAATTGTGTCGTTCTAGTTTCATTATAATCTTAATAACATTCTCTAGAAGGTTTTTGTAGGGTTTTTTTTACCTTTAAAAATCACTATTAGCTCAGTGACAAAATTCTAATGTTCGGAACATCAACTGGACATGTGCAAAATCCAGTTGCTCACGGAATCTATCTGCTCCAACATTATAAAATCGATTGCAATAACTTTTGAAAGAACAGATTATAAGCAAGAAGTCGCCATGTATGAAAATGTAACCAAGTTTTTTGAGTTTTTAATAAAAAAATTGCAATAACCTTGCAGTATGTCTCAGGATCTAATGTGCATGCAAATATTGCCTAGTATACCGTTTGAAGACAATTGAAAGGTAGTTGTATTTTAGAAGCGTAGCAATATGAAATATGAAATAATATTCTCAAAACCCACAAAATGTTTGATTGACAAATCCAAGTCATTATACTATTGTGTTTCGACAGATCGGGGACTCTCTGTTCCGAAAGTGTTCAATATGTTCGATTTTAAGTGTGTAATATGTTCGTTTCGAGGTTTTGAGATAGAACCAAAATTTATGAAAACATGATATGCAGAACTCGTGAATAAATCATGACATAATTACAGCCCTCTCGAGATAAGCCGCTGCAATACACCTAGCGTGTTAAAACGGTCTAATATTGCACTGCGCGTGTTCGCATGTACTAAACACTTCGTTTTTCGTTTTCCGGTATTTTTAAACTTTAACATATGTTTTCATTCGTTTGAAATCATATCAAGAGAGAGAGGAAATAGTATGAACATGTTTTATTTTCGATTTCGATTTCTGTTTCACGAACATCCAGGAAAATCAATGTAGTTGCGCAAACTACACAGGAGCGCATCAAATTTAAGATCTGCATGTATATCTTCAGATGCCTTCAGAGTAACGCACCTGATTACCTTACAAACTTTCTCATAAAGTCAAAACTGCCACTGAACATTACACAATCATCATCTGATACTTCTCACTAAGCCTACTCATATTGTGAAAAATCATATTGGGGATAAATCGTTGTATGTTTCTGCATCCTCACTGTGTAATGGTGGAACAGCCTCCCAAGAAACATCAGGGAGGCATGTACACTGCATAGTTTCAAGAAGAACACTTCTATCCATCATATTGACTCTGTTTGCATCGTTCTTTTTTATTTCTAGTTTCATAGCGCTTTGATCTCTCTGGAAAGGCGCCTTTTAATGTTGTTTATGGTATGTATGTTAAATGTTGACATGTCCATAGCGTCTTTATTTACATTTATTTTCCCCATTTTTTCTTTCAACGTCATTCGCATTTATTGATCTACAATATTGATATCACTCACCTTTTCTCATAAAAGACAGTTTCCCATCAACTTTGGGTCATTGAACAGAGAATCCGGATTACTCATTGGGTTACTCTTCATACTCTTGAAAGAGGAATGTTCCACAATTCTGTCTATAATAGCATCCGATAGAGGGCGCTGTAGAAATTCACACACCTCGACAACTGTACTCCTAAGATCCTAAAATGTCAAATAAATTTTAAGAATAACGTTAGTTTGAGAAACTGATCAGGAAGAAACCAATTTTGATGTTTTGCTTTTTTGTAATTTATTTATTTAAAATGAATGCTTCTAACAAAAACAACACTAATACAATATGATAATATAGGCCTACAATACAATTTTAGCAAAACTTCTCAAAGGACACTTCGCATACCTACTTAATGTAGATTGTGGACTGATATCCTTGCACAAAACCGAGCGTTAGGACCAGATTATCGCAGTATTTTATAATTTGCGCAAAGTGCAGTCGGAGAATTTGGGGAGGATCGGAAATGCTTTCATGTACATAGATGTACATTGAGGCAATCCAACTTACACCATAACTCGTGTATCCGTACATAATCCCAAAACATCCTAGTGCAGCAACACACAATCGAACAATTTTGAAATTATCATACGTCCGCTGATGTGTAGAGATATTGTTTTTCAATCTACTCTAATTTTTCTGCCAACTCGGCACGTGTTTTAATCGATTGTCTCATTCTTACGTACTTGTTATTAATATTATCATCACCTATATTTTTTAAATATTGATGTTATTGTGTAATTACATGTATCATTGAATAAATTTGAAAGAGAATTTCAAAAACAGACCGCGATCTTTTATATTCACTTAAAATGCATGAAAAACTATACATATTGCACAAGGACTTCAAGTATTTCTGAAGATAGAAGTGAAGATAGAATTTGACCGAGGATATTATGTTATACTGTATATTATCAGACCAAGGAAGAGACACTCTTGTACAAATGTATTCCAGGCAATTTCGAACATTTTTTGAAAGTAAATGTCAAAAACCAGGCCGGAGTCTTCGAGGGATAGATTGTCAAATAATCTTCAAAAGCAGATGTTTAATTTACAACGATTAAAAATGTCCAACAAAGGAATTTTGTATGAAAATGTTGTAAAATTGTCTTTGCGTGATTTATTTCAGGTTTTTAAAAAAAATATGGGTCTGTGGGCAACAGAACCAATAATTCCAAAAAAAGATGGCGTCCTTAGGTGACAGCGCAACTGAAAATGAGATTTTAAATACAGGCAACTTATAGGGGAAATAAAATAAAATGTTACCTTCTGCATGTCTTCATACTTTACAAACAGTACATTGGATTCGTTCCTCCTACTCCACCAGAATAGATTCTCTGTAAACCAATTGCCACCGCCAACTAATCAAACAGTTTAACAAGAAATTGAAAAACATTTAGGGCCGTATTCTCGTACTAAACACGGTTTTAGCTTAAAACCGTGATTAACTAATCTTGTGTCTAAGTGAAACGCGAGTTGACATTTTAAACGATGTGTTCAACAAAACCCGCTTTTAAACTCGGTAAATCTCGTCTCGTGCGTTCACTATATACATGTATTTAATTTTGTTGTGGCCCAAATGGTATTATAGATATATCGACTGAATTCCTCAAATGCACGTGTATTTTTAAGACCATACGATCTGCACGTTAGCGGGTACGGGACACGATTGAGTTAGAGAATAAAGGTATTGTTTTTAGACCGTACCCGTGTTATATTGTCTGACATAAAGGCTGACGATAGTATTATTTTAAGTAGAACAACGATGCCGCTAGCGGAGTTGTTCTACGCAAAAATAACTCAACCGAACGCATTTATGTCAGACAATATAACACGGGTACGGTCTAAAAAACACACCTTTATTCTCATTCTTAAATAATCATTCTTCAGACATTTATCAAAGAAATAAGTACATTTTATTGTCCCCATTTGACTACTTTTACCAATGCTAGGATCGAATAACCCACAAACATTCCATCCAATCACATGCGATGAGTAAACCATGCGTAAGCGTCGCGGCGCCGGCATAAACGCAGGTAAGGCGCCAAAGACGCTATGCAGAAGTGTGCGTTATGGAGCAAACCACGCATTGTGAAGGTCGGACGCACTGTTAAAACGATAGCGCCACCTACCCGTGTTCAATTGCCTCATCTAGCTAAATGTTGCCGATTTCTCCGATAACCTGATTGCTTAAACGTTCTTAGCTGTTTAAGAATAATCATTCAAGTCATCACATGTGTCTGTACGCGTGTGTAACAACCCCATACCCATTTTGAAAGTTATATTATATTAGATACTTTTCAGTGAGTTAGACGTGTGTATAAAATTAAATTAAATTTTCGAGAATTGTGTTCAGTTAAAAGTGTGTGTTTCGATCACTTTAGGGTTTTTGCCCACCAGCATATTTGATATCAGAAGAAACCCCATTTTGCCTCATTATTTCTGTAAACATTTTGCCGCAAGATGTTCCATTTATAAACGTTTTATGTTAAAATGCAGTAATTTACTGCCAAAGGTGATTAACCATCCGGTCATTTTGTGTACAACTCATCAATGGCCAAATTCCATGTCACCTTATGCTTATAAAATGAGAACCATTAGAGTTAAGCAACTCAAACCTTAGAATACGACTATTTTAAGAATGACCCTACATGTAGAATAAAAAACATCAGGTTCAAAATCGAGCCAGCAATCGGAATGTGTTTAAAGTCAAAGTTAAATACGTGTTTAGCTTACACCGCGTTTAAATACGTATGCGAATACGGGTCTTAGTTTTTAACGGTATACTAGATGTACTGGTTTTAAACAATATTATGACAACCGATATTATTGCGGGATGTAATGTATGTTTCAAAAGGTTCTCCATATTTTCAAAGATTTGAATAAGATTGCGCCAACACTTCTAATAAAATAAAATGATAAAAAGGAGATTTATTCATGTTTACGATTTCGTTGTTAAGATTTTAGCGCACATACATGTACATGTATAAAGTAAACGTCTATTATTCCTTTCCTCGCGTTTCATGAGTTTTGATTGATGCTAATTCTGATATATTATTGATCATTGTATTTGATGCAAAATATATAACACATTTGTTGAACATCTTCGACATTTTGTCTTCGTTTTGAAACAAATTCATATCAAACATTTTCTACAGATCTCTGAATATGCTTAACATAATATAAGTTAAAGGTTTTAACGGGTTCGCCGTCGGACGAGTTTTAATCTGTCAAGCTTTCGTCAGGATTAGCTCTGACTTCTTCAGGACCAAATTATTATAATATTAAACAAAACATAGAGATAACTTATATTATGAATAAACTTATATTATGAATACCCGTCGTAACAGCCTATCTCACAATATGCTTAACATGCTTAACCCGAATAACCAATAAAAATACGGATACCTTTGCCAACGGAGAACTCATCCAAGCAATCTCCAAATTCCTTGTAGTTTTGCATAGTTGATACATACTTGGTGAAATGGTAGTAAGACACACATAGATCTTTCGGATTTCTTGTGACGTAGATGACTTTTGGACACTTTTCAAACAGTTGTCTTGGAAGAAGTTTCGCTGGCAGATGAGATTTTATGAAACGAGGAGAAGGCATGTTATTTACAACCTTGTAGGTTGGCGGTACTTGGTCCAGCTGGAGTGTATCAAATAAAAATAAAAACGTATCATAATGCATTTGGTGTAATGTTTTTGTAAACAAATGTTGATCCATAATATCACAGTGACCAGTTGTACTGAGTGATGGTCATGCTGAATCAAAGCAGCCCGTTGTTTACCTTGGCCTTGAGCTAAATCAATACCTGGATGGGGGAGCAAATTATTCTTACATTATAAAGAAAGTTAATTCTCGGCTCAAATTTCTTTACAGGCAGGCAAAAAAAATTAACCAGAACGTTAAAAAAATGATCTGTTCAGCTCTGGTGTTATGTCTTTTTGATTATTCAATCTCATCCTGGTATGAAGGAACTTCAAAGTATCACAAACAACGATTACAATGTGCTCATAATAAGGTTATTAGATTCATCCTCAACAAAGATTATATGTATCATATAAATCTTGCTGATTTCCAATCACTTGGTTTGTTGAATATCAATACCAGAGCTGAACAGCTCCGTTTGAACCATGTTCATAACATCTTTTGTGACACATGTCCAAACTACATGAAAGACAATTTTATAAAACTTTCAAGTTTTACATCGTTATAACACAAGGGGATGTGATTTTAATTTCCAAGTGCCTAAGATCAAGACCCCAACTTCTTGTTCTTTTTATTACAATGAAATCACAAATTTGGAATAGGCTGCCTGACAATGTTAAGTCTATTTCACTAAAATCAATTTTCAAAAGATGCAAAAACTCACCTTTTGAATCACATGAATGTCTAGTTTTACATTTCCCGTTTTAAAGTGAGTGTGGTGTTTTTATAGTATATAATTATGTAAGGTCATACCTTTTCTATTGTAATATAAGGACCTTTTTGGAAATAAGTTTCTTTTAGCTTAACGGGTTATCCTTGGCATGTTATCATTTTAAATGCTTTTGCTGTATAAATGTATGTATATTTGTATTCCGTGCAATCCTATTTTGGTATATTGTGATAATATGCTGAATAAAATAAAATAAAATAGTAGATGGATCAGGTAAACGAAGGAATATTTGAGACATAATTTTTAAGAACAGTCAGAATTATTACCTCAGAATCAGAATCAATACTTAAATCATTGAATAAATGTTATTTTATCCGTCGAGGGTTAACCATAAATAGAGCTCAGGTCAAATTCCGGTTGTTTTATACCATTTATACCAGGTATAGAATCCCTTTTCTTTCTGCTTTGATTTAGGTCATGTGTTTTAAGCTCGCCTCCTTTCGCGTTACACACGGATTTTGGCTTTCGCGACATGATTTTAACTTTACACATTTATATTTGCTTGTATACCCCCCTGAGGTAGTAAAAGTATACATTTTCTGAAAGGAAATTGCATGAGGAAACCAAATATGCCATTACAATTATAGTACGACCAAGAACTGAAATGGTATGATCGGAAATGTTCGGGAAAATATCAGAGTTTTTTAATTTTTAATTTGAGATCCATATATTTTTTTTATACCTACCCCTCTCATTATTTACTTTACATATTTGAATTCCTCATGAAATTACCCATTAGATGATATATAATTGTCAAAGTTACTACGTCGGTATGGTAATTATTGGATTATCCCCATTGAGTTTGTACAGGCGGCACCCCTTCCAGCGGCACCCCTTCCAGCACCACCCCTGGTCTCCAAACATCAAACAGATGTATCTCCCCTTCTGTATTAGCTATACCAATGCCATTTTGCAGGCAGATAGCTTGTTATTAGGGCTTTAAAATGATACCAAATTTGTTGAGATAGCTTTTGTGGTTTTGAAAATATTTGAGGAAAATGACAGCATAAAACTAAAAAATGTAACGGCACCACCCTATTGGGAGGCGAGTTCATAACGCGTGACCTTTAACTATTATATGTTCCACCAATTGACGTTTTGTAATAGATTTTTATACTGACACACTAATGACGAACTGTGTACATTTTCGAATAGGGCCGGGGACTTCTAGTGGTATGGAATAGATCATTCTAGAATTTTGCAGGTGAAATCGGTGAACCAAGTTCGTGATTGCACCATGTAAGTAAAGTCAATTCGTATTGTAATGCCAACCGCACCAAACATCCCACCCTACCCATGTGCCCCTCTAACACATCAACTATAAATTGACGTTCGCAAAAGAGAACCCTATCTTGCTCATCTGTACTCACTTGTGAATGGTGATTGACTGATGTCAATTCCAAGTATGGCGCCCTCATAAAGACGTGTGTATTCTTGATGGCGTCAAAGTCTCCATCTTTCAAAATGATGGAAACAATTTCTTGCATCCAAGTTGTCCCTTTGATTGAAAGTCAAAATAACTATGTTAACAGTCTCTGCCTCTAAGTGTACCATTGTTGGGTGTGTTGTGATTCATGGGTCAAAAATCAGTAATACATTACTATACCATTATACTATAGCCTAATTTTAAAATTCTTAACATTTTTGGTTCGGTCGTAAAAAATCACCGACATTTCAGGCAAAAAAACCTAGTAAAACGATTACTATACGTTCCCCATAAGTATACATATGTGCGGCATGCACATCCCAACGAAAGGAAAACATATTTTGAAACCTCCAGTTGGGTATATATATATAGTAATAGCCCCACATACATTGTTCAAGCTGTTATAAATCAGTGTGCCAACAAGATCCCATCAATTGTGTGGTTTATTTGCTTAGTTTGACTACCATTTAATAAATACCAATGGGGAAAACTTTGTGATTTTGACTGCGGTTAATTCTACATAAGCGCAAATTTGAGGCGTCATCAGCTTTATTCTCAAGCCTTTGATATGAAAATCGATAAGGGGCAATCCAAATGCATCATGGGGAAAATCTTTAGTTGGCTGGAATTGGCGCAATGCATCAAAATCAAATAATAATCGACTATTGGTCAATTACATGATAATTTATGTTAATTAAAAAGACCTAATATTAAAATACAGCATTTGAATATGTCAATCTGAAAAAGGACAGGATGCAACCTTATTGTTTAGTAGGTGTAAATACTGCAATTTCATTGGTTAACACATATGAAATCTGATCCAAATCATGTATACAATAAAGTCAAACCACACGATGTATTCCATATCGTTGATTAACCGCGTTACCAGCATTTGTACGGTATGATCGGTAAGATACTTGTAAAGCGGTAAATAATAAACAAATAAAATAAGAGAGAGAGTAGATTTTTGTTACATTATGAGGCCGAAATAGACCGCACAAAGGTCTAATCCACGCCGAAAAATAAATGATCTGCAAACAACATAACCGGTCGTGTTTTTCGCGCTGATTTTATGGACAGAGGTGATGGCGCAGAGCCTGCTAACGGGTTGTTAACTTTAGGTAGGAAGGGAAGTGAATTCGGCGCCTTGTTTGGAGGGGATTTCGTTTTCCGCGAGTGTTTAAATAGCATTTTCCTTCTTTTTGGTCCTTTAGACTTAGCAATAAATTCGTTATCCCCTGCATGTTCACACAATACCACATTCGGCATGCCAAACCATAGGTGTTTGTCCGTATTGTGTGAACATGCAGGGGATAACTAATAATACTAACAATATATCTGGTCAATAAATGATATGATCTCGTTTATAACCAATCGGCATACTGATCTCAGGGTGTTAAACTTTAACTTACCAGCTTTAGGAAATGTTATTAGGAAAACGTCATCCTCCCTGACTTCCCATGTCTTGAGAGTGTCAAGGACCTTAGGCTGTATAAATCTATGAAATAAGTATCCATGGTAGTCGTGCCGTATCTTATCTTCATCAGTTGGGGTCATACGAGGCAATGATGCTAGCAGTTCATAGAATTCTACAAATGGAAATAGATTACGTAAGAAATTAAGTAGAGAGGAAAAGAAAGACAAAAGTAATTTGTTAACGTAGCTAGCGCTGTATGGTTAGACACTCTTAAACTTGCGTGGTTAAAAAATGACCACGACGTGGTCATTTATTAACCACGTTTGGTAGTTAACTATGCACCTTACCACGTTGGGTGTCAAATTGACCACACAATCCGTGGTAAGACAAAATGACCACGTATTGTGGTTGAAAATTTAACCATGATACGGGGTCGAATTAAAGTAACACCTATGACGAGGTTGCTTTTTCGTGGTTACCTTCGGGGTTGTTTTGTAAACAAAATGACCATGTATTGTGGTTGAAAATGTAACCACAATACGGAGTTGAAAAAAGTAACACTATGCCGTGGTTGCTTGAGGGAATGGTGGTGGTGTTAGAGGGGAGGGGTGAGGCTGCAGGAGCATCAAATCTTTGGTGTTTATGTTTTTGCATGTATTTGCATTTACTTTGTGTACAAAAACTTTTCACTTTCTTAAAGCAAGTGAGACGATATCAATATACATTCAATGGTGTTAAATTAATACCTCGACTCAATTAAAATAAAATAATAGGTTTAAATGAATACAAGGTGCATATTAGCTCATTAGCATAATTGAAATGGTACAAATTTGTGTACCATTGCAATTATGCTAATGAGCTATTTGCACAATTTATTCGGCTCATATAAGGCCCAATAAAATATGAAAATTAGCGATCTAGTGGCTAATTCGACACTTTCCATGGTCAAATTGATTTGACTATTATCGCCGTTGTCAAAATAACTGATCATCTGTAGTAAATTCAACCACGAATGTAGTCAAATCGACCACGTATATAGTTGATTAGAAATGACCACGGAAAAAATAACCACGAAGAATTAAGAGTTATAGTATTTCCAACAACAGACCAACGGCCGAAACAACTTCAAACTCGAATTATTGACTGCATGTAGCAGAATGAATTTCATACAATCCTACATAAATGTTTATTTGAAGATTTTCAGTACGCGTTGTTATGAAATTCATTTAAATATGATATGGTATACTTTTCACTCGTACGTTACTTTATGGTTATAATAATAATAATAATAATATGGTGCGCTTCAATAATCTGTGCACAAGTTTTACCTTTAATTACAGTTAAAACCATATTTTGCAATGTTTTTCATGGACCGCTCGATTCTTGATTTTGTCCTGTTAATGTTTTTGTTGTTGTTGACATATTACATTTATGAACTTAAAACTAAAATATCTTTTAAGTTACAGAGCGATACGATTACTAAAAATCTTAAAATCGATGTTTGAAAATAAATAGGTAGCACGAACTACTTGATATTGTTCTGGCTTGTTTCTCGTTAATTCGTAAATAATATTACAGGGTTAATTTTGCGATAAAAAACTAGACACAAACGAAAACATTAGTTGGGGTGCTATAAAGTGAAAATGAAGGAAAATCAAAAAATAGGAAGCCCTGGGTTTCTTTTTTTAATTTTAATAAACGTGTGTTACGGAGATACCGTCAACATGTCAAGAAGGGTTCATTCGAATGCAAACTTATTGAAGAAAAAATCAGGAGAAAAAATGAAAAAGATAGCATAATAGGCCTAAATAGAACAAAAATACAATAGCTTCACTGCAGATAGGAAGCAGCCTAAGGTATAACCTAACGCCTGGTCATTATATTCATTGTACAAGGTTGCAGCATACCTGTGTGTACGTGTGGAAATAGAGCTTTATTTATCCTGATAAATTTGGTGTGTAGTAAATGGAAGTATTTAAGGTTTGCCTATTTACATTGTAAATAGGCAAACCTTAAATACTTCCACGTACTTTCTTTTCAGCATTCGATGGCAATTAGGACTTCAGGCAAGAGTTTAAGAGAACGCAGCAATAGATATAAAAGTGCACCCTAACTCCCCGTGTATTTGTTTTGGAATTGAACTATCTGGGGAGAAAAACGGGTCAAAGTTTGGGAATTTATTTTTTGTAATTGAAATTACGGCTGCGCTGGCGCCGGGATCATTCCCGATATGAAAGTCCGGCCCGTGTAAGCTCGTTGAAAGAACGTTAATATATTAAATGGAGTATACATGTACATGTAGCCAATATCGAGTCAAACGATTTTAACTATGTTTAAAATAGCCTACCTTTAATGGTGATATGTCTCCACTTTTCCTCACAAGCAGACATATTGACCAGGTACTGACAAATTCTTGGTACTTAGCATGAACCGCAGTATAAAAGTATTATAACATAGAGAAATGCAATATTTCAGAAACTAATCTTTAATATTAAACCTTTCTTTGCTGATGAATAATCTGAACTAACTCAGCGTGGAACCAGCTGCCGCAGCTCCCGAGTGCCGATAGTATTATGCCTGTCAATTCTATACGCATGTTACGTGAACTACGATGACCTGCGCTATTATAGTCGGGTATAATACAAATCATACAAATCCCTTGCATCCCCCACAGTACTCCTTTCACGGTCCTAAAACATATTCAGGTTGTTACCAAAAATTATTTTGGTATGCTAAGATGGCGTCCAAAATGGCCGCCAAAACTAGTCATAAAATGACATTATAGCAATCAAAATGTATGGTGACAGTATAGTTTTGATAGTGGGGTGCATGTATGTATTAGCCCACTATACACTCATTATTCAGTACGTTTGCTTTGTTAACATACCTCAATTCAAGATGGCCGCTAAATTGGTCGCCAAAAATGGTAAAATTCCATGAATTGGCATATATGAACCAACATGTATGATCAGAATATAGTTTTAACAATGGGATGTATGTGTTAGACCACAAGAAACTCATATCTAGTATTTTTGTTTTGTTAACATATTTTAACACTAAAATGGCCTCCAAAATGATGTCCAAAAATGGTAAACATTCCATAAAATGGCATAATATCAACCAAAATGTATGATGAAAATATAGTTAACGATGGGATGATATATGTATTATACCACTAGTAACTACTATCCAGTATTTGTGCTTTGTTAACAGACTTAAATATCCAAAATGGCCCCAAAATGGGTCTCAAAGTGGCTGCAAAAACTGTCAAATTCCATAAAATGGGAAAATTCCATAAAATGGAAAAACTGTCAAATTCCATAAAATGCCAAAATGTATGATTCAAGTATCGTTTTAACAATGGGGTGTATGTATTAGACCACTTGTAACTAATATTCAGTATTTTTGTATTGTAATAATATACTTGAAAGCCAAGATGGCCGCCACAATGGCCATTGTAAATATAAAAATAGTCTAGAAGAGTGTATAATAATCCAAAATACTGTAAGAGTGTATATTGCATCGCACTCACCAAATAGTATGGTATAAATTGCTAAGCTACTAAACAATAATGTGTAACATTAATTTACACAATTAAGTTGTGTAAATGGATTACACAACAATTAGTTAATTTTCTACCCAATAGTTGTGCATACTATTGGGTTGTAGAATGGCCATTTAATATTTTACACAGCAATTGGTTAATTTTCTACACAATAGTTGTGCATTTCTATTGGGTTGTGGAATGGCCATTTTAATGGTTTACACAGGAATTGGTTAATTTTCTACACAATTAATGTGCATGGGCATTTGGAGATTTGATTGAAGCATTGGACGGTAAGTATGTTTCACTTGAAATATTACAGTAAAAAATACGAAGTAGTAAAAAGTAGTCAGTGTGTGTGATTCTATCAGTTGGCTTTTTTTTAGTAAATTTGTGCAAAATAATACATCGTCGCGTGACTGTGAAGTGTAAACTGTAAAGTGTGTAGGCTTATAAGCTTAAGTTTAGTTATTGTAATTTTGAACTAATTGACCAAAAAAGCCAACTGATAGAATCACACATACTGAATACTTTTTACTACTTCGTATTTTTTACTGAAATATTTCAGGTGAAACATTATACTTACCGTCAAATACTTCAATTAACTCTCCAAAACCCCACTCGCTCAAGCAACACCGACACATCCGCCATTTCGTTTCCAGTAATTTTGGTCACAACAAGGGTAATTTGTGTTTGGTTGATTCTGATCACGTGCTTCAAAGTTTACACAACTGTTGTTTAAAATTCCGTTTTCAATTTTATATAATCGAATTACATTTTACACAACCTAGTATTAACACAATTAAATATGATTACACAACCTTGTTTAATAATTACACATGGTTGTGTAAAAATCTTTTTACACAACGTTTTTTTTACACATGAGAATAACAGTGTAGTTGTATAAGTCCCACCTCTGTGACAATGTTGATTCTGTTCACTTATCAAAATGGCTGCCAGAATGGTTAAGTTGATGTTAAATGACCTAAAACAATTGCTTTGTATTGTAAATGACCATAATTATGTAATACCAATACCCCCAAATCTAATGGGACATCATTCTCTATATGTCTATGATAAATCCTAGGTACTGTAGATCTAGTTTGAGCATTTCAAAATATCCCACATGGCTGAAAAAGGTTCAAATAAACTGAAATGAAAAGCATTATTAGTTTATTGTTAGTGTTACATTAGAAATGACCAAATTATTATATCTATAGATTTTAATCCCCCTAGTAAACGTATTTGCGTATGTAACAAGGTATGATTGAATTGTATATATTCCATTTTGATAATGTAATGTTATTAAGGTGGCCATTGTAATGACCATTCCATTACCATTACCTCCAATTACCAAGGTGGCCACACATTGATCAAATTATGACCAGAATTGGTCTTACACATACATACATACATACATCAGTGGCGTAGCTAGGATTTTTTTCAGGGGGGCAAGAGGCAAGATTTCTAAAATGTTAGTAAAAGGTTGCCCCAACTTTTTTTCCCAGTCAGTCATCTCGTGAATTTCAAGTAAGTGTGGTGGTGGGGGGGGGGGGGGGGGGGGGGGGGGGGGGGGGGGGGGGGGGGGGGGGGGGGGGGGGGGGGGGGGGGGGGGGGGGGTGAGGTCAAAAAAAAAAACGCACGGTCAAAACATTTCGCACGGTCATAAAATCGCACAGTGCAAAAGCCAGCACAGTCAACATATAATGCTTAATTCTAAGGTTTTAATCAGTTTTTTCTGATTATTCAGGGTATAGTTCATTGTTCATATATGCCAATTTATGGAATTTTACCATTTTTGGCGGAACCCCCCCCCCCCCCGTATATATCCGACTACTACCCTCAGCTGGTGTGTTTACCAAAAGTATTAGGGCGGCTGGAATGCTAGATGTGTAACACAGTAGTTTAATTACTGTTAAGTGTTGTTAACGCTATCTTGCCCATTAGAAACAGCCATCCGTTAAATCTGTCATTCTTTTTTTTTCTCTTTTTTTTTTTTCTTCTTTATTTGTTCCATTATTATTTAGTTATTCAAAACACATGTGCCATAAATGCGTAGCTTAATATAATTGAGATGGAATGAATTGTATACAAATGCATTTGTCACAAATAACACATTAAATTACACATCAAAATATATACATTATATGTGTATTGCTTTAACAACAAGGTTATTTGCCACATAACACCCCAACATTGCGTATTCAACATGTTCAAGCAGTGCATCCGTTTCCAATATGGCTCGTACACGCATCGTTAGAGCACAACATCATTCCGGAATATCATCTGTATTGGTGAAGTTGCAGGTATGTATCTAGTTCTGTAGATGGACTTAAACAAAATAATTTATAGTTATACCAGTAATGTATGTATCTACAGGGTGAGTCAAAAAGACTGCAATAGTGGAAAGAAGCCATTTTGTTTTCAAAACCGAAATGAATTTTAAAACTTTTTAACCGTTGCAAGAATGATGTATTTATTCCTTACTTTGTGTGAAAAAATGAAGTCGATCGCATTTTTCGTTTGTCTTTGGTGACACTCTTTACTGCACAACAACATTTACCTGTTTGTCCAAGAGCACAGTGATTTTCATTTGAAATGGCACACATTGCATTTTCATATTTGAATATCCCGCCAACAAAAAAAAATGGAAAATTTAAGTTTTTTATTAAAATTTAGAACATTATACGCTTTCATAGCATGGGTATGATTATAATTGATTATGCTTACTCACATGTAAACAAGTAAGGATGCATCAAATTCCAATAACATCACAAATGAACTCAAGTTTCCACATTTGAATAAAAGGCACATTTTGTGATCTGATGCATATTTTGGGTATCTCGTGGACAAACGTGTGAAATTGGTGCACTGGTCAAAAGGTTCACCAAATGCAAACGGAAAATGATATTGACTTCATTTTTTCACGCAAAGTTAGGATTAAATATATCATTCTTGCAACGTTTAAAAACTTTTAAATTTCATTTTGGTTTTGAAAACAAAATGGCTTCTTTCCACTATTGCAGTCTTTTTGACTCACCCTGTAGTTAAAGAATAAAGGCATTGTGTTAGACCGTACCCGTGTCATGTTGTCTGACATAAATGCGGACGTTAGTATTATTTTAAGCAAACAAATACATCACGTAGAGATTGCTTTTATTTCTTACAAGAAACCAAATACGTAGCTAATAGTTTTGTGTGAAAATGATCCATTTTTAATTTATGTAACTGTTTACATAATATAGCATATAATTCATATTAAAAAATATATATAAAGAAAAGTCAATTACCACAAACTGAAAAGTTTAGTTGTATGGCGTAGGCTACTTACCCCATCATTGGGGCAACTGGTCCAATATGTTCCAATGGTTAAAATACACAAAAATCAGTGAATGACAACACAGAAATTACGCACTATTTGGTTTACAAACATAATTTTATATACGAGGGTCGTTCAATAAATAATGAAAGTGATCATGGTATTGTATTGTATTGTGGGATAATGTGATCAATACAAAGTATGAACCTTTGTCTTTCAAACAATACACTTTTGGATTTTTAGATACCTTTGATTATGTAACGTCATTAACATAAACACAATAGGTTTCAGACACTGACTGAAATCTGTCAATTATTTGGCTGGATATGTAATATGTTGAATATGGGTTGATTGATACATTTGCGTATATCTCGGCAATGCAAGCATAAAAACAGATAACACTTGGCACATAGTTAAAACACATACTTTCTCTGTTTGACACTCTTTTTTTATATCTGAATTCTTTAATACAAAGAGACCAGCTCAAATACGCTTTTATTTAGCAAAATCCGCAATAATATAGCACTTCGATAACTTGGAACCGTAAACATTGGAACCATCAAAAAGAATATTTTTGCTCGCCGTCATTCACCACACCGCTCATCGAACCCCAACATACATTGAGCACAACTTGAATACCTTGGAACCCAAAACACTGGGAACCACATAAATGATACTAGGAACCAACAAGAAGACAGGCCAACCCCTATCACCTAACCCCTAACCCACATCCATAACCCAACACCGCCACCTTTTCCACATCCAACCCCTAAAAACGATAATGGATCAATCCAAACCTTGATGTATCCAATCAGAGCTGTGATAAAATTACTAGACTAATACGGGCTCATATCAGTCATCAGATACAGAGTAATGATAAATTACTCTGGTAATAGGGGAAAATATTCATTGGGACATTAACCAATCATATTTCAGCATTCATGTCTACTAAATGATAAATTCATATATATCTTCATCACAATAGTTATACACATTGTTTTAAGCTGTTTGCCGACATTATTTCTGTCTACCTGAAATCTTTCACACAACGCAATTTTCAGCGCAGAATAACTTGCTTTCTCGTCAGTATTCAACTGAACATAAATATCAAAAGCCTCACCGTTTAGACATTCCACTAGTTTGGGCAAATACGCTTCTTGCGGCCATTTGCGATACTGCGCTAGGCGTTCAAATCTGATCAAGTATGCCACAATATCATCGCGATTATCATCAAAACTCGGCGTTGTAATAATTCATTCCGATATTTTAAGTTGACGCTTAATATTGGCTAATTCGAACCTAGCCGCCTCGATAGCTTTATCCAATTCCACCAAATGCTCAACTGATCTCATCGTTCCAAATATTTCAACCCAAATTAATAATACAAATATATTCCACTACACAAAATTTATCTCTTCCAAATAAAGAGATTTCCCGGACGAGCCCCCAATTGTCACGACCCGAGTTAGCTCGGACTTTACAATTAAACAATTTTCCATACATAGACTTTATAAACAACAAAATTTAATATATATAAACAGAAATCATGAATAAACAATGCAACACATTTCACGCGCTCAGTGATCACTGATTTAGTTGGCTAATAAGTGCACTTATCGTTTGTATAATGTTCCGCCAGAAGTTCCGTTGTCGCGGGCTCGAGAGTCTTATTGAAGGTCTTCAATATCTTGGGCAACACACAGAAGTCACTTCCTCAGCAGCGATGTTCCGCACTGGACCGGAAGTTCACAAGTCTGCCATAGTATCGTATCTCTTATTAATGTTCTCCGGTTCTCATTCAACAGGAATGATCTCGACTGATTATTGTCCTGTCATAGACAACGGACGATCCTCGTAATGCCGTATCTTTATTTATGTTCTCCGGCCTCATCCAACAGGGATGGGCTATAATTATAGTCTAGCCAAAGATACCAGAAGATTCACGCAGAGCCGTATCATTCTTTTGAGTTTTCCGGTCTGGCCTTCCTGGCCTTCAGGGCATCCGCCCTGCCGTCCCGTTTTCCAGCGTCCTTCCTTTTCCCTTTTCCGTTTGTTTTGTTTTGCTCTCTCCCGCGTGGTTCCGTCGCCACGACGCCAGCGTATTGTCGCATTGCGTATAGTGTTGCCTATTGTCGCATTGCGTATAGTGTTGCGTATTGTCGCATTGCGTATAGTGTTGCGTATTATAGCCTTGAACCCTGACACTGGCTATAACTTTGAAATGGGTTGTGTTATGGAGATATAAGGCTGTGTGCTATGGAAGAGAATTTCTCTCTGAAAATGTTGATACCAAAATCTCAATTTTAAAAAAATGGAGATGAGGCCATTTGTTTATGAGCCCTCGATATAGGAAAATGCTACAAACTAACAACTTAATATTACCTTAATACCAGTTCCATAAATAATTGTCGTAAGATTTAATGAGTTTACAGTACGCTTTGTTAATAAAAATTACATTGAAATGGAATGGGGGCGATCCAAAAGAAAGAAGCATGTTTTGCAAACATTTTCTGAAGCATCTTTTCATACCAAAATACCAGGGAAATGGTGTATGTATTTTCCATAATTCAAACCAAAAAACAAATCAAAACACCACAGTCTAAAAATAGTACAGGAAACCAATAAAGTTGATTTGTGTGCATGGAGAAGGGGGGGGGGGGATACTGTCTGAAGTACAATTTAGGTATATAGACAACCCCACAACAATTGGAGATTAATCTCCTTAGTCAAATAAGATAAGTTATTATGTCTCTCTGTTGAGATCATCAACTAAACAAATATAGATATGACTCCATCACAGACTGCAGGTACTGTTAAAATAAACTGCATAGGTACATGTAATATAAAGACTACAAACATGGCGGCCTCCACTTATGTCTAGAAAGACCTAAATGTGTAAATTTTTGCAATAACATGCTAATAGGGTGGCTTCGCCCCCCCCCCCAAAAAAAAGAGTCGTTTATCTATCTTGTATAACTAATTCGAGTATATTCACAACAACAAACACCCAAGTCACCAACAAAATATATTTCTCATTGCATTCCATTTTTCCAACAAATATTCTATTTTGTAAGTAAACCTTATAGAAACCACTTTGTTTTTACTACATGTGCTGCGAAAAAAACTGTTCCATTTTATTATATTACTACATGTACTTCAAATGTCAAGGTGCAATTTTCAAGAACCAATCAGGACAATTTAAGTAAATCCCATTGGAATGGCGAAAAACGCAGTCAGCTTATAAAACTTATCACAGTTTGTTTATTTATTAGTCGATTACTTTCATCTTTTGAGAGGATAAACTAGATTAACATACCTTAGATAACATACCTTAATAACGCATGATACAGATACAAATTCCATGGTTCAATGCACGCATCGAGGTCAATTGGCCGTTGCAAATCGTGCACAATGTTTTTTGATTCACCCTGTAAGGCCTAATGTCGATTAAATATCTCCCTTTGTCAGATAATTGGGCAATTTTTCATCACGAATAGAGAGAGGGAAGAAAAGGCTTATTTTACCTTTTGCTTATCATATAAAATACTTCTCCCTCACCGGCCCAAGCCCGTGCCGTTTCCCCTTGTATCATGGGCCAGACAGACATCTTGATTAGCCTGAATAAAAATTACGCTTAATTACTGCAGCAGATGCGTGGCTTCATTCGAAATGGGCGTGTCGCCACTCTAAAAGAATATGTAACCTCGCTGAATTAAACACTTTAAAAGTACTCCGCGTATTAAATTTAATGTCCCGTTTTCTGATTGGTTCGTAACTACTAAAAGTGTATGAATACACTTCGGTACACACTCACAACCATGGGTTTCGTTTTGTTCGAAGTGAGCCATCTTACGGCCAAAATATGAATGAATGAATGAAAACGTGATTTATTAAGCGCATTTCCAAAAACACGATCAATGCGCTGTACAGGAATTATATAATATAAAAGCATAATAAACAATACCAATCAAAGTACAAAGTACATTAAAGATAGGTTAAAAAATAATTGAATATACAATGTAATAATATACAGATACAATTTAAGCATTAAAAAGCATGGATTAAAAAACACACACATTTGTTTATAAAAGGGTGCATTTGCATCCGAAATTGACCAACAAATTACACCTTCGGAAATAGATGAGTTTTAAGCATCTTTTTAAAAGATTTGACACTGCATGCGGTGCGTATGGAGAGTGGGAGATCATTCCACAGCCTTGGGCCGATATATGAGAAAGCGGTTTCAGTCTTAGTATGTTTGTTGAAAGGTACAACAAGGCGGAAAGTGTCGTTGGAAGTGTCGTTGAAAGTGTCGTTGAAATACCGTAGCTTAATACTACGATGGCGCATCCGTAAGTTCTGTCACCAAATGCTGCCCCGGCTACACATTTATTGCATTATTAGCTCCCTCCTATGTAAATTAAGTGGGGATATATAGCCGGTATAGAATATGCCAAGCCTTATGCAGTTACTTTATATCTACCTGTGAAATGAAGCCTACAAAGACGGTATCGAATTGATATGCCCTTTGTATGTGGCACTTGGATGGAAATTTGAAATAAATGCAACCTTTCGAGTCGCACAGAGACTCCGCTACGTCCTGGTTTTTCTCGCCATCTTCATTTATAGTGTCACGTGGTTTTTCGTCGATGAACCTTGCTTTTCGAATCGATAAACCTGGTTCATCGAATCGAAAAACTAGGTTTTTCTCTTTCATTGAGCAAATTATGTGCCTATAAGTATACATGGTATACAGAATAACGGCGAAACCATACCATGGACCATACCATGCACTGGCCCAGTAGTGCAATCGTCCCAGCAACTAAATGAGCACCAAGCATGCCAAGTATGGATCCATATCGCATAAGCATCACTACACCAACAATATGAAATGCAGAAATAACTAAATTGGTGTATAATTACAACATCCAAGGATAGTTTATAACATTTAAATGGCAAAAGTTACAACACATTAAAACAGGGGACCGATGCTAAAACAATTCCTTCAACAAGGAATTTGGACGAGTTAATAACACAACTGTCTCTGACCAGCATATACTAAAAAAAATGATTGTACTGTACAGTAGTAATATAGATGAGAGGATGGTATAGACTTCTTATTTTTTCGTGACAGTGACCTGTACTAGAGTGAGGGGCTAAGCGCCTTCTACCCTCCTTAGCTGTCTTAACTGTACCTTTTCTTCTGTACACATTTTTTCATTATTTACTTTTCTCTTCTAATTTCTTTTTCGTAGTGCACCTTGATAGCCAGGTTAGTTTTCTTGTTTGCGTATTGTAAAGTTGCTGTGTTGCCAGCTGATAAGGGTGTATTTATGGATAATAAATGACACAATGACTCGGTGGTTTGTTTATAATCATGGTGTGTTATTCGAGTGACCTTTGTCACACGGGCTGTTAATAACAGGAATGTCTATGTGCACAAGGCAGACATTACTACTGTGCTGCTTGGACACTACATTTCTCCTATCTTTTATAGATGGAAGCAACATAGATATGATTTTAATAATAGCTCTGAATAGAGTTGTTTTGTAACATGTAATCCATGAGTTAATTATAGTTCGTAATGATTGTCCATGAAAACAAATGTTTATGACTAAAACTCTTACCATGGCCCTTTTGCATCATTATGCTTGTAAAATATTGGCATTCAATGGTAACAAAATAACTTCGCGTAAACCACATTGTTGACGAACATGACGTTTGCTGCAAATTGAAGAAATCACAAGTTCACAGTTCAAGTTGTAATCGATGACACAAAAGTTCAGTTCTGGTGTGGTCATACATATATATGTCATTAACAAATTTAATGATTTTTGAAAGTTACATTGCCAAATATTTGCTTACAATATTGGTTGCATTTAGATTGTAAATTACCATAGGGCTCATTGGTATCCTACACTATAAGGGAGAGGTTACAAGCACTTCACCCTTTTTTCGAGACTTAAAACACTCGATTCCTACTCTAAAACAAAATCATCCATGCGTCGTGGTACACGTCGAGTGCGTTGACCGCGAGTGGCGATGTTTGGTTGTACCTCGGCATCAGACTGTGCATCTTGTTGATCGTCTTGTTTGTGCTTCATGATCTTGAAGAACGAAACATTTCGGGTGATTGTTTTGTGTTCGTTGACAGCGGTTACCATGGTGCCATTGACACATGAAACTGTGTATGGATCGGTTTCATATGGAGTAGTGTCATTGCTGATGTGGCCTTCACGTCGGACTAGAACAATGTCTCCTACCTCAACGGATTTCTCCTTAGTGTTACGCGTGTTGTCAGCGTTACGCTTCATGCGCTGTTTTTCTCGCGTATCACGCTGTCTTACACTGTCATTTACGTGGTCAGATGGCATTTCTGGTAGTTTCGTCCTGAGCGGTTGCTTAAATAGCAAAGCGGCTGGTGACATACCAGTGGAATGGTGTGGCGTAGCTCTGTAGTTGCGTAGAAACGCGTTTAACTCCTGCTTACTACACTTTCCATCCGCATGTGCCGTCTGAAGAACTTTCTTGATAGTTTTCATCAATCTTTCTGCGATACCGTTTGCGCGTGGCCATCTTGGAGTGATTTTGCGATGCGCGAATCCCAGGTAGTCTGAAAACTGTGTAAAGTCTTTGCTATTGAATGGAGGACCATTGTCAGTGCGAAGGACTTTGGGAATTCCAAATGTTGAGAAGATTTGATCCAGTTTTGGAAGAACTGATTTGGCTGATGTGGACGTAACCCACTCAACCACAGGAAACCTGCTGAAATCATCAACAACTACGAGCAAATATCCTTTGTTGTTACCGAGTTCCTTGAAGTCGGCGCTTAGCTCTGTCCATGGTGTCGCTGGTAGGTCAGACATTTTCAGTGGCGGAGCGCTGGTGTCTACATTGGTGGCTTGACACGGAATGCATTTTCCAACTGTCGTTTCAACCAATTTATCAATGCCTGGAAACCATACTTTTTGACGCAGAAGCTGCTTAGTTTTCACTATGCCTTGGTGACCTTCGTGCGCGATATTGATCATGGTCTGTCTTAAGGTTGCTGGGATGATGATTCTGTTGTCGCGAAGAATTATATCGTTTATCACCGTGATCTCATCTTTGATGTGATGTATTTGCTGTAGATCTCGCTTGACATCGCCGACTGCTGTTTGGAGTTCTTGACGCCAAGTGTTGTCGAGATGCGCTTTCTTGCAGCGTTGTAACATTTCATCATTTGTAACCGCGATCCGGATCTCATCAACTGTGACAGATTTTGGCACAGCATTTGTGAGCACAAAGTTCACATGTTCTTCCGTTTCCAGTTCAGACTTTGTACTGGAAAGCGGGTGTCTTGATAGATAGTCAGCAGGATTGGACTTGCCTGGACGATATAGGACTTTGTAGGTGTACTGCTGAAGCTTAAGGATCCATCTCTCCATTCTTACTGATGGTTTAGAGTGAGCATTGTTGAAGAGTGGTACCAGCGGCTTGTGATCGGTGATGACAGTGAACGATGCACCATACAGATACAGATGAAAATGAAGACAACCCCATGTCACCGCTAACGCTTCGCGTTCCGTTTGGGAATACCGCTGTTCCACTGGTGTAAGAGATCTACTGGCCATGGCTATAATGGAAGACTTTCCACTCTTATCCTGTTGAATAAGCATGGCACAAAGTCCTACTGGACTAGCGTCTACAACTACTTCGGTGCTACTCTGTGGATCAAAATAGGCCATGCTGCAGTGTTCTGTGATGGAGTTTTTGATATCACTGAGTGCCTCTTGCTCATCTTTGCCCCATCTCCAGACCGTGCTCTCTTTGGTAAGCTTGCGAAGCGGTTCTGAAATAGTTGCGAGACGCGGGATAAACCGTGCGCAGTACGTGGCGAGGCCCAGCAGGCTACGGACTTCTTCTTTGGTAGTCGGTGGTGCAGCATCCTTCAAAGCATTTACTTTTGTAGGGCTAGGGGAGATACCGTTAGCACTAAAGATGTGCCCGAAGAATTCAATAGTGTCTTTATTAAATTCACATTTGTCCTTGTTAAGGGTTAAGTTCTTGTCTCTCAGTCTTTGAAGACAGTTTGAGAGCCGAATGTTATGTTCCTGCTGATTCTCAGCGTACACAAGAATGTCATCACTTATGTTGATGACTCCTGGTAATCCTCCGAGTGCAGACTGTATCAGATTCTGGAACTGTTCAGCTCCACTGTTTACTCCGAAGTTTAGGCGCTTGTATTGGAACAAACCAACATGCGTGGAGAATACAGTTAGGTACCTGGATTCTTCTTCCAACTCGACTTGATGATACCCATTCTTGAGGTCTAGCTTAGAGAAGACCTTAGCGCCATTGAGATTTACGATGATATCATCGATCGTTGGCGTAACATGGCGTTCGCGGGCGATGGCCTTGTTCGCGGCGCGCATGTCAACACAGATGCGTATTTCATCTGGGCGCTTCGGCTTTTGTACGACTCTAATTGGAGATATCCATGGCGTAGGTTTGTCGTGAACTTTTTCAATGATGTCGAGGGACTGTAAGCGCTCTAATTCTACTGCCACACGCTTTCTGACATGAAATGGTATCCTGCGATGCGGTTGTGTTACCGGCGGTACTGACTTATCAACATGTAGTTGACACGTTGTATCATTGAGCTTGCCAAGTCCTTGGAAGCGATCTTCATAGCTCTCAACGATCTCGTTTGTGGACATTGTCGCGTCATATATGTTGAAAGTGACGTTGATGATATTAAGCGTGGAGGCACTCTTGAAACTTATAAGTGTCTCACCGGCTCCTTCTATGATGACAAAGTCAGTATGTATAATCTCGTCTTTGTACTTGACTTCTGCGCTTATTTGACCTACTACTGGTAATGGGTCAGACGAACCATACGCGTATATTTTAACAGCAGATTTCACCAGCTTCGGCTTGTGTTTCAGGCGGTTGTATGTCGCATTACTCATAACGTTGACTGATGCTCCTGTGTCGATAATAGCCATGATGGACTGCTGCGCGATGTGTAACTTGATTTTTGGTTGCTTGCCTTTGTTGTCTAAAGCGAAAGTATACTCTTCCTCCGATGAAGAGGCGTTGTCTGCGTGGTGTTGATCATCTGCGACTGCGCGAATTCTGTAGCCACCGCGACAATATCGTGCATAGTGATTCAACCTGTTGCATTTTGAGCAAGTTGCACCTTTCGCTGGACAGTTCTTTCGGTGTGTATGAAAGTTACTGTGGAATTCATTACCACAGTTACCACAGCGCTTCTCACCTGTTGATTTTGTAGGTTGGTGTTGAGATTCTGCTGATTTCGAGTTGGCGTGATCATCGCGTTTCCCCATTTTCCAGTTGTTGGAATTGGGACGATGGGTACGAGTGTTAACTGCGTTTGCTGCATGACGGTGTGATTTCATAGCTTGCAAATGTTCAGACGCTATTGTTGCTGCTCTGATCATTGTGACGGCTGTATCGAGTGAGAGTCGTGGTATTTCCAGCAGGCGTTGCTGAATGTGTTCATTGTTAATACCCAACACTATTCGATCGACTATGAGAGCGTCACGCACTGTACCATATTCACAGGATGCAGATAGAGCTTTTAGGGCAGTGACAAACGTGTCTATCGATTCACCATCCTGTTGGATCCGATTATGAAAAATAAATCTTTCATATGTGAGGTTTTTCTCACCTCCTTTGCAGTACTCGTCAAATTTTGCTGTTACGCGGTCATATTTCTTTTTATCACCCTCATTTTCCCACGCGAACGTATTGTATGTTTCCACTGCGTCGTCACCGATGACAGAGAGGAATGTCGCAAGGCGTACTGGATCGGGTTTCTTATCCCTCCCAGTGGCTAATTCAAAATTGTCATACCTCTGTTTGAATTTGGCCCAGTTTGTTGCCAAATGCCTTGATGACATGTCCAGCGTGGATGGGGATGAGAAATTGATGTTGAAGACTAAAGTTTGATGATAAAATGCATACACCAACAGCTAGGTTAGCTGCTGAGCCGATAGTTGAGCACTGTCTGCGTTGATTTTAGATGAAAACAATGTCTATGAAATCTCACTATATCACGAACATCCTACACAATATGGTGACACCTTTACCTGAATATTGAAGGCAAGGTGTTATTAATCCTCGTCGCCAATGTAAAGTTGCTGTGTTGCCAGCTGATAAGGGTGTATTTATGGATAATAAATGACACAATGACTCGGTGGTTTGTTTATAATCATGGTGTGTTATTCGAGTGACCTTTGTCACACGGGCTGTTAATAACAGGAATGTCTATGTGCACAAGGCAGACATTACTACTGTGCTGCTTGGACACTACACGTATAGGTAGGGCTTAGAGGGGCCTTCCCCCAGGAAAGACCAAAACATCACCGGTGTCAATTACAGTACATATACACAGATCTATAGTTGGCGGGAATGGCGTAACACCACACTGCGGTATAGGGGGCTAGTTTGGTGTGATCACTTCCTCTTCCTTTCTTTCTAGTTCTCTCTTTGAACTCACCTGTAAGCCCAGCTATGGATGAAATAGTCAAGGTAATCCATTTCCTTGGGCGGATGAGAGAATCAACCTCCAACACGGCAAAAGGGCGCAAAGGTCATTATCCTTTACCGGCTAATGGATAAAACAGGCAGTCTGGATGTCTGAACCACTGGGGATTTTTGAGACAACCAGACAACTTTGTACTGTTTGCACAGTACAAAACTCCACTAGGCGTGGCGCACCAATGGAGAAAAAAGTAGCAAGAAAGAATGATGGAAGCAACTAATAGCACCAGGGTTAAAGCCCCTGCAAAACTACTTCCTCTAGTAAGTTCAATCCACTAAAAGGAACAAATGACGCATCTCCCTTAAACCTGCCAAGGAGGGCAAATGCTGACAATGGACAAGAATGAGGAATAAGTAAAGATAGTTTGTGAGATGTAAGAAATCAATTAAAGTCCCTTTAACACCAGGACCCTTAGACAGCCACACAATATGGGTGAATTGACATAAGCAGCTAGAAAGTTTGGCATCGATGTTATCTGCATTCAGGGACACCGCTTAGTGCATGAGGTTGACATAGACATATAAAACTACACACAAGTATCCAAAAAGTCCACCCTTATTACAGCTTCTGCAATTAAGAACACAAACGGAGCTGCGTACTCCGGTTGCGTGCTCCAAAATAAAATAAAAGCTGGATGCACCCTAAACTTCAAAGCGATGTGTCATGACAAAGACCTGCAGGAACAGTATGCCATCAAAGTCAGCAACTATTTGGACCCATTGGACCAAGAAAGGGCCTCCTTGTCATTCCAAGAAAAGTATGACCTCCTCCAGACATCTTGTATCAAAGCAGCTGAGGAAATACTGCCTAAGAAACCAAAGAACACTTTCAAGAGCATGTCACAAACCCAGAAAGTTAAATCTGCAAGAGATTCATATCGCGCAGCAATCAAAGAGGGAAGCAACATTCAGACCGTGCTTGTGAATATACCTACTACATCCAATGTTCAAACTCTGAATGGCTCTGAACTTGATAACAGTAAGGATGTCAAATATCTAGGATCGTCACTACCAGATTCATTGCATGACTTCAAGTGCCGAAAAGCTCAGGCATGGGTTGCATGCAACAAACTTGACAAAATCTGGAAGTCAAAACTAGATAGAAACATCAAAATCAAGTTTTTCAGGGCGTGTAGAAAGTATCCTACTATATGGTTCAGAAACCTGGATGGTAACTCAAAGGTTTGAGGATAGAATTGATGGAGGCTACACAGAACTACTTAGACATGTTAGAAGGACATTACTAAAGGTGGGAAAAGTTGCTCTTAAAGGTGTAACCACATTCTCTTAGTTCCCCACTAGCGAACCACACATGGTAAAACAATCGAGGCTGTTAGGACAAGGCAAGTCAAGGTTGAATTTGTTCAAAGTAGCAGGGCCTGTCACTCAGGCTAATTCCCTAATTTTAGTAACGTCTATTGTGTCATCTAGCTCATTATTACATGAATGTATGGCTCAACATCCATGGCTGATATTTCCAGCAGAGAGTTGGCGTGGTTATGTCTTTAAATTAGTTAATTATACATAAGTAATTTTTTTTTAAAGTAGTTAAATGTTTTTTTGAAGCGTCATATTAAAAAAAAAAATTAAAAAAGATCAGTCAGTCCAGAATCCTAAAGTACACTTTTTCCATTCTAGTCTTCTCAGAGAATTATTGGAAAAACAATTACAAACAAAGGGATGTATCTATTTAAAAACATCTTCCGGATGAAGTTCGCAATGAAATTAATGGACAACCTCGAACTTAATACCTACATAGATTATAATGTTGCGCTCCGTCAGTTTCTTCTGTAGCTCAATGGCACGAGCGTTCTTCTATTTATACAAAGATTGCTGGTTCAAATCCGGTCAGAAGCATATGGTTTTTATCGTTGATGTGCACTGGCCTATCTCGGAAAGTATTTATTAATTCAATAAACATTGAATGCTATTATTTAAGGGAATTCTTGTATCACCGGTATCATGACATTTGAAGATTGCGTAATGAAAGTTGCAGCAAAAAAGCCCACTATCGCACTCACTTTGTTCACCCAATTTGTTCAAGCATGCAACTCCTGATATACAAACCTCCCTAAGAATTTTGAGTGTCAATAAGCAATGATGTAATCGAAATTGTACGAAAAATGTGCATTATTTGTGTAATTGTCAGTTTGAGCGTTTCTAAGAATGTAATCTGCTTGACGCCGGTGATTCTGTTTCATGCGTCAAAATTTACCCGCAGAATAACGAATGGCCAAGAACCATAACAGCACAATTTACATAAGACAATAACAATCAAAAGTGTTTCCGCTGAAACCGTATTTTCAACTGAAACCGTATGTTTTACCCAATAACTGCGACATCAATGCAAGAGAATTAGTAATAAAGCATTTGAGCTAGTCCAGCCGAGTCATCCACTTGAGGATAAAATTCGTCCCTATTGAACAAGCAAATACAAGTTTTATTCAATGAATTTCATCCAGAAACTGTCACCAATTGTCATGCATCTTCATTGTGTAGCCATGGTCCTCGCGGCTGTTTGCATATCGTCTCATATGCAATCGGTTCAAAGTCAGCTTCCCTCTATTCGCTCTAGTAGATGGGGTTTTGGTCCATGTCCACAAGTAACTCCTATGAAGGATTTTGACATCACAAAGCTCTATGACCAACAGTGGTACATGGTAGCACACTATGCGGAGAGTCATCTATTAGATCGACACTGCACGATATTCCGCTTTAGTGATGCAAATCCAGGTTCAGATATCTGCCGAGTTTCAGTCAAGCGGTCGAGTATTGAGTATGACGATGGCGAAGTCAGGGATGCTCAATACTTTTTTTTACTACCAAACGAGACTAAACACTATTCTTGGATCAACACTTACAGTGAGTACCATTTAAATTGAAAAAGAAAATGTATACATAAACATTGCGCATAAGCATTAATAAGCATGATTTTAAAGTGTGGAGTTAATTCTCAAAAGGTATGGCAAAAAGTATTCCCGTACCGCATTCATTTTGACATATAAACTGCTCAAAAAAGCTTTGAATGTTTTTTCAATCATAATTTGTTCAAATATCCCGGGATATGTTCATTTAGTGTAATATATCATTTTAAAAGCTGATGCGTTCATCTTTACAATGATAACCAATTTGAAGCAATCCCTTGTTTCAGTGTTCAACCACATGCTTGAGAACATGGGGAGGTCGCAATCTGAAAGTGCCAAAATCAACACTATTTTGTGCTTAAAAATCAAAAGATCATCACATTTATACACTGTAGTGGTCAAATTAACACGTCATTGAACAGACGACGAAGATGTTCTTTTGAGCACGACATAGTGTTGATTTTGGCACATTCCGATTGTGACCTCCCCATGTTCACAGAGCAAGTAGCTAAGCACTGGAGCAAGGGATTGCATCAAATTTGATATCATTGTAAAGATGAACACATCAGCTTTTAAATGATATATTATACTGAAAGAACATATCCCGAGATATTTGAACAAATTGTGATTGAAAAAATATTCCAAACTTTTTTTGTGCAGTTTATATATACGTAACTACATATAAAACAGATTGTTAATTTAAGACAAACGAAAAATTAAGATATATTTCACTAAATTTCAAAAGTATTAATGTTTGCCATACTTTCTTCTATCGTGATGTGCAGCATAAGTGCGAGTCTGCGCCTTTGATAAGTTAAAATCTTTGTTCATCGTGCGAACAAATAATTTAATATGTTTAAACTCTGTAATAACAAGAAGAAAATAAGAAAATAAAATCACCACATTCTCATTTTCCCGAAACAACATTCCTATCAGGAATCACCTGACTGTGGACGTAGTTAAGATTGAACTACAGGCACCTTGCGCTCACGCTACACAAGAATAAAACACCTGTCAATTGTGTGTGTATTGTTTTACAGATAACGTTGCAACTAAGATATACATGCTTGACACCGACTATGACAAATATCTTCTGCTTTATGAATGCAGTGAGTTTCCAAGAGATAATCCAATCATATACGAGCAACACGGCGGTATCTATTCTCGACAGGCTGTTTGGAAAGGAGGTCTCAAAGATTTCCAGAAGGGTCTGGATCGTTATGAAAGCTTTGGAATCGACACAGGTCCTTTCACGTGGCACGACCAGGAAGATTGCGAGAAGTTGGCACCGTAATAGTCCTTCTCTACATTTATTTATCCAAGGAAAATGCACTTCGTCGTAGATTATACGTCATTCAATATATACGTATTACTTTATTTTATTTTATTTTATTTATTTATTTGAACATACACTTTTACAACAGTGGCACTCGTCTACCCGACGGTGCGTTCATAATATATACATACAATAATTGATAAAACGAAAGAACATTAATCATGTTAATAATTATTATAGTCACGTATATACAATAATACAATAGTCTCAATAAAAAGACTCACTTTGAGTTCATGATATTACATCTAACAGCCCACGCACGTTTAAGGTATGATTTGCAGAATTGGTCAAGGATAACATATGCATAACGGGCTTCTTTAGTGTGTATATATATGTAAGGCGTGGTGATATTAATTGGACAAACGAGCATTATATACAATTTTGAGTCGAGATTACTGATAATAACTTCAGAAATCAAGGCGTACATTTTTGAACATGAACAACGTGTAATTTCGTTTTCCGCTTTCCGATCACTGATTGGTTCATGACCACTTATTGAGTAGCTTTTAACTATTGTTATCTTTAAATTCATTTATTGTTTGTTCTCTTGTTCAACTAACTTCAGCTTTAATTTTGTCGTTATTCCTGCTATAAATCATCTTTTCGGGCGGGAATTCAACAAGAAATAATGATTAAAACTAAAGTTATTTCAAAAATCACAAAACCCCGATCGAAACATTAATTATGATATAGTAAAGTAAATTACTAGTAACTTGAAATAAAAACTAAAATTAAAATGTGAAATATGTGTAGTTATATTCTTATTGCGGTACGTGGCCGATTAACTAGGTTGATCAAAGTTGCTTATGGAATAAATAAATCTCTTTGTCTTTCTTTTCGATTATATAAACCTGGTTTATCAAATTCGATAAGCAAGGTTTGACATAATATAATAATACATCAAACTCGAACCATGTTATTGTAATTATTATTTAAATACATTTAGTTACGCCAAGTGAAAAAATAGAGTAGTTTATCGTCCCCTCGCGCATACCATTTCAGGAATTATTTCCGTTATATCTTCCATAACTTTTTTTAAAACTATTTTAAAACAGCTGACATCTTGGCAATAGATTAACGTTAATCCAATGAGCATTTTAAAGCAGGTTTTGTGTTAACCAATCCCCCAAAACTATGAAATAAAAATATTTGACAAAGGCCTCATCCTCCTCAAGTTACGCAACCAATCAGGCAATACCATGCTGGTAATGGTGATTTAGCATTGATTTTTTGGGTTTATTTTGTTACAAAAGTGCCCTCATCCTCCTTATTTTCAAAAGTTAGGACGTTATTTTATTTGGCCTGATACCATGAGTAAAACATATCTTTCTATTAATTCACAAACCGTCCCAGATTGGGGGGATGGGGGGATTGGGGGTGGGGGATGGGGGGGGGGGGGGGATTGGAGGTTGGAGGGTGGAGGATTGGGGGTGGAGGATTGGTGGGATGGGAGGATTAGGATTGGGGGAATTGGGGGATTGTTGGGGGATTGTTGAGGGGATTGTTGGGGATTGTTGGGGGATTGTTGGGGGATGGGGGGGATTGTTGGGGGATGGGGGGGATTGGGGGATTGGGGGAATTGGGGGATTGTTGGGGGATTGTTGGGGGATTGTTGGGGGATTGTTGGGGGATTGGGGGATTGGGGATTGGGGGATTGGGGGATTGGGGGATTGGGGGATTGGGGGATTGGGGATTGGGGGATGGGGGATGGGGGATTGGGGGGGGGGGTTGGACTTGTAAAGTCAACTTCAATTTCTACCATACGCATGGTAATTAGCATGATAAGAATACTATTAATTTCCCTTTTTAATTAGCATATTTAAATAATGTAATCTTCCACTGTCATGTTATTCTACTGTGTGAATTACTATTGTATATACTACAAAAATTGAGTTAACTTGCCTAGTTGGTCACACTTTCCGTAATTAATGATGGATTTTCCCCTTTTTCAGGATTTTGACTTTATTAGTTGTACTTGAGAATGAAATCAAATTGGTCATGGTTCAGTGGTTTTAATAAGGTTTAAATTAATCCATGCTGAAAGAGAGTCCTATTTTTGTTGATACACCCTGCATATTCAAATTAGATTCCTTTAAATTACACATAAACAATTACAGACTATACTGATTTCCATCCTTTACTTTCTAGAATTGCATTGAAGAGATCCGACACTAACACTATAGTGGTATGCAGCAATGTTAAATGTGGCTATATTTAATACACAGTCATGAATTCATTTTCTTTATTAAAATGATGTGCGTGTGCATTTAATTATGGATCTATACTCTATCAGTATTACTGTATCAGTTATATGAACGGTGCAATTGTGGAAAGTGTACTTCTGCTGGTACTTGCCCTCCTTGCTGTTGCGGAATCACTACGTTCTGTGGTTGTGGCTGAGCTCTTGGATTCTCTTGTATGTTGGTATTTGGTCATTGGTGTGAATTTTGTTCCTGAATTTTAGGTCTTGCTGATGCCGATGACACGGAACTTTGCTGTAGATTGTGTTGCTGATGTGGTTTTCAAACGATTTGTCGTGCCTGAAATGGAAAGATTTGTGCTATAAAACTACATATCTTATGACAATTGTGGAATATTTCGTTAAATTTGAATAACAAATGACACCCCTTCGTTAATGATATACAAAGTTGAACTTTGCAATTTTGAGAGAAAAATGTTTTGTAAGGTGGCATTTATTAGCCGTGTCAACTAAATTAATTAACCTTTTTCCTTTTTCCTTTTCAAGTATAATTAACTAAACACAACGGTAATAGTAAGAAATCTATCACAGTGAAATCATTCTGTAAATATGTAAATCTAGCATTCAAAATACCCCCCCCCCCTTAAAAAAAAAACAACCAAACACACACACCAATCAACTAACCAATACACAAACAATAATATAACAAACAGACCAAAAACAGCAAAAAACAGCAAACTAATAATCAAACGATTAAATTCATGCTCACCTTGAATTACATTACATTGGACACATTGGCTTTCTGTTTGATGCTTGTATTAAACCATATACAGTTGCTGCGATAACCGCAGTAACTTCTTTAATGATCTTCTCTGGTACGTCGCCTCGGAACGTTCGTGTGATGGTTGTTCTTCTCAAACTGTGTACGGTAATATAGTAGCCTGATGCGCCATCGTCAGCACACAACTTCTTTGTTACGTTGGCAATGGTATTCTCTCCGACAGGTCTCTTACTGTGCCACACTTGATCAGTAATGTTGTTATTAACTTTACTACAGTTCGATCTAAAAGCGCATGAGTACTTGTTTTTTACACAAACCTATACTTAATGGATTACATACATAGGCCCTACTTAATACCAGTTTTATCCGTGGTCATGCATATCCAACTTCCAATTCAAGTTTGTCGATATGTTTTCTACTCGGTCATTGATCCCAGTTTTGACAGCTCACAACCTAAATCGTATACAGGCTAATTGAAACCCTTCCATGCGTATTCAACAGTGTCTTGTGCTACACATCATAAGCGGTGTTTTTAACACACGGACATTTTACTAATATTTTCGTTGGAAATGATGTTTTTTAATCACAATTTTATCATTTTAGAGCAGGTTCTGGTACGCGTCGCGAAGTGTAGGATAGATAATTGATTCGCAAACAGTGCATTCGTCATCGGCGCGAGAGGGCGGGTGCACGAATGCAAGGCCGAGAGCGATTACCAAGACGAATGCACAGTAGCTCATCAATTATCCTTATCATACTGCTGCTACTGCTGTTTAGCCATAGTCCTTTAGAGAACCGTCGGCATTCTCTTGCTTGCTTTCACTCTTGCTGCTACCAGTCCGCCGTCTGTCCAGTCTCTGATGTTATCTGTCCAAGCAGTTTTTCTGCGTCCTGGTAGAGCCTTCCCTTCTACCTCTCCTTCAATAGTACATATTACTATGCTTTCCGCACGTCGCTTCCAGTGACCATACTTTGCACGCTTCCTCTTCCTTAGTTGGGCTAGCAGTCACTCTTCTTCTTTCACCCCTATTTGCTTGCGCACCCATGAGTTTGACTTCTTATCAGTCCAGCTGATGTGTAGCACTCTGCGCAAAACCCACATTTCAAATGCTGTGATACAGCTCTTGTCTCTTTCTTTGAGGGTCCAACTTTCAGAGCCATAAAGCGCTGTACTCCATACCAGTGACCGGACCAGCTGCTTCTTGAGTTTCAAGCTTATTTGCTTAGCCTTCCATATTCCATTCATTTGGCTAGTGATGCCTCTGGCAACTGTCAGTCTGATTCGTATTTCTGGTGCGGAGTCTCCATCCATCCCGACCATTGAGCCAAGGTATTTGAACCGATCCACCTGCTGAACTTCATCTCCGTCTAGGAATAGAGGCTGCTTGTTACCCAGTATCATGACATGAGTCTTGTCTGGGTTTATACGCAGGCCAAATTGGAGACTGCATCTCTCTAGTTCTTGGGCTTGCTTTTCTAGTTCCTGTTTAGAACGTCCTAGAAGTGTAGTGTCATCATCAAAGCGAAGATTCCATATTGCCCTTCCACCAATGATGCAGCCAGGTCTGTCTTCCAGCCTGTCCTCTACTTGTCGCATAATGGTTTCACCACAGGCATTAAAGAGTAGGGGTGATACAATGCAACCCTGACGGACTCCTTGCTCAAAGGGGAACTGATCTGTGTGGCCTTCTGCTAAACGTATAACTCCACTAGCTTCTGTATACAGCTTCTCCAGCAGCCAGACTAGGTGTTCTGGTGTGCCAAATTCAATTAGTGATTTCCATAAGACGGTGTGATTAACTGTATCAAATGCTTTGGAGTAGTCCACAAACATCATCCACGGCTCTTGGTCTTGTCGCTTGATTGTTTTCTCTATGATGTTGCGTAGAGTCAGGATGGCATCGGTTGTTCCCTTTCCTGAAACGGAACCAAACTGTTCCTCAGCAATCTGTGGCATTACGAAGTATGCTATCCTGCTTCTGATGACTTCCAAAAGCACCTTAGAGGCATGAGAGAGTAGACTGATTGTACGATGCTTGGCGCAGTACGATTCACTTTGCACCCACAATAGGTTGGTCAATTTTCTGTGGGATATTACAATTAAGTTGTGTTGTGTCTCAAGCGATGATTACTAAATCAATGCATTTGCTCTGACGTCCACCTGCACAGAAACGGTACACAATGTTTAGTTTTTCGAGTTAAATAAGTTGATTTGTACGCTACAGTACGATCAGAGTCAGGGGTCATGGCAGTATCCCATTAGCATAAGCGCTCGTGCATTGATTTCCTAATTTCTCTTAAAACAACACATCTGCATTTAATATTAATGTATAATCTACGACGAAGTTCATTTTCCTCGGATCAATGGGTAAAGACTAAATTAACATGATTAATAACCGGGGTAATAATTAGCCTAACAGTCGGCTCAACGGAACGGGAATGTTTTTCTGTTCCGGTGCTAATTTCTCGCAATCTTGCTGGTCATGCAACACGAAAGGGCCTGTGTCGATCCCAAAGCCTTCATAACGATCCAGCTCCGTCTGAATATCGTTACAACCTCCTTTCCAAACAGCTGTTCTTGAAAAGATAAAGTTGCGTTGCTCGTAGACGAATGGATTATCTCTTGGAAACTGATTGCACTCATGAAAATTAAGATATCTGTCATAATCGGTGGCCAGGACGGATGTCTTAGCTGGAAAATTATCTGTATAGCAACAATGATAAAGTGCAAGGTGTATAATTATTGTTGTAGCGATGGCGTCTTAGGATTTGCTTGAAATGTCGGGGCAGTTATAGTTTAATTAGTTCCAAATTGGCGAAAATTGTGAGGCTAATATTCATTGGGGGCCCAAATGGAGTACTTGCTTGTCCACCGCTCGCTGATGATGTCCGAACGCACACTTTCACCAATAAATATGGGCAACGACATGGATTCTTTTTTCTCATAGACAAACACAAGCCTCACAATTCTCGCCAATTTAAATGATAAAACTATAGTACAGTCGTAAAAGTGATAGGAATATTGCTCCTAAGCTATGATACAAGTTATTGCTCGTAATTATTAAGCAATTAGCTTATTAAAGAAAAAGGAAGGTTTAAAACAAGATATTAAAATCATTTTTGTCATACAAAGTGCCACATGTTACAATAGGATGACACACATTTCCCCCTTCTGTGTACCGGGGTGTGTGCGTTACAAATCAAAACTGAAAACTCACCTTTTTAATTCTGGCTGTTGAAATTGATTCTTGCCAGTGTTCCTCTATGCTTAGGTTGTCTTATATTACGTGTATTGCGGTGTTTTAAATAATAGTTTATTATGGTCTATACCGACATGTGTTTGCTTTATAATGTATATTATGCTCAGTTTTGGTTTTAGTTTTATATATATATATATATATATATATATATATATATATATATATATATCATTGTACTTTTTATTCCTATGAGCACACTTGTAATTGTATATTTTGTGTGTGCTTTTTAAAAATGCTTTTTATGTTTTTATTGTACAGCGCATCGAAACTTTTGTATTATGCGCTTAACAAATGTAATTTATATTATTAATTTATTATTACAAAAAAAAGCGTTTAAAGAGTCCGTGTTAACATGTATCAGCGAGGCTTCAATCAAAGTGTCGTGTATTTTTGATTGAGACAAAATGTTAAAAGACTTTTATTAGAAACACGAACGAGGAGTTCAATGTTTATCTTAAAATGAGAAATGTGTACCAGGCAGATTATGTATTCAATAAAGCCTCGTCACTTAACTTAACAGGGTGACCGAGACGTTTCGTTACCTTTTGATATCTATAGTAAAATAATCCGCAGAATAAAACTGAAAACATGTTTGGATAATGACGACTTGTAGAATTACTTTGATATCAAACTTACAATAGCAGCTATCTGTGTTGCCCAAGTAAAGAAAGTTTTCTGTAAACTGTAAAACTGCGCTTTCATATAAACGCGTGGTTACACGTAGGGGAGCGTGTTGGCGCAGCGGTAGTTCCCTCGTCTTGCACCAATGAAATCCGGGTTCAAATCTGGGCACGACCGGGCTTTATGTGCATTTGGTTTATCACGATCCATGCACGCTCTCGCAGGTTTTCTCCGGGTTCTCCGGTTTCCTCCTGCTTTCAAAATCGGTGATCAGTTGTTTCGGTTATTAAAAACTTCCTTGACCCAATGGTATTTGGGGAGCTGCATTGAAAATGGTGGATGTTACAATCTAAGTGCGGATAGGTTTGCGCTAGAAATTAGCAGCACCCTAGTTGATGCGACCTGATTCTGATGATTCACCAGCAGCGAAATTACAGCGCTTTCGAAAAGGCGCTATATAAATACTGATTATTATTATTATTATTATTATTATTATTATTATAATGAGTTTATATAATTATTTGGGTGCGAGAAAGGGTGAGAGGTAGATAAGAAAAAGGTTTCCTTGATGATATATTTTTGATTTCATACTAAAATAAACCTTATAAGGAACAATATTTTAAATGTTTATGAAGAGAAAGCCATTTTTGCAAAAGCAACATAAATGGAATGTGGGGAACCTGTAGCACGTGATTACAGCTACACACACATATGCACGTAAGCGCCTCCAAACGAGGACCTTGTTTACACACATTCAACCGTGGACCTAACATAGTCCACGGCTGAAGGGGTGTAAACAAATTAATGTCCTCGTTTGGCGGTGTTTACACACGTTCGTGTGTATGTTAAGAAGAAAAAAAAGGTTTCACCGTCAACTGCGGACCTTTTGTAAATACCCCAGATTTCGTCGAGCGCCATCTATCGACCATCTTGAGCTCAGATAAAGCCTATGACAACTTCATCGGACGTCCACGGTTGTCTGAATGTCCACGGTTGAAGGTGTTTTAACACTTAAAGGTCCACGTTTGGCGGCGCTTACCAACGCACACATGGCGTCATGCAAGTTGAACAAATGTGTGGCATTGCGAGTGAAACCTTTCAGCGTGTGTTATACTAAGTGGCCTCAGAATAGAAAACAAGTTTGGGAAACTAGTTTAATCTATCCGAGGTTTTCAATTTGGTACACTGCGAATTATTTTACGGAAGATGTAAATACTTAAGGTATCGTAACTTTTAGTGACACCCTATACTTTGGTTCTCGGTAAATTGAGAGATCTTCATGAGATGAACCCATTTCGTGTGAGATTAGAGCACCAATTATAGACTAATAAAAGAACAAATGTTAGCATTTTGCAAGAGCTGGAAACAGATAGACAACTGTTGGGAAAGGTTGTAAGCCTTAAACTAGGATACTTCGGCCATACGCTCAGGGGAAGTGGAAGCCCCCTAACTCTCAACCTCATTGAGGGAAAAGTAGAAGGAAAGAGAAAACGTGGCAGACAGAAGAAAAACTGGTTTGATAACATTAGGGAATGGACTGGTCTCAACTACGTTCAAGCCAAACGTGCAGCACAAGATAGAACAAAGTGGAGAAAGAACACTAAGAAGAGTGCAAATATGGTCGCCAATCATCAGAGGTGATGGAGGCATCAAGGTATCAAGGTAAGGTATAGACTACGCTCGTAATACCATGAATACAGAGGAGAATTTTTTTAAGTAGTCGTCGACTTATATTGGGTACTGTTTATGTATATATAACAAATGCCAACAACAATTCGCGCATTGCGGACGTACTTTGTTCATATATTTCCAGAATCACACTTATGCGCAATATTCCTATTTTTATTTTTCAATTTAAATGGTACTCACTGAAGGTATCGATCCAAGTAGAGTGATCAGTCTCATTTGGTAGTAACAGAACAAATTGAGCATTCTTGATTTCGCCACCGTCATACTCAATACTGGATTGCTCGATTGAAACTCGGCAGATATCTGAACCCGGGTTCGCATCATTGAAGAGTATCCTCATGCAGTGTCGTTCAAGTAGATCACCTTCCGAATAGTGAGCTATGAGATACCACTGTTGGTTATAGAGCTTTGTAATGTCAAAATCTTTCATAGGGGTTACTTTTGGACATGGACCTAAACCCCATTTACTAGAGCGAATAGACGGAAGCTGACTTTGAACCGATTGCATTTGAGACGATATGCAAACAGCCAAGAGGCCCATGGCTATACAATGAAGAGACATGCTGGAGACAGTTTCTTGATGAAATTCAGTTAATACAACTTGTATTTGCCTGTTTAATAGGGATGGATTTTATTCTCAAGTGTATGACTCGGCTCGACTAGCTCGACTGCTTTTATTATTAATTCGTTTGCATTGATGTCGCAGTTATTGGGTAAAACATACGGTTTCAGTTGAAAACTTTTGATTGTCATTGTTTTATGTAAATTGTGCTGTTATGGTTATTGGGCATTGGTTATTCTGCAGGTAACTGTTGACACATGAAACAGAATCATCGGCGTCAAGTAGATTTCATTCTTAACGGCGCTCAACTGACAATGACACAAATAACACTTTAAAACCGGTTTAGTGGCTAGAGTCCTGAGTGTTGCACAATTTCCGTATATTATCGATTACATCATTGCTTATTGACACGCAAAATTGCAACATTTAAACATTCAAATGAAAGTTGCAGATAATATATTCTTAGAGAGGTTTGTATATAAGGAGTTGCATGCTTGAACAAAATAGGTGAACTAAGTAAGTGCGATATTGCATTCCGAAACCACTGCACCTTATGTTGGGTCATTTGGTGTATTTACTTTTCGCCCGTTGGTTTTATTGACATAACAATATACAAAGGAAGTGGGCGGAGTAGTTTTTCTGATATGTGTCACCTTTTGCGATCCAAAAAGGGGAGAATCAATTACTTCACTTAAGGTAGCCTTGGTACGACATGGCATGATGGCCGGGAGGAGTATGGAAATACGCCAGACTTGAATTATGTCAGCGGCGGCGAATAGAGCGGGGGGGGGGGGGGGGGGTGGAATTAATCAGAACTTGAATTACGGGAGGGGTATGGAAGTAAGCAGAACTTGAATTACGGGGGGGGGGGGGGGGGGAGGGGTGGTGTGGAAGTAAACAGAACTTAAATTACAGGGGGGGTGGAAGTAAGCATATCTTTAAATACCAGGATGGGTGGAATTCAAAATTCAAAATTCAAAATCTTTTTTTTTCTTCTCATTGGCTTGTAATTCTTTTAAAATTGTATTTTTGATATTTAAAAAAAAAAAAATTCTCCCAATTTTGTTCCTACAAGCGAAAATGAAAGCCTTATATTTCTGCCATTTCGATAAAAAAAACATGTTGAACTTTAAATCGTTTAAAACAATCATTGGTGCCTAGGGCACGTGTCCGAGAAGTGACAATGTCGCTGGATCGTGCATTAAAATACAGTGGTGTGGAGAAAATGAGCTTTTATACACTACTCTATGGAGAAACTTTTACCTAATCGTCCATATCTCGAAAAGAAAATCATTAATTACACATTTTCTTTTTTCAAAGTAACTTTTTTGGGCAGCCTATATGCAAATCTTTTCTTTAAAAAAAAAAGAAAAAAAAGAAGAGTTTTTTATATAATTTTAATCCTCCAATTAGTCCTACTTTACTCAAATTGAATTTATTTATATTTCATGTCACATCACACCTATCTCGATCCTAAAAACCGGAACACACGTCATCACCCCGCCTACCCCACCTCATGTACGTCACTTCCTAACACTTTCCACGCGGCAGGCGTCTGCAGACGACATTCAGAAATTTCACAAAATGTTTAAAAAAAAAGAATTGTATTGACTTTCAATACCCTATTTATAATCACTATGAGAAACGCATTGAAAGAATTTTAGTTGAAAGAAGTACAAACATACCTAGTCTTGGTTATGTTATCCTTGAGGTATACTTTTAAAATTGGGAAAGGTTTCTGAAAAATCTGTTTTGTTTAATGTCATAACTAATTGTCGCGTGGAAAGTGTTAACTTCAACCCATTTTGGGTGGTTTTCTCAGTTTTTTAAACTCACTAATAAAAAATATTGCCTGTCTGTATCTACATCATTCCGAAACCACTGCACCTTATGTTGGGTCATTTGGTGTATTTACTTTTCGCCCGTTGGTTTTATTGACATAACAATATACAAAGGAAGTGGGCGGAGTAGTTTTTCTGATATGTGTCACCTTTTGCGATCCAAAAAGGGGAGAATCAATTACTTCACTTAAGGTAGCCTGGTTACGACATGTATGCTTTTGGCAGCACCTTTCATTACGCAATTGTCAAATGTCATAATGCCGGTGATACAAGAATTCCCATAATTAATAGCATTCAATATTAATCTAAAATTAATAATCTTTTCCGAGAGTAGGCCAGTGCACATCAGCATTGTAAGAAACATGTGCATCTGACCGGATTCGAACCAGCAATTTGTATCACTAGAACAACGGTCTTGCTAATAAGTTACAGAGTAAACTGACAGATGAGCGCAACATTAATCTATCTAGGTATTAAGTTCGAGGTTGTCCTTTAATTTCATTGAATACGTCATCCGAACGATGTATTTAAATGGATACGTAGTCACTTTGTTTTGAATTTTTTTGACATCATTCTCTGATTAGACTAGAATGATCAAATTATTTTCCCTAGAGTAGGCCAGCGCATATTCATGTTGAAACGAATGTGTGCATCAGACAGGATTCGAACCGGCAACCGTTGTGTCACTAGAACAACGCTTTTACATCGAGATACAGAGGAAACTGACAGAGGAGCAAAAGATGATAATGTAAAGTGTGACTCACCTGTTATTTCTGTTTTCTCCATGTGTCTGCTTGCCCTCAATATTCGTTATATTCTCTCTATCCCGTTTCTCGCACCTAGTTTTATCCACCAACTCCAATTGATATATATATTTTATTCTGATCTTCTATTGTAGGAAGTCAATATACACTTTTTCATCCCATTCCTATTACTACATTACTAATATAGTACAGAACAATCGTCTTTAGTCTATGCTGGTCAGAGACAGTTGTGTTATTAACTCGTCCAATACCTTGTTAAAGAAATTAATTTAGCGTTCCGAAACGTCTGGCCCCCGTTTTAATGTGTTGTTTCTTTTGCCATTTAAATGCATATACCATCGCTGACTGGACGAGGGCGTGGAGTGTGCATGTACTCACTATTCATTGAAATCATCATCAAGCACAATAACACTACTAAGAATATCATCGTCGGGGGTCATTTATAAAACTTCCCGAGCACACAAATAAAAACTTCAACTCTAACTGGGAAACACTCCTTAACCAATTTAAAACAACGTCTACATTCTCGAGACTATAACATCAACTTACTCAACCACAATACTAATCCGCACATTAACGATTTCATCAATACTTCACTCGGTAACTCGTTCATTCCCAAAGTTGCTATACCTGGTTTTTCAAATCGATAAACCTGGTTTACCAAATTCGATCAGCATGGTTTTGATAAACCAGGTTAATCGACCGATAAACCAGGGTTATCGGTTGAAAAACCAGGTTTATCGGCTGAAATACCAGGTTTATCGAACGATAAACCAGGTTTGTTTGTCGGCTGATAAATCAGGTTTATCGATCCGAAAACAGGTTTATCGATCTAAAAACCAGGTTTATTGGCCGATAAAAATGGTTTATCAAAACCTTGCTTATCGAAGTATCAATCCTTGCTTATCGAATTTGTTGAACCAGGTTTACCAGCCGATTAACCAGGTTTATAAGCCGAAACCAGGTATATCGTTCGATAAACCCTTTATCAAAACCCTTGCTTATCGAATTTGTTATCGATTTGAAAAACCTGGTTTATCGGTCGGTTAACCTAGTTGATCAAAAACCTTGCTTATCGAATTTAATAAACCAGGTTCATCGAATTGAAAAAAAATGTTTATCTGCCGAAAAACATGGTTTATCAAACCTTGCTTATCGAATTTGATAAACCAGGTTTATCGACGCGAAAAGAAAGACAAATATTTATTGATTCCAAAAGCAACGTTTTTGGTCAACCTAGTTAATCGGCCGCGTGCCGCAATAATAATATTACTACAAATATTTCACATTTGAATTTTTGTTTTTATTTCAAGTTACTAGTAATTTACTTGAATATATCATAATTAATGTTTCGATCGGGGTTTCGTAATTTTCGAAATAACTTTAGATTTAATCATTATTTCTTGTTGAATTCCCGCCCGAATAGATGATTTGTAGCAGGAATAACTACAATATTAAAGCTGAAGTTAGTTGAACAAGAGAACAAACAATAAATGAATTTAAAGATAACAATAGTTAAAAGCTACTCAATGAGTGGTCATGAACCAATCAGTGATCGGAAAGCGGAAAACGAAATTACACGTCGTTCATGTTGCACCCAAAAGAGGTGTACGACATGTACGGCGTCATGGGAGTATATTCATATCAAATTTAGCGCTCGTGCCTTGATTTCTGAATTTCTCTTAAGCAATACATAATTATAATTGAAGAGCTTTGTTGCAAAAGGGCCACCAGACCACTCCAACATGTTACTCATTTTGCGTTATTGAATTTGCATTGACAAGTCCATGGAATTAATCAAACTATTGTATGGGTGTGTTCATTACTGTTTCTATGACTTGGATTAGTGCATCCATGCAAGCCAATTGAGGCACCAACAATCAATACAAGCCACATTCATCATCTGAATAGCCATCCATTCAATAATGCAAAAAGAGTAACAGGTAGAAATGGATGTAGGCCCTTTTGCAACACAGCTATTCATATATTGAATGACGTATAATCTACGACGAAGTGCGTTTTCCTTGGATAAATAAATGTAGAGAAGTACTATTACGGTGCTAACTTCTCGCAATCTTCCTGGTCGTGCCACATGAAAGGGCCTGTGTCGATCCCAAAGCTTTCATAACGATCCAGACCCTTCTGAAAATCTTTGAGACCTCCTTTCCAAACAGCCTGTCGAGACAAGATACCGTTGTGTTGCTCGTATATGATTGGATTATCTCTTGGAAACTGATTGCATTCATGAAGCAGAAGATATTTGTCATAGTCGGTGTCAAGCATGTATATCTTAGTTGCAACGTTATCTGTAAAACAATACACACACAATTGACAGGTGTTTTATTCTTGTGTAGCGTGAGCGCAAGGTGCCTGAAGTTCAATCTTTACTACGTCCACAGTCAGGTGATTCCTGATAGGGATATTGTTTCGGGAAAATAAGTATGTGGTGATTTTATTTTCTTATTTTCTTCTTGTTATTACAGAGTTTAAACATATTAAATTATTTGTTCGTACGATGAACAAAGATTTTAACTTATCAAAGGCGCAGACTCGCACTTATGCTGCACATCACGATAAAAGAAAGTATGGCAAACATTAATGCTTTAAATATAAATATAAATTTTGTGAAATATATCTCACTTTTTCGTTTGTCTTATATTAACAATCTGTGTTATATGTAGTTACGTGTATATAAACTGCTGAAAAAAGTATGGAATATTTTTTCAATCACAATTTGTTCAAACATTTAGTGTAATCTGGAGAGACAGGTATAGACATACTACACAAATTATGTTGCAAGATATGGAAGGAGGAGTGTTTTCCTGATGACTAGGGCAAAGCTATAATCACCCCAATATTTAAAAAGAAAGATAAGCTGGACTGCGCTAACTATAGAGGAACCAGCCTTCTCAGTCAAGCGGGCAAAATACTCATCTACATTCTTCAAAAACGCATTCAAAAGAAATCTGAGGATATACTATCAGAATCCCAGGCAGGCTTTAGACCAGGAAAGTCTACTGTGGACCAATTATTTACACTGAGACAGATTTCAGAAAAGTACCTGAAAAAGAACAAAGACCTATACTGCTGCTACGTGGACTTTGAAAAAGCTTTTGATAGTGTATGCCAAAACGGCATCTGGAAAGCAATGGCATTCTTTGGATTCCTAGACAAGATCATCCGCCTACTAAAAGCTCTTTATAGCAAATCACTAAGCTCGGTGACAGTAAACGGAGAACTTACAGACTGGTTTGCTACCAAAGTTGGCGTGCGTCAGGGCTGCATAATTTCTCCACTATTTAACATCCTACTAGAGTTTTTTTTTTCTCTTTACTGTTTTTATTTCGCTCAAAAAAACATAAAAACAAATCACATACAGTTACAATACGGTAATAGAAAGATAATAACATACAGTATACACTCCTGGGTTATATGAATAAGCACATCAATAAGTATAAAATAAAGCTTAAAAATAAAGCTTATATACAATTGGGTTTTTTTACTCCTCACAAAACTTTTCTAATTTTGTCCATTTATCAATGAATTTATACATTGTGTTGTTGCTGGTAGAGATCTGTTTCTCAAGTTTATAATGAAACTTAATTAAATACTTAAATGCAAGAATTGAAGGTATTCGATTTTGATATCTGCTATCATAGATAACCTTTTTGATAAGTATTAGGCATAAGTTAATTAATGCACTACAGTCTCCTCCTTTGCCAATGCCAACCAGTATTTTCTTGTAATCAAGAACAATATTAAAATTCATGTTGAAATCAAACCATATTTTAAATTCGTCCCAGATGTTAATGGCATGAGCACAATCCCAAAAAATATGCTTTAAAGTCTCAGGGAAGTTACTGCATAAAGTACAATTCACATTGTCAACAATTTTCATCTTAAATAATCTACTATTAGTCATTAAGCAATTCAAATTAATCTTGTATTGGAAAATTCTTGTCCTAACATCATGACATGCCTTAAACGGCATAGGGTAAATACTACTCCATTCATTGTCAAACACATTAAGCTCATTTTTGTATTTCACCTGGGATGTAGGAGGTTCCTGAATTTTCTGGACTAGAATACGATAGATGATTTTGGATGTCATATTGTCAATGTGAGACTCATTATTCTCGTGCGTCAATATGAAACCTTTTTTTTTACAAAGGTCCCGTTTAAAGCCACTTTTAAAATCTTGCTTCCAAGAAGCTGGAATAGCATCAACAATGCTTCTCCAATTCATGTAATATTTATTAGCAACCCCACGTTTAGTCCAAACATCAAAGGGAATAATTTTACCATTTGTATTATATAAATCAGAGATCATAATCATACCACACCTGGAAAAATGCTTATAGTAAAAAGGCTTATGATTGATACAAATATATTGGTTATTCCATACACATTGTTGAAGATGACCATTCTTGTCAGGCATAATAAAATCAAAATACGACTTCAGCATATCCTTATAAAATATTGGAATATTATTCCATTTATGAATTTGAGTTGGATGAATATTACAATGGAATATTAACTCACCACCAAATGGAGCGATATACTCATTCAGAATTGATTTCCATGCAGCTGAAGTGTTAAGGTATTTATTTACCCACTTAATCTTTTGAGCCTTGAATATTGATTTCACATCGATCATTTTTAAACCACCTTCATCAATATCACCGATAAGTGTACGCCTCTTTATAAGACCTTTACCACCTTTCCACAGAAATTCATATATGACTTTATCTATTTGCTGTATTATATAATCTGGAATATGACAAACGGAGGCCAAATATATAAACTTGGAGAGAGCAAAAGTCTTGATCAAAATAATTTTACCAGCAATTGTTAACCTTCTACCTTTCCATATATTAAGAATGGTTTTTACCTGCTTTAATTTTGGGCCAAAATTCATGTCCTCAGCTGCCTTTTCATCATATGAGAAAAATACACCCAAAGCCTTTATCGGTTTTGTTGGCCAATCAATGTTTAGCGGCTTGTCTATACTCATTCTCTTTGAACCAATCCATAGGCCCTTTGATTTACTGGCATTCAATTTTAAGCCAGAAACCTTGGTAAAAGAATCAAGAAGCTTCAAGAGTGTATTGGCAGAGTCAACCCCATCCATAACACATGTTGTGTCGTCAGCATATTGGATTAATTTCAATTCAATGTTGTTAATTAAAATACCAGAGATTAATGGGTTACCACGAATTGAGTTTGATAGGAGTTCTATCGCTAAAATAAATAAAAAAGAACTCAGCGGATCGCCCTGCCTCACTCCTCTATGTACAGAAAAATATTTAGAGGTTAGGCCATTATTCAAAATACAGCTACTTATATTACTATACAATGCTTTCACATGATTAACAAAATCAGGACCAAAATTGAAGTGTTTAAGGGCTGCAAAAATGAAATTCCACTCAAGCGAGTCGAATGCCTTCTCAAAATCTAAAAAGAGCAATAAACCGGGGATATTCTTATATTTAGTGTAATCAATAATATCTTGAATAGTTCGAACAGATTCTGCGATGTTTCTGCCCTTGACAAAACCACTTTGGTCAACATGAATTAATTTATGAATAACACTCTCAACTCTCATTGCGAGAGCTTTTGACACCATTTTATAGTCAACATTCAGCAATGAAATAGGTCTCCAGTTCTTTAAATTACATCTATCCTTACCCTCTTTCTCAATCAATGTAATAACAGCTTGTCTTTGAGAGGATGACATTTGACCTCTTCTTAAACCTCTGTTGAGTACTTTAACCAAGAAAACACCAATTTTATTCCAGAATTGTAAATACCATTCACAAGAAAGTCCATCGTTACCTGGGCTTTTATTCTTAGGCATTTTGTTAAGAACATTAAATAATTCCACCTGAGTGACATTACCTTCACATTTTAACATGTCATCATTATCAAGTGTGGGTGTTACATTACCCTGCAGAAAAATATTATTGGAACATGCATCTTTGTCAACTTTGGATTCATAAATGTTCTTATAGTACTCACATTGTGCATTTAGAATTTCATTAGGGTTATTAACCTCAATGCCATTATCCAAAATTAATTTCTTGCATTGTTTCTTCTTGCAGTTTCTCTTCTCCAAACTCAAAAAATATTTATTACTCTTCTCCCCTTTTTCAGACCATTTGATTCTAGAACGAACAATAATACCATCAATAATTTTCGAGTCCAACTCTTCCAACTCATTCCTTACAACCTGAATATCGGCCAATGTAATTTCTGATGGATTGTCAGCCAATGATATCTCAAGTGACTTAAGTTTCGTGGTAAGCTCATGGATTTTATTCTTCTGTTGTAAGGATTTCATCTTTGAGTGTTTTATAGTCATCTCCCTAACCTTAAACTTAATCCATTCCCATTTCACTTGAATGTCAGGTAAAGATGGATCATTAAGCCAATCAGTCAAGTTTTTATTCATATTTTTTATGTAATCATCATCATCAAGATACGAATTATTGAACTTCCAATGACCGGGACCACGGATAGGGTCTTTATGTAATTGAACATTCATAACAATAGCGGAGTGATCAGTTCTAATACCTGGTATAATATCAGTGTGTGTCATATACTCATTTAGATTATTACTAGTGAGAAAGAAATCAAGTCTACATTGAATAAGAGGGTTTGGTTGACGCCATGTAAATCTGCTACAGTTAGGATGTTGAAATCTCCATATATCAATTAAATCCAAATTATCCATAATATCAGAAATTTTGTCGACAACTGCATCCTTGATTTTTATAATCCCACCTTTCTTATCAATCTTAGCATTCAGAATACAATTAAAGTCACCACCAATAATAATACGCTCTTTCTCATCAAAATTGTTGTCATTAAAGTAGTTATTAAGATCAATATAGAACTTTATCTGCATGTTTTCAATATTGGGGGCATAAATATTAACCACAACAAACTTCATGTCATCTTTGACAACATTAATACATAAAATTCTACCATCATCGTCATTATAAATATCAGTGACATCAATGTTATTGCCCTTACGAAAAACGATAGCAACCCCTTTACTGTTATTGGTACCATGTGAAAATAAAATGTTCCCTCCCCATTCTTGCTGCCATTGAGTTTCAACCTTGACAGTGCTGTGAGTCTCCTGAAGCAGAATTAAATCAGCATTGGTATTTTTGCACCAATTGAAAATACTCGCCCGTTTTTTGAGATTCACAATCCCCCTAACATTCAATGAAATAATCTTTAAATTAGTGTTAACGGGTGTAGAGTTGATAATGCTATATGCCACTCACGACACAACCATCGGAGCACACATCCAAGGACAGCTGGTGTCAAACCTCCGCTTCGCAGATGATATTGCCATTATAGCTGAAAGCGAGACAGATCTGCAAACACTAGTGAACAAGGTCCACCATATCTTAGCCTCAAAATTAACATAGCCAAAACAGAGGTGCAAGTTATCAGCCGGAGAGACATTGTTATTAAAATTAACATAAACAACGCTGATCTCAAACAAGTAGAGCATTTTGTATACCTTGGTGGTAAAATCTCAAAAAAAGGAACCTGCACTGAAGACATCCAACTCAGAATAGGTAAAGCACTTGGAGCGATGCAAAGCCTGAATGACATATTCAAATCCAAAGCGATTTCACGCCCAACTAAAATGGAGCTGTATTCAACTCTAATAATGTCCATCCTGTTATGGTCATGTTTTTTATATATACTGGGTACAATTTGTGTTACATGTCCCTTTTTCCATAAAAATTAGGTTCCTTTTTCAGTTAATGCATTATATCTGAAAAAGTTTACATTTAAAGTTGGTAAAAGTATACATATTCGGAAAGTATATACTGCAACGGATGCAAATAGCATACAATCAAGTTGATTATACAGGGTGGCCCGAAATGGTACAGGGTGTAACAAGCAAAATCTTCTAAAATAGAAGGGTTTCAATAATTACTTCCACTATGTATATGAAGTGATGAGAGAAAAGTTCAGTACAGATTCAAAGTAGTTTAATAAAATACCCATCCAGACATATGCAAATTAAATTTCATTATGAATCTAAAATCCGACATACAGGGTGTCTAAAAATTTGTTTATTTAGTTCCGGAAAAATGCTTCTATTACTACATACATACAAAGACTAGTATTTTAACAAAATTCAAGTAGATTTCAAATAAAAATGCATCAATTACATGTACATGAACATTGATTGATTTTGAAAGTCACCCTTTTCTTATGTAAAGTTGTTAATTTTAAACATATAGGGTGTTTAAAACATTAATTTAGGTAACCATGATTATCCACAAATCATTAAATTGAATGAATTTAAATTTGCATCTGAAACATGATTTTACATTCCAATTTGAAGTGGCAAATGCTTAAAGTGGTATGAGTTTCAAATAATGTTCAATAAAAAGGGTCCCTTTAACTACAGGGTGACTCAAATTTTCCCAATGGCACATGTTTAGTGGCATACAATTAATTGCGTTCATCCTTTTTGCACCTTCATGATGTGCAAAGCACATTCAAATGAACAAATTAGGTTAGTTTCCATAATGTTTGAACCCAGTATTCAAATTTCAAGAGTCTGATTTAAGATTGAATTATAAAATGTTTTCGTTTTAAGTTGTGTTCAACATATAGGGTGATCCAATGTTGATTGGCAAACTGCTTATGCTGGTCATCCTATACTAGGTCAGGTCAGTTGCATTCCTAAGAATTTAATAATTCTCCTGAGTTTACAAGCTTGATGACAACCAGCAGTTTTTTTACTTATTTGGTAACACAGTTAAAAACAAGTAATAACACCACACAAACGCATTTAACATGTGCTAATTAACATCCAGACAATACAGAATACATGAGGTTAATTACATATCTTCTTTTAATTTTTAATTAAATAGTTAAATTTATTTATTCAAAAGGGTACCTCAACCTTATACTTTTATAATGGACAGTTTGGTGCAGGCAAATGTTTGCATACATTCGCAAACTGCGACCAACTTACGTTTTTTAACAATTTTCTGAGCTTCTTATTTAATGCTAATTAATGATTCCTTAATTAACGAATTATATTTTTAATTCAAATATGCTTCAATAATGTTATGTTTTCAATATAGAATTGTACCAAGAGTGAAACCAGTGCATTTTATCATTGCCCAATGTATATTGCACCATACTTGTTCAACTATGCACTCCTCCTCCTCCGCATACTCCTCCTCCACATACTCTTCCACCCCTGACTAATTAGGTTTAACGAACTATTGTAATTAACAGAACCATGGTAGTTTATATTTTTCTTTTTAAAATAAAGGCCAAATACTTTCTCATCAAAATAAGACCAAATTTGAGTATGTGTGATAAAGAATAGCCAAAATATATGCATGCAAAGTAATAATATGTAGTGCAAATGTAACAGATCCACCTTTTTGGGGTACCCAGTATAAAAAACATGACCTTATACGGCTCTGAAACATGGACTCTGAAGAAAGAAGACGAGAACAGGCTACTTGCTCTGTGAACATGGGGAGGTCACAATCGGAATGTGCTAAAATCAACACTATGTCGTGCTCAAAAGAACATCTTCGTCGTCTGTTCAATGAAGTGTTAAATTGACCACTACAGTGTATAAATGTGATAATGTTTTGATTTTAAAGCACAAAATAGTGTTGAATTTGGCACTTTCAGATTGCGACCTTCCCATGTTCTCAAGCATGTGGTTGAACACTGGAACAAGGGATTGCTTAAAATTGGTTATCATTAAAGATGAACACATCAGCTTTTAAATGATATATTACACCAAATGAACATATCCCGAGATTTTTGAACAAATTATGATTGAAAAAACATTCAAAACTTTTTTGAGCAGTTTATATGTCAAAATGAATGCGGTACGGGAATATTTTTGCCATACCATTTGAGAATTAACTTTAAAATCATGCTTATTAATGCTTATGCTCAATATTTATGTATATACATTTTCTTTTTCAATTTAAATGGTACTCACTGTAAGTTTCGATCCAAGAATAGTGTTTAGTCTCGTTTGGTAGTAAAAAAAAGTATTGAGCATCCCTGACTTCGCCATAGTCATACTCAATACTCGACCGCTTGACTTAAACTCGGCAGATATCTGAACCTGGATTTGCATCACTAAAGCGGAGTCTCGTGCAGTGTCGATCTAATAGATGACTCTCCGCATAGTGTACTACCAAGTACCACTGTTGGTCATAGAGCTTTGTGATGTCAAAATCTTTCATAGGAGTTACTTGTGGACATGGACCAAAACCCCATCTACTAGAGCGAATAGAGGGAAGCTGACTTTGAACCGATTGCATATGAGACGATATGCAAACAGCCGCGAGGACCATGGCTACACAATGAAGCTGCATGACAGTTGGTGACAGTTTCTGGATGAAATTCAATTAATAAAACTTGTATTTGCTTGTAGGGATGAATTATATTCTCAAGTGGATGACTCGGCTGGACTAGCTCAACTGCTTTATTACTTATTATTTTGCATTGATGGCGCAGTTATTGGGTAAACATACGGTCAGTTGAAAAATACTGTTTCAGTTGAAACGCTTTTGATTGGGCATTGGTTATTCTGCGGGTAATTTTTTAATCATCGGCGTCATAGAATACATTCTTCAAGGCGCTCAAATTGACCATTACACAAATAACGCTTAAACCGGTTAGTGGCTAAAGTGCTGAGTGGTGCTCATTTTTCGTACATTGTCGATTACATCATTGCTTATTGACAATCAAAATTGTACAATTGCAAATTTTATACTTTAAAATCAAAATTGCAGATAGATTATATTCTTAGGGAGGTTTATATATAAGGAGTTGCATGCTTGAACAAAATGGGTGAACTATTAGTGAGTGCGATATTGTGCTTTTTGTTGCAACTTTCATTACGCAATTGTCAAATGTCAAGTTACCGGTGATAACAAAAATCCCTTAATTAATAGCATTCAATGTTGATTAAATTAATAAATCTTTTTCGAGATAAGGCCAATGCACATCAACGTTGAAAAAACATTTGCTTCTGACCGGATTCGAACTGGCAAACTTTGTATTACTAGAACAACGCTCTTGCCATTGAGCTACAGAGGAAACTGACAGAGGAGCGCAAAATTATAATCTATATAGGTATTAAGTTCGAGGTTGTCCTTTAATTTCATTGCGGACTTCATCTGGAAGATATATTTTAGATACGTAGTCAATTTGTTTGTAATTGTTTTTACAATAATTCTCTGAGTAAACTAGAATGGAAAAGTGTACTTTAGGTCTCATATTCTGGACTGTACTAGTAATGTCTGATACTGGAACACCTATTATCGTTAGATACTGTTACAAAGTCAGTTTTCCAGTATCGGCCGATACTGGCACATATAAAATGTTCCAGTATCTGGTGATATCGTTCAATACTGAGACAAATCTCACTGGTTTCACATAAAAATGTTCCAGTATCGCTCGATACGGGAACACAATTTGGTGTTCCAGTATCGACCGATACTGGAACAGTAAAATCGTACCAGCATCGACCGATCGATACTGGCAACTTTTATGTTCCAGTATTGAACGATTAAAGTACACTTGTTCCAATTATTTTCCCTAGAATAGGCCAGTGCATATTCATGTTGAAACGAATATGTGCATCAGAACGGATTCGAACCGGCAACCGTTGAATTACTAGATTTAGTCTAGTGACTAGAACAACTCTCTTGATATTGAGCTACAGATGTAGCACAAGATTATAATGTAAAGTTTGATTCACCCTTATATCTGTTTTCTCCATTATGTGTCTGCTGGCCCTCCATATTCTTTATATCCTCTCTATCTCGTTTATCTCACCTAGTTGTATCCACCACTCTAGTTTATATATTTCATTCTGATCTTCTATTGTATTGTGTGAATTTCAGACAAGACAGACCCAATCAGATGCTTGTCGTCTCTCGGTCCTTCTGACAGACTATCAACTCTTTGAGCTTTGCATAGAGCGTGGTCAGAACTAGTCAACTTTATAGACCTTGTGTAATTTCACTGTCACGCAATCGAACAACACTCTCTGATCGCATGCCGAAAACCGCTCCCATCCGAGCACCGACCGCCCAATACAAGGTCTACTGACATTAAATCTACCAAAGAACTGCTAGTCGGGTATCTACAGAGGGTTAGTGTGCACCCCCACCCCCCCCCCCCCCCCCCCCAGGACTCCCCCAAACCAACTTCTTTTACTTCCTATTATGACCCTAAGACATAATCAGGATGTTAACAAAAATATTTTCATTATGCTAAGGGGTGATGCAAGATGGCGTCCAAAATGGCCGCCATAACTGGTCAAATCTCATAAAATGACATATAGCAATCAACTTGTATTGTGAAAGTAAAGTTTTAATAGTGGGATGTATGTATTAGACCACTAGACACTCATATCCAGAATGTTTGCTTTGTTAACACACCTAAATCCAAGATGGCTGCCAAAATGGCCGCCAAAATTGGTAAAATTCCATATATTGGCATATATAAAGTTATAAACCAACATGACTGTATAATCAGAGTATAGTTTTAACAATGGGATGTATGTGTTAGACCACTAGAAACTCAAATTTAGTATTTTCGCTTTGTTAACATACTTCAAAAACAAAATGGCCGCCAAATGAATGGTCAAAAGAGGTCAAAATTCCATAAAATAGCATAATTTCAACCGAAATGTATGATAAAATATAATTTTAATGATGGGATGTATGTATTAGACCACAAGTAACTCATATCCAGTATTTGTGCTCTGTTAAAATAGTTCAAAATCCAAAATGGCTGCCAAAATGGCCCCCAAAATGGATCCTGAAGTGGCTGCAAAATTGTCAAATTCCAAAAAATGGGATAATATCAACCTAAATGTATGATGAAAATATAGTTTTAATGATGGGATGTATGTATTAGACCACTAGTAACTCATATCTAGCATTTTTACTTTGTTAACATACTTAGAAATCCAAAATGGCCCCCAAAATGGGTCCCAAAATGACTGAACAAATTGTCGAAATTCCATAAAATGGTATAATATCAACCAAAATGTATGATGAAAGTATGAAAGTATAGTTTTAACATTGGGATGTATGTATTAGACCATTAGTAACTCATATCCAGTATGTTTGCATTGTAATAACATACTTTAAATCCAAGATGGCCACCAAAATGGCCGCTGGAAATGTACAAATAGTCTACATGAGTGTATGATAATCCACAATGGAAATTGTAAGAGTGTATATTACATCACATTCACCAAATAGTATGTTCGAAACTGCAAAGCTATTGCTTTTAGATATAAGGCCCACCTCTGTGACAATTTTGACTCTGTATCACTTTCCAAAATGGCTTCCAGAGTGATTAAGTTGATGTTAAATGACCTAAAACAATTTGTTTGTATTGTAAATGACCATACTATGTAATACCAATGCCTCCAAATCTAATAAGACAGCATTCAATGTCTATCATAAAGCCTATGGGCTGTAGATCTAGTTTGAGTATTTAAAAACAAAAAGAAGATGGCTGCAAACGGTTAAAATAACTGAAAAACTGTATTAGGTTTATTGTTAGTGTTACATTAGATATGAACAAAATATTATATCTATATATTTTAACCCAGTAAACGTATATGTATGTGACAAGGTATGATTGCATGGTATAGACTCCATAATTTGATCAATTGGTGGCCACCTGTGGTAATTATTTTGACCATTTGGAGGTAATTTTATTGACCATTAGGGGGTAATTTTAATGAAATGGTCATTATAATGCCCATCGTAATAACATCACATTGTCAAAATGGAGTCTATACCATTTAATTATACCTTATCACATATACAAATACGTTTACTGTATGGATTAAAAGCAATATATATAAGTAAGATATAAAGCCGATATAGTGAATACTGTCCCATTAAATTTGGGGTATTGGTATTACATAGTATGGTACAAAACCATTGTTTTAGGTCATTTAACATCAACTTATCCATTCTGGCAGCCATTTTGGAAAGTGAAACTGAATGACAATTGTCAGAGGTGGGCCTTATTTCGAAAAGCAATGACTTAAGAGCAGTTTAAAATAATACTATTTTGTGAATTTGATGTAATATACACTCTTACAATATCTATTTTGGATTATCATACACTCATGTAGACTATTCATTACGGTTCCGTGCCCTGTATGAAATCCAACTTTCTTGACCACGTCTTTGATGACATATCCAGGGTAATAAATTATCCCCTCCTACACCATTTATCTGATTTATTTTACACCAACTGTGTCTTGCCAGCATGCGTGCTACCATTTCCACCGCTATCCTAAGCATGGCTCAATGCTCTTTGGTGTTGGTGTAACTAGAAGCCAATACTACTTTTGAAAATGTTCTTGTGATAACAAATTCCAACTTTTAAGTTCAATTTGTCATAAAAAACTAGTGCTATATCATATTTTATAAAAACAAATGTTCAAATTTCGAGAAAAAAAAATCACATTATATTATCCAAAGAGCCGATTTCAGTTTTAAAACTAGCCCAAATCTGCGGAAAATCACCACGTGTGGAAATAGTCATGTGGCAATACTGCAGCCCCTCAGGCTTGTTTCTAGTTCCACCGCTGCCACACTCAAGGTCCCCCAGCATGCGGTAAATGGTGTTGGATGGATCGAACTTGGGCTCAAACCTGACAGGCAACTGGAATGTAATGTTTTACATTTACAGCGGCTATTTTGGTGGCCATCTTGGATTTAAAGTATGTTATTACAATGCAAATATACTGGATATGAGTTACTAGTGGTCTAATACATACATCCCAATGTTAAAACTATACTTTCATCATACATTTTGGTTGATATTATACCATTTTATGGAATTTTGACAATTTGTTCAGTAATTTTGGGACCCATTTTGGGGGGCATTTTGGATTTCTAAGTATGTTAACAAAACACAAATACTAGATATGAGTTACTAGTGGTCTAATACATACATTCCATTATTAAAAAATATTTTAATCATACATTTCGGTTGATATTACGCTATTTTATGGAATTTTGACCACTTTTGACCATTAATTTGGCGGCCATTATGTTTAACATGTACATGTATGTTAACAAAGCAAAAATACTAATTTTGAGTTTATAGTGGTCTAACACATACATCCCATTGTTAAAACTATACTCTGATCATACATGTTGGTTTATACATGCCAATATATGGAATTTTACCAATTTTGGCGGCCATTTTGGCGGCCATCTTGGATTTAGGTGTGTTAACAAAGCAAAAGTTCTGGATATGAGTGTCTAGTGGTCTAATACATACATCCCACTATTAAAACTTTACTTTCACAATACAATTTGATTGCTATATCCCAGCCAACATGTATGCATGGGCGGGCAATCAGGGCTAATGAGGGCAAGGGCTATGAGCGGGCAAACCACATGGGTCCCATATGGGTTTTACAAGGGTCATAATGGGCTACGTTTGGGTAAACCTATCAGGGTCCCATATAGGCTGACCACATGGGCCCCATGTGGGTTTTACAAGGGCCGTAATGGGCTACGTTTGGGTAAATCTATCAGGGTCCGATATAAGTTTACCACATGGGCCCCATGTGGGTTTTACAAAGGCCATAATGGGTTGCGTTTGGGTAAACCTATCAGGGTCCCATATAGGCTGACCACATGGGCCCCATGTGGGTTTTACAAGGGCCATAATGGGCTACGTTTAGGTAAACCTATCAGGGTCCTATATAGGCTGACCACATATGGGCCCCATGTGGGTTTTACAAGGGCCATAATGGCCTGCGTTTGGGTAAACCTATCAGGGTCCCATATGGGCTGACCACATGGGACCCCCGTGGGTTACATCAGGGCAATGCCCTATCTCTGGTCTAACAAACCAACCGATTTAAATAAGTCAGTGTTGCCATATTGATACCCTGTTGCCATGTTCAAATATCACAGCTTGAGGAAGTTGAAAAAGTCAGATATTACTAACCGACTTCGGGTTGCTACAGTTCCCCTCGAGGTGATTTGTTTTTCTTTGTACTTTGTTTATATAACAAAGACCTAATACCCTTTGAGTTAATTCAAGAAGAAAAAATGGGGAAACCCGGCACTTAAGAATCACGTGACCGGAAGTCACATGATCCAATTTACGGGAAATTGCATAGCCGGGTATATATGAGGGGTTACCGTGCACCCCCAGGACTCCCCCAACAACTTTTTTTTACTTCCTTTCATTGTCCTGAAACATATTCAGTATGTTACCAAAATGATTTTGGTATGCTAAGGGGTTATTCAAAATGGCGTCGAAAATGGCCGCCAAAAGGTCAAATTTCCTGAAATTATATTATATCAATCAAAATCGGGATCAAAATGTATGGTGAAAGTATAGTTTTAATAGTGGGACGTATGCATTAGACAACTAGACACTCATATCGAGTACATTTGCTTTGTTAACATACCTAAATCCAAGATGGCCACCAAAATGGCTGCCAAAAATGCTGACATTCCATACATTTGGCATATATCAGCCCAGCATGTATGATCAGAGTATAGTTTTAACAATTGGGTGTATGTGTTAGATCCCTAGAAGCTCATATGCTGCATTTTTGCTTTGTTTACAAATCTTAAGTCCAAAATGGCCGCCAGAATGATGGCCAAAATTGGTCAAAAGTCCATAAAATGACATAATATTAATAAAATGCATGATGACAATATAGTTTTGAATAATGGGATGCATTTATCATATCACTAGTAAACGCATATTCAGTTTTTTGCTTTGTTAACATACTTAAAATCCAAAATGGCTGCCAATATGAGTCCCAAAATGACTGCTAAAATTGTCAAATTCCATAAGATATGATAATAACGACCAGAATGTATGATGACAATATAGTTTAAACAATGGGATTTATATATTTATTGTATTAGTACCACAAGTAACTCATATCCAGTATTTATGCATACTTAAAATCCAAAATGGCTTCCAAAATGAGTGTGTATTTTGCATCAAATAGTATGTTCTAAACTGCTAAGCTATTGCATTTAGATATAAGACCCACTTCTGTTACAATTTTTATTCTGTTTTAGTTTCCAAAATGGCTGCCAGATGGTTAAGTTGATGTTAAATGACCTAAACAAATTGCGTTGTATTGTAAATGACCATACTATGTTAAGTAGGGGTGCACGTATGTGATACAAAATATTACGTTGACGACAATTGTGACCTATCACATCAAAACCGACCAGTTGTCGGCAAGGCTGCAGATAACAACAAAAGAAGTTGAGAAAAATAACATACAAAGAACTTTCAACCTTCTGAGTTGCATACAACCTGTGTTCCCTGTTTGATTTTGACACATTATGAATCACTTTTAAGCCAACAAAGTCTAACGTCAAAGTAGCATTTATTCAAGGCGTTGTGGTGGTGTATGCAGAGCACCTTAAAAAGTGTGAGCGCCCTCTGTAAACATATTCTAATACGACGCCTTTCGCAAACATCTCTGTGTTATGTTTTGTGTTGCTAACGGAACGGAAGATTTATCCAGGAAAAATTTCACTTGCTGATTGTTGATAATGATGTCAGGATTTATCAGGAGACGTCATCGATACCATGTACCTATAAGTATCATCACTATACTTTGTACCGTAACATTTCACTATTTCAACCTGGCTTGGTTTGTGTATCCCCCAATCATGATTTGCTCAAGGTGTTGCGTCTGCATGTTGCGGTGTCTATATTTATTCGATTGACCTCGGTTTGTCTTGTAGCTATATTCCTGAGCAGTCCCTACTATCATTGACATTGTATGTAACAGGTTAGGGAATAGCAAAGTACACTACAAAATCCCCAAACCACCAACATATCTGGTGCGCCGAATCCTAGAACTAATTCTTAAACGTAACTGTTTTGAATTTGACGGGGAATTCTATGCACAAGTTTGGGGAGCTAGTCAGGGCAATATCGCATCACCCGAAATCTCTGATCTAGTCATGTTTGTACTTGAAAAAGAGTTCATTTTAACAGATCCCAACATTCTGTTTTATCGTCGATACCGTGACGATATTCTCATGTGTTACCAAGGTTCCACCGCGGACCTACAAGGCCTAATGAAGCGTATGAATACTGCTCACAGTACTTTGAAATTCACATTTGAAACCTCAGACAATCTAGTCACTTTTCTTGATCTCCAAATTTTTAAAGGCCCAAGATTCACAAATACCGGCTGTTTAGATCATAAGATTAACCAAAAGACAACTGACACACATCAGTGGTTATGTCCTGAATCTGCACACAGCCCATCCGTATTCAAAGCCTTAATCAAAGGAGAGACAATTACATATTGTAGGGGTTCAACATCCGAAATAGATTTTGTCACTAAAGTCGGTTCTTTCACTGAGAAATTGGTGGAAAGAAATTATAACCGAACCGAAGTAGATGAAATTACCAAACAAATTAACTACAAAGAAAGAGTTGATTATGTAAATAAGACTATCAAGTCAAATAAGGGGACAGTTACATCAAATCCTCTAGTATTCATTACCACTTTTACGCCTCATACATGTACACATGATCTCAAGAGTATTCTTCTCAAAAATTGGGATAAGATCAAAAAGAACCCAGAATTAAATAAATTATTTCCAAACGCGCCACTTCTTGCCTACAAACGGGCAAAACACATATCTGATATAATCGTCCGTCAATTGATGAAGCCGCCATTTTGGATGAGTCGGAGTCAAACCGCTCAAGTGCGCAATTGGATCATAATGACCGTGAATTGATCAATGTTCTCACGGAATTAATGAATGGTTAATGAGCCACTATTGTTTTTCAAGTGTTTTTGGTTTATCATGTTTATGGTATCTTTACTTTCATTCGATATCGCCATTTTAATATGGAAGTAGCATTGGCTTTATTTCAATTCTACGAATTACATCTAAAAACATCATTGCAATTCTATCAAGTTTTGCGTTTATTCCTCCTTACTTCGTGTAGGCCTTACTTACCATAGGCATTTAATAGCTACCGAACACACATACGGAATAAACTGTATCTTGAGTAATTCATAAGTGCGTGTTTTTAAGAACGACGCATGTCCTAAGCCTACAATGCTCAATCAGTGAATATTTCATGTTTACTTTATTCTTTATGTCCCCGTATCAACCGTACTGGTTAGCGACTGATGATTTGAGGCACTATCCGCCCAATGAAACCATGGTATCGCCCGTTGCTATAAGATTTTATCTGTAAAACGTGAATAATATTTCATGCTCATTTGATCATATATTACTCTAGCTTTATTGGCTTAACTATCAAGTTGAAACACCGATTTCTGCCAATTAATTAGAGTTTAGGCCTACATGTTTACGAAATAAATCTATCTTACTATAGCACTCCCATTTAGCAACTAATAAAACCTATAAGTATCATCACTATACTTTGTACCGTAACATTTCACTATTTCAACCTGGCTTGGTTTGTGTATCCCCCAATCATGATTTGCTCAAGGTGTTGCGTCTGCATGTTGCGGTGTCTATATTTATTCGATTGACCTCGGTTTGTCTTGTAGCTATATTCCTGAGCAGTCCCTAGGGGGGGCTGGGGTACCGCGCCATTTTGCAATATTTTGCGAAATCGATCGTGGTTATCACGTGATACGTATCGTGGAAAAATAATGTACACTGTTTTAACGAAATGCACTGTGGGATTGTGTTACCAGCCTAAAATTATAGAGGTCGCAAACTTGCTTATAAGTTATATTGAGCCTAGCTATAACAAGCTAAAAGTGACATCTCTAAATGTATTACCAAAGTGTGAAATTGTTGGACACACTGGTAAAATGGTTTTACAACAAGTTTTGCTATCATATTATTATCAAACTGAACTCAAGTTAAATCACTCTATATCGAGCAATAATATAATTGTTTACGCATTTTAATTGTTTAGACAAAGTTAAATAAATCCAGGATACATTTATGATAGATAAATAAATAAAAAGAAAACTATAAACGCATGGGCGGCATTTATAATTGATAAAAATTGACATAACAATGATGTTACATTAATATACCATAAAGTTTAAAAAATAGAAAAATAATGGGAAAATTCGAACCCGTGATTTCCGATTGCCAACGACTTGGCCAACCTACGCACGCCACAGAGATTTACGACTGTAGTTGTGATAGTTTTATTATTTAACCATGTCCATTTATTTATAACAAACGGATTTTTATTGTGCCATTTTTGCCAAATGTGTGTGTTGCTCTCGCACAAAATGTGTTTGTAATTTGATTATAATTCTTATTTTTAAAAGAACGGTAATTTTTTTTGACATTTCCGAGAGAAAAAAATGGCGTAACCCTGATACGGTAAACACCAGCAGTGTGGTGTCCGCGTGGGCAAGCATACAGATGATGCTAAGCAAATCCAGCATATAAAACAAAAAGTGCTCCTAATGGGACTCGAACCCACAACCTCTCGCTCCTCAAGCGCCTATCTTTCCACTACACTAACCGTGCTAATGGGCTAATGCACTGTGTTAAATTCTACAATCCCGGCCGCCACTCTGTTCAAAGGCACAAAAAAGTTGACTTGTTTTATGCTTTTTTTGCAATCCTAAGGTGTGCAGTTCGATTTTCTTTCTCGAATTGTTTAGAAAACCATCCATTTTAGAACATCTGAAATTTAAAATGAACTGCACACCTGGGAAAGTATGATGCCAAGGGCATATTTTTTGCACGTAAATCCAATACAAGAGTTCTGAAAATCGACAAAAATATGACGTCATAACCATTGCTTCGGGACAAAATGGCGCGGTACCCCACCCCCCCTAAGCAGTCCCTACTATTATTTAGAGCACCTTAAAAAGTGTGAGCGCCCTCTGTAAACATATTCTAATACGACGCCTTTCGCAAAAATCTCTGTGTTATGTTTTGTGTTGCTAACGGACCGAACGGAAGATTTATCCAGGACAAATTTCACTTGCTGATTGTTGATAATGATGTCAGGATTTATCAGGAGACGTCATCGATACCATGTGATATCTTTAAACGTTGTCGTCAATAGAATAGGCGGAGCTAATCATGTTTTTACGATGACGACATTGTTTGATCGACACATAATGCTTTTACACAGTATACTAGCTACTTGCGCAAACAAATACAATCGGATATTCTACGCCCGACGAACACGGCATTGCTTTTTGTCAGAACTGAAGATATTGTTATGACGCTGAGTTATCATGTGTTCCATTTGTATGCCAAGCGAGTCAGCTATTACCTACACAATAATATCAATTGAGGGGTTTTTGACATCGATACAAATCAGGAGACAAAGCTGACAAGGTAGTCATGTTGACATTCATGTTGACATTCATGCTGGTTGTACTTAGGACATCATCAGTATTGGGGCAAGAAGATTTCTCCCATCAAAACCAGGATGACGGTAAACCACTTTCTTTTTAAATATTTTCTTTCTATGAACTATTTTTTATAAGTGATGACATGTATGCGATACGTAGTTATTCTGCACTCAGCATGCCATATGACTTCTTACGGGATTTTATGAACCTGGACATTTTCGTGGTGGGTGCCATGAGTTAACCCTAACACTCTTGAGTACTACGAGTTACTACGATGCGGCGTGCTTGTGTCACCCGGCTCGGCAGTTTTTCGATGAAATAATGGCCCCAGGGTATATATACAGGGCGGAATATACTCCGCCATGTATGGTTTCACCCCGTGGCCTAGCGGTAGATCGTCTGCCTCTGAACCCAGAGGTCCGGGGTTCGAGCCCCGGGGGAGTGGGGGCACTTTCCCCTTCGCTATTTGGCCGCGAAACAAAATTCTTTGGAAAAGTTGTCTCGGGCGTTAGGGTTATGGAGCGATATTTTTCACTATTTTTCTTTTTTCATTTTTTCTTTTAATTTTCATTAATTAAACCCTAACCTTCTTGAGTACTACGAATTACTACGATGCGGCCTGCTTGTGTCACCCGGCTTGGCATATTTTCGATGAAATAATGGCCCCAGGGTATTTACAGGGCGGAATATACTCCGCCATGTATGGTTTCCCCCGTGGCCTAGAGGTAGATCGTCTGCCTCTGAACCCAGAGGTCCGGGGTTCGGGGGAGTGGGGGCACTTTCCCCCTCGCTATTTGGCCGCGAAAAAAAATCTTTGGAAAAGGAGTCTCGGGCGTTAAGGTTATGGACCGATTTTGTTCACTATTTTTCTTTTTTAATTTTTTCTTCTTTTAATTTTCATTAATTAAACCCTAACACTCTTGATTACTATGAATTACTACGATGCGGCGTGCTTGTGTCACCCGGCTCGGCAGATTTTCGATGAAATAATGGCCCCAGGGTATATACAGGGCGGAATATACTCCGCCATGTATGGTTTCCCCCGTGGCCTATCGGTAGATCGTCTGCCTCTGAACCCAGAGGTCCGGGGTTCGAGCCCCGGGTGATTGAGGGCACTTTCCCCCTCGCTATTTGGCCGCGAAAAAAATCATTGGAAAAGGTGTCTCGGGCTTTAGGGTTATGGAGCGATTTTGTTCACTATTTTTCTTTTTTCATTTTGTTTCTTCTAATTTTCATTAATTAAACCCTAACACTATTTGGCCGCGAAAAAAAATTCTTTGGAAAAGGTGCCTTGGGGGTTAGGGTTAAGCAATACGCAGTAGTGTTGAAGATTTTGTTGGCAAGGTATCCACTTTTGGAACATTTTGGTATATAACTCCCCGTGACAGTCTGGGACTTGGGACCGGAAAACCCCCATGCTCCCCAACAAAAAGTGTGACATTCTGGTCTGCCGTAGATCAGAATATTTGAAGTGATGTTTTGTTGTACATAGAGGGCTGTTTTTTCTTAATCCTCATACCATTGTAAGTGCATACATATACAATAGTAAACATGTACAAATCCCAGTTTGTATCAAAATTGAGGGCGCAGCCTCCAATACATCACTGAATAAACCTTTAAGTGCCTATTGTAAAGGCCACCTTCTTTCTATCCTAAACTCCAAAGGCAAGCTCACTCGCGCGTGATGGAGCAAATGCAGAGTGACTTATCAAATGCGGACACATTTCAGGTTATATCTTTTGACCAGCTGAGCAACAAAATCAAAAATATCGTTGGTAGAGATCAACTTATCATGGGAGGCGATATCAATATTGCTATTGATCCCATTTTGGACAGAAAATCGTAAAATAAAGAAAAGATGACCATAAAAATAGTCGCATTCGTTTAAAGCAACTTTTACTTAATCACAATTGAATGGATATATTTCGCGTTCAAAACCTATACTGTCAAATACATTTGGTCAAGAAATAGTAAGCGAGAATCTGCTTCCATAATTGATTATTGGTGTATCCCGTATTATTTAAAATATGAAGTCCTAGTATGTGACTGGAAAATTATACCTAGCATTTATTCTAACCACCGAGCTATTGTCTTTAAGCCAATCGGAAAAAGATGTCCGGGTTTTTGGAAATTCAACAACAGCCTTTTGGAAGCTGAGGACTTTTTTACAGACTGGGTTGCTGTAAGAATCAAAGAAGTGGTGGCAGACTTCAAAATATCAATTTCCTTTAAACTTTGCACATCTTTAGACCTTTGGTCAACATATATATATTTGGTAAACAAAATACCAATATACCTTTGGTTGCCATGGCAACGGCTAATATATGATTTACCCAATTTTCACTAGTTTTACCCATTTCACAACTTAAAAAAAGCTTAAATATTAGATCATATTTCTGTATGAAGAACATGCATTACAGTCCCCTTTTTCACAGTGAATCAGCCATCCGTGTCCCTTCCAAAAAAACATTAACACACATCTTTTCAATGTGGATGAAACCATTTTGTAGAATAGGGGTGTTTTGATTAATTTTAATTATGCAAAAAAGTGATAGTCGTAGAAAATGACATAAACCCCAAAGTGGCAGCATTAACAGGCATCTTTTCAATGTGTATGAAACCATTTTGTAGACTTGGGGTGTTTTGATTAATTTTAATTATGCAAAAAGTGATGGTCGTAAAAAAAGACATAACTCCCAAAGTGGCAGGTTTTTCTAATTAGCTTTTTCAGGGTTAATAGATCTATATGTTTCAAGAAAAAGGGTTGGTAATTGTTGTACCGGAGAGCAGTGTTGCCAAAAACTTTGCACTTTTTCGGTTTATTGACATTTAATTCATTGTGGAAAATAGGGATTTTGATTGATATGCGTTCAAATGATATCTTTATCAATTCAGCATTGATTTGATAGTATTTAAACAACAGCGTTGGTCCGAATAAACGCCCTCAGCGAGGCTATTGCTCATAACCATCAGCAGGGTCGAATTTGGTGATCCCGGAAACACAAGAGCAAAGGAAGGTTAAGGGTGAATTTTGTTACTTTAGGGTATTTAGAAACAAAATTAGCTCCTATACCCCTCGTAAAAGTTTGAGGAACTGCCGCGAGACATCAATATCCAAAATGGCCGCCAGAGGCCATCTTGAAATTTGGAAAATCGTATATCTTTTAGATATATTAACCTGGAGACATGATTGAGATGTGTATGTTAATTCACTTCACAGACCTATACATCTATAATATAGTGTATAATTTGGAGGCTGTCTTCAGCATGAAATCCAAGATAGCTGCCGGTGGCCATCTTGGAATTCATAAAATCATATGATTTAGGTATCTTCTTGACTAACTTTATGCCCTGGAATCCAATACAGTGATTATTGTATTATTATGATTTGCCTTCAGCATGAATTCCAAGGTGGCTGACAGTTGCTGTATTCCAAATATTCATATCGGCTGAACCATTCAACCTAGAAACACACTGTTGTTCTTGACTAATGTAATGAAATCATTCTATATAGGATTCCTTGTTATAGGTAGACATTCTGATTGCTTGCCCGATTTTCAACTTGATGTCTTCTATCTTACATTGAAGGTCATCCTTAAAAGTGTCACATTCCAAAGTTTGAGTTGCATAACTCCAATAGTTTTAGAAGCACAAGGTCACAATACATTTGGCCATTGAGTAGTTCTCAATCTGGCTGGTGGTTAACCACCTTTGGCAATAATTCACCACATGATATTTTAGCCTATAATTTCTAAATGGAACATTTCTGGCTCCTAAGATTTTACAGACATAACAAGAAAAATATATGGATTCTTCTGATATCAAACTATATTGATGTGAAGAAAAAAAATCATAGCCCCCAGAACATACACCTTTAATTATTCTCACCATGGATATCAAAGATAGCCACCAACAACCATTTTAAGGTGCATATATTTTGAGCTAAACGACCTTAGTTATGATGAAAGGGGATTGGATTATTAGAAATCCATTACAGAGGTAAGCCGGTGTCAATCATTTTGAGATCAGTACAAAACCATCAATGGGTGGATTCAAGTTACGGAAGTCAGCTGTTGCTAGCAAACTTGAATTGTCTTGGCAAGTTTGAAATGTAACAAGGCAAGTTACACGCGCGACTAAATCGTTCAGACAGACACTACTCCAACAGTTACGCGATTGCTACTCCAAACCACCGCTACTCTTGCTTACGCCGTCCTTACTCCGCCTTGTCTGAACGATTTATTCAGTAGAACAAGTACTTGGATGAAGCATTTTGAATTGGAACTATAACATGTAAGGAATACATAATTACCAATAACAGCAACTTTTGGCTGTGTGGGGCATTAGCCCAAAGGGCCCCACATCCATAAATGGTTTATTCAGCCAAAAGGGTACATGAATTAATCATGATGCATTTGTATTGCATATTAAGGTACACAAAAACACCAATGGCAGAAGCTTTTGCCAGTACGGGACCCCCAAATAGTTGCCCCAAAGTGCTCACATCCCTTGTTTTATTCAACCAAAGAGATACATGGATCTTTTGAATATTTATGCATAAGACCCTGGGTCTACTTACATGACACGTGAAGCTTTCTAGTATCCGCAACTGATCCCTAACAGGGTTTTTTTCAGCGGAGGTACATTTCGGATTTATAAAAGAAGGAATGCCAGCAAACAATATATACTGATATTTGTGACTTTGTTTTACTAATAACACACAGATATTACACAAGCACAATTTTTTTAACATTATCTTAACAGCAATGTTCAGGATTTTTAATAGTTTACTTAAAGAAATTAAACATATACCATTTTAAATATAAAAACATGAGTTTGGTTGATTTCCTTCCTAAGCAGTGGCACATTAAAGATTAAAGAACAAATTCTGTACATTTTTGTTTTGTTTCCATACAAATGAACACACACAAAAAATGTTTTTCCTTACTTTTCTTTTCGATGTGATCCTACGATTTGATAAGCCTAGTAAAGGCACAAAATATAAGATGAGTTGGAATCTTTAAGAATTGTTTAACTAAGTTTTCTTTCTCAGTTACAAAATGCAAGTATATTTAAAAACTGCTTCATATTGATTATTTCAACTATCAGTAGATAAATATTTATATCAAAACTGTAATGGGCTACTGTCGTGACCATTGTACACCCTCCTAATGTGTAATGATTCCAATGCAAGATGACTCATCCACATCCTCTTTGACTAGATAAACCAGTTAGGGAACAAACATGGGGCCCTTTGAGGCTATTGTCTGGGCCCTATAATAGACAAAAAATACTATAGTGTGGTCATTTGTATTTTTGTACACCTATGTGTGATAGTGTACTCATGGTTAATAAACAAGTTGGAAGACGTTGATCACTTGGGGCTACAATCATGTACTGTATTGGGGGGGGGGGGGGGGGGGGGGAGCAGAATCATCCACGTACCTACGGGTCCTCCGCTGAATAAACCATTTGGGATCATTTGAGGCTATACTGTTTAAGCCACTGTATAAAAAAAGTTGTCAGTCATTGGCATTTTATATACATTAACAATGTAATAGTCCCCATGCAAAAAGTTTCATTCAGGTACCTATTGGCTGAATAAATCAGTGGGGACACGTGGGCCCTTTGGGGCTACTGTCTGGGGCCCTGTACAGGCAAAAGTTGCTGTCATTGCTTCCGTTGTTTCAAGTACTCTCTAAGGATTCATATCCAACAAGTTTGGTCCATGTGTCCATGTACCTCTTCGGCTGATTAAACACATTTTGGCCCCTGTGAAGGAGTGATACCGGGAAGTGTGCATCACTCATCCTATTTGAACGATACGGCATTCCATACCAGGGGAATCCTCACATCTGTTTGTGAGCATTTTGATGACGTACTTTGTATCGCGGCTTGTGCCGTTATCCAATCTGAGCGCTCATTATTTCGATTGCGACATTTAACCACACCTCGTAGCTAGCCAATCAGGGAGCAGGTTAGAAGGGGTGAAAAACAATATGGTCTAATACACAGGTTGCGAGATTTTCTGCGGGACATCTCTCGTTAAATTTGATGACTTTACACAAAAGTTAAAGTTAGAAGTAGAGAGGACATCGTTACTTCATGTCTGCTGATTTAATATTCGCTAACCGCTCGGCGAAACCTGAACTGACCGTAACAGCCCCCTATTTCGTGACCACCATGGCCCCCGTACAGGATGCAACTCGGCAGCAACACACATTATTGACTTTTGGCTCATAACCACATTTACTCAGACCATTACATTTTTTGTACCTTCTCCCGGCCTATTGAATCGTCATTGCACATGGGGACGCGCTGTCGATAAAGAAGTACGGTTCGGGATTTTGTTCTTTCTTTTTTTCTCTCTCGCTTTTTCTACATTTTTGCACCCATTGTTGTAGCGAGACATCCAAAACACTCTCCAAAACAACACCCGAAAAGCTCTCCACAAACTCAAGGTTCAATTGTCAGGTCATTTGTCAGATCAACTGACAGGTCAACTGTCAGGTCAACTGACAGATCAAAATTCAACTGTCATTTTAAAAATGTAATTTTGGAAGTGAAAGTGTGTGCTGTGCTGGTATTGGGAAATATAGTGAACTAAACACACCCCTACCCAATAAATGTAGGGGTGTGTGTTGTACTCTCTTGTCAATGGGTAAGAATTATTTATTTGAGTTTGCACACCAGGAAAGAGTATATCAGAAAACGTAAAATAAGCTATTTAAAATTGTTTATTTTGTTTTTGTTTTTCAATAACCTTATTTAGATCAAACTTGTACATCATACAACCTGCCTAAGAGTAAACTATTAATAAGGGATTCACATATGGGGGTGGTTATTTTTGGAATGAAGAAATTGAATCCAAATTGGATTCTTAATTTCCAAAGTCATTAAATTTGATCCATTTGCATACATTGATTTGTTATTTTTACACATGCCCACGCATACATTACCAAATCCTGTCCTACTATCTGGTACCATGCAACCACCCAGTCTACCTCGATCATGCCACGCTCCGGCTAAGTATCAAATTACGATTTAACTAACATGTTTTAGCCTGGTCCTATGTACAGCTCGTGCGGCGGTGGTGTGCGAAGGGTCTGAGGGGTCTAATTCCGGGGGTTTCGCGGCGATTTGTGGGATAAAAAATGTACACTTTGTCCCCCTCCCCCGAACAAAAATATATTTTATTCGTCCGAAATAATATAGGTACGAAATCACTGCCCAGGGCAGCGTTGGTAGCTAAGCTCAGTGGTTATGGGACACGATGGTTGTGTGCGGAGGGTCTGGGCTGGGGTCAAATCCCTGGGGTTTCGCAGCAATTTGTTATGAGTAAATTGTACTTTGTCCCCCTCCCCCGATCCACACAAAACGACGTCATGCATCGTCCGAGCTGATATGTGGGTACAAAATCACTGTCCGGGGCAGCGTTGACAGTTTAGCTCAGTGTTAGGGACACGGCAGTGGTGTCCAGAGGGTTCGGGTGTCGAATCCCGGGGTTTTCGAGGCAATTTGTTGGGTAAAAAATGTGTACTTTGTCCAGATTCACACAAAAATATGTCATCGTTCAAAATTATATTGAGGCACGAAATCACTGCCCGGGGCAGCGTTGGCAGCTTAGCTCAGTGGTAGGGACTTAGCTAGTGTGTGGAGGGTTCGGGGTCGAATCCCAGGGTTTTTCGCGGCAATTTGTTGAATTAAAAAATATATTGGATTAGGCAGTTTTTAAGTACAGTCTGATTAATAATTTGTTGGCCAGGAGAGGACACTGTCTTGCCCAAACCAGAACAATGATTGCACCGTCACGCTGCGTAATTGGTTCAAGTATGCGCTCAATCACATCATAGCTTGCTGTGAACACAATTGGTGTGTGTATTTGCCACTATTTTTTTAATCAGACTTTAATTAACCATTGGACAACCTATACAGAGCTTACACATACGTACAACCAGCTCTATTGGATTTTCTCATGCAAAAGGTGGTCAGACCAATTAAGCAGAGGCTATATGCTAGTGCTGTGGATCAGTTTCAACCGGAGCTTGGCACATTGATGACATGAGGCAGTTGACTGTGTGACCAGAACGGGTTTGAAAGTGTACACCAAGTGGCAGCACCATGGGTCATATTGGGGTGTATTATGGTATTGCTTCGACCCCCTTTATGATCCTTATTCCTCACATACACCCCCCCCCCCCCCCCGCCCCCTTTTCCGGTCAACAATCAAGCCTCAACCCATTTTCCCCAAAATGATTATTTTTAAAAATACCTGAAATTAACATTTGGCCTGAAATGTCGAGTGTTTTTTTATGCTTTACGAACATATCGCCCCATGTACCCGGTTTGTCCACCACCCCCTCCCCAACTACTGGTGCTGCCCCTGTGTATATGCTCCCAAACTAGTTACCCACTAAACAACCCGCTATTTCGGGGAGTATATCCGATAGTAATCCGCAGTGTGACAAGCCTTCTACCAAATTTGCTTCAACATTTTACCGGGTAGCTACCCGCTACTATATCATTGGCATGTAATTTCAACCCGGTGACCACCCAGTGATCACCCGTTAGCTATCCGCTATTTTGGGGGGAGTTACCCGATAGCAATCTGCTATTCTGGGGAGTTACCCGATAGTAATACGCAATAAACATTACCGGATGGTTATCCGCTAACAGGGGAACTACCCGATAGTAATCCGCAGTACCCACTTTGCCCTCCACAACGTTACCGGGTAGTTACCCGCTCCTACCTAATTGCTGCCCCCCCCCCCCCAAGGAAAAACGCAGTAACTACATTTTTGATGAACTGAGAAAAATACAATTATGTGTTTCTTGCAGTGCCTCTAAAGAGTTTATTCAATTCAAGAATATAACTATGGTACAAATACTGGTAATACAACCATCTTTATTCTTACTTATCAACATAATGATATTTGTTTATTTTCTTTGTGTTATTAGACAAAAGGTAGGTACTGCACTGTTAATCTGCAGTTTCCCAAATGAAAAACGCAGTATCTACATGCAAACTTGTATTAGCATATTGTTATGTTAAATACCATGTGTTTCAAGTATCATAGAGTGGTAAATAACTAAAGTCTCATTCTTGAACCGTAAAAGGAACAATAACATGTTTTCGGAGCTATCCCTACCCCACCCACACACCCCACGAAATTTGGGGATATCACGGAAAAAACTGAATGTTTTTCGGTGTCTTGAAGATCCAGCTTTGTTTTAAATATAAGATTTTCAAAATAATTATAGAATTGTAAAGATATTTACTTTGACTAATGAACTAAATAAATGGGTAATATTTATATGATTTTGAGTAATAAAGCAATATGTAAATGTTGCTACTTCCCAAAGAAAAAAACGCAGTATCTATATACAATACAACATTGTGTTAGCAATTGTTATGATATCAAGTGTTGTAAATAGACCGGTAAATAACACTTCAGTATCATTCTTGAACCTTAACAGTGATAATTGAGAAGTTTTTGGAGCTTTCCCAACCCCAACCACACACACCTGGCAGAATTTGGGGTTATCATGCAAAAATTACTTGTTTGTTTTTCGGTGTAAAGATCCAACTTTGTTTTAAAATAGATCTTTAAGATAATTACAGTATTGTAAAGATATTTAATTTGACTAATTAACCAAATAAATTCATTCTATATATTTGATTTTGAGTAATAAAGCAATTATGTGGGTATATGATCATTGTAGATACTGCGTTTTTACTTGGGGAATTAGACGGTTAACTCTCATGAAAACAGTGCAAAATGAACTTTTTGATGTCTTTGGTCCAATACCGTTTTGTTTTATACAATGTTTTCTTGCTTGAAAAACTTATTTTCTGGATAGATCTCGATGTTTTCTATTTGGACATATATACTTTGCTATACTTCTGATTGTGTTTTTACTACAAATTTTGCGCTCATATACCCCAAATTAGCGAAATGTCCATGTCCGCGGCATAAAAGTAAATGTTGCCTTTATTAATTACAATACGAAAAGTACAACACTTTCTACAAAACGTGTCCCAATTTGTAGGGAACATAATATAGCGATATTCCATGGTTAGAAAACAAATGCACATTTTTTACGAAATTACGATGTTAACCTGTTTCAATTTAATATATTCTGTCCGAGATATTGATATTTATTACGTTACCTGCGATAAATAGAATATCAAAGTTGTTCAAAATTACCATTTAAACATTTAAATGTACATAATTCTGAATCTAAAAGAACATTGGTGTTTGGAAAATAATATTTTCAAAATTGTTTAGCAGCATGTCTGACCTTGAGAAAAAAAATCAAAATGCTGCAAAGCATGCGACCTTGTTAAAGGAGGTGTCCCGCAAGCATAAAAGTGTACATTACATGTTAGAAAAATAACTATCGAGCCCAACCTTTGTAAATATATAGAACAAAACACCACACTTATGTCAAAATAAATAAAAACCGCAATCTCTCAACATGCACTTTTTAAAATTCGCGGCGATCGAAAGTCCCAGTGTCGATGATATCATAGTTGTACAATGCACATGCACAAATTTTAGCACCGATACCCATGACGTCATCGACACCGGGACTTTCGATCGCCGCGAATTAAAAAAATTGCATGTTGAGTGATTGCAGTTTTTATTCATTTTTGTGACTAGTATGGTGTTTTGCTCTATATAATTACGTAATGTCGGCTCGATAATTATTTTTCTAACAAATAATGCTCAATGTTGTGCTTGTGGGACTCTTCCTTTAAAGATGTTTATAACGTTATTCAGATTTCTCCCGAACTATGTATCAAAACACACTTTTTTTTGTTAAAAACCTATTTGATACATATACATAGTCTCTGTGATTACTAGGAGCACTTGCTAGCTCTTTCCAGATAGTCTTCATGGTACTATGTGTACGAGAAACGTTTACTACGTTATCGTGTATTACGTTATCGAATAAATCGAAAAAGAGACAGCCACACTCTACGACTGTATTAAGCAAAGACACGTGGCAGGCCCTTTTCGCAGGCATACATGATGACTGACTACTCGTTGAAAGTAAAGTGCGAAAAAACACGACGAATGGTAAGAATTCCTTATTTTTTACTTGTAAGTAATATGAAAATTAAGCTGAATGAAAGTTGAAGTCATATAGATCTCTTTAAAAACATTGAAAATGGACCTATGATATCAGAATGGGGTTTATAATGTGAAGAAATGCAGTAGGTATCGCTAACGTCTACATTGATTGCTTTGTATATGTTATAAGCTAGCATTAGGCACTGTTGCTGTCGCCAATAACGTAATAAACAGGATAACGTAACCAACCTGCAACCTCATTGTCAATTCTCATGTCAATGTTGGCGTCAATTCAGCAACTTTCATGATTGATGTACTTGAGTATCATACATTGTATACAATGTTATAATTTTAATATGTGGACTATTCTATGTCAGGACTGAAACCACCTTATAATGGATAACGTAATAAACTTTTCATCATTTGATATATATAATTGCACCCTGTTCACAGTGATTCAACATTTATTATGTGTTTATGAATGTTAACTTAGTGTATATACATATTATCTCACATACTGACTGTTATTGGATAACGTAATAAACCAATTCGTATAATTGTGTGAATAAATACGGTATACCTAGCTGAAACAGATGCAATATTTGTCATCAACTTTGTTTTGTTGTTTTGTTATCTTTATTATACTGAAATATGGGCGACACAGTGCAAAAAACCAATGGCGATACCGGCAGAACCAAATGCAACAGTGGAGACAAAAAAGGTCATCAGAGTACAGTCTTATTAAAAATCTACTACCATCATTTAAAATTAAGCAAATCAATATCTTACTAATTGTAAGAGATAAAAGGCTATTCAATATTTAGTGCTATTATAATTTACATAAAGGTAATAATGTCATGGTATAACAACATACATGCGAAGTGCCATGTTACATCTGTCGATTTAGTGACCATGTTTATTACGTTATTACGTTATTCACCATATTTACCCTACATCAAAAGAGCAAGTCGACAATATATAGAACTGTCTTTCGGTGGATTTTGGGCAACTTAACTTACTAAACTAGAGCGGTTCTTGGCTTTCGCGGTTCTCGGCTTTCGCGGTTTTAGGGTTTATGGTTTGAGATTTTGAACAAAACCTGACTGGGCCCTGTTAGTGAATAGATTTGGTTGGTGTCATAGTATTATTTGGGAAGAATGAAGGATATTGTAATGGAATTGGAGTTAAATGGTTTTGAAATTATTCATATAAATGCTATATTTGAGGATTATTCAGTAAGTGTTACCTCTTACTTCACAAATTAGCGATTATACAAGCCAATTGATGACATTGTGGATGATTGAAGTTTTAAATGTCATCTATAAAATCATAGTAGATCGGTCTGAATACTCATTGTACTTTTTGGGATATGCAGTAAGAACTAAACTTCCATTTAGTGTGACGGAAACAGGTAAAAAACAGCCAAATGTTTCTTAAGTGCCATGTATTGGCCAATTCTAAAAACAAAATGTACCTATTGGTCAATTACAATCATGGTAAGTTCCAAATATCTCTTGAACAGGATTTAAACAATACAAGCGAATGATTTTTTGGTGGAAAATGCCTTCTAATTAGCCAGAACCAGACCAGGACAAGCATCAAGTGTAACCCTACCCTAGAGAATCACTGCAAAAGTCATATTTGCTTGTAATAGGAACTAAGAGGTCTTCATTATACAGGAATAAATGGATATATTTCAAGTTTCTCGAAAATATATATTTTCTATCATTGTCTACCTGATTATCTATTCTAAATATAAATAAATATTCTAGCATATAAGGGAAAATAGTGAAGTTAACATTCGAGGCAGCAATCGGGCTTTCTATATATGTACCAACGAACTTTTGACTGAATATTTGTTTTTTAGTATGCTAAATAAACGTGTGTCATTTCATTTGAGTTGATACTATAATATTTTCAAGCTAAAAAGGTTCATATTGCTTCAATCTGATGTATACATGATATTATAAAGTTATATTCAGAAATCATTTGTTTTGTATTGTCAGTTTTTAAATGGGGTGGTTATACCTGAGCATACGATACGGAGAGAAAACGAAAAAACATGTATTTATGTTTGGGGTAATTGTCTGTGTTTGTTGTCCAAAATTTCTCTCTGGCTTTGATTGCATCATGACAAAAGTGAAAGAGGTATCAATTAGCATTTGTTATAAATGTGCAGCTATGATTCAGATTTATAATCATGAAAAATGTAGTGGTGCTGATATTCATATTAGCGATGTTATGTGTGTGGAGGTAGAACTTTTTTAGTTGGATTGGACAAGAAATAATGGGACAATATCTGTAGGATATAAACAAAGTGTATGATGTTCTTTTGCTGAGCAATGTTTATTATGCACACATACAACAATTTTACTATTAAAATATTTGTATTTTGTTCATTAACAATGACATTGCAAGGATATATCAACTACAGTCATCAAAAAAAGTAACTATACAGGTAATAAATGTGCTTTTAACTCTAAAAATAGATATCCTACCTAGAAATATTAAATCGTAAAGTTGTTGAGAAATTTATCTACTTCAATATGAGATATTGCACGCTAGGATCGGTTAAATAGTTAAGAAGCGACAATCCAAAATGTAAGGTAAAGTCACAATTTCAAATTCACATTTTACATTTCAACACGGGGAAGAGAATGACAGTAGTGTGTGTGTGGCGTATTGATCCATCGGAACAATGCGGCCGACTGTCAAACCTGCGCATGCATCCCCAATTGCACTACCGGTAATCGATAAGGTACCCGTAGATTGGTCCGCGTGTAGAAAATAAAAATGTGAAAATGAAAATCGGACTTCTCCTTACATTTTCGAGTGCCACTTCCTCAATAATCACCCGATGTTAGCGTGCAATATCTCATATGAAAGAAGACAAATTTTTCAACAACTTTATAATTTAATATTTGTACGTAGGATATATATTTTAAGAGTTAGAAGCCCATTTATTACATGTATAGTTACTTTTTTTGATGACTGTATGTGATTATTATGGAGTGCTATAGTTTAGTCAGTTCCAAATTGGCGAAAACTGTTTACCTAAGTGAATGAATTCGGAAGAGTAAGCTTTCTAATGTTTGCATCTTTTTTGTCTTGTTTCCAAAAAGCGTTCTTATAGTCTAGAATTACTTGTTTGCGCGGATTGATAATAGTCAAATATATCTTGCTCTGTTGGAACTAATTAAACTATAGCGTATAAACATATTTTAAATCATTCTGTTTACATGAACAATATTGCAATGGAAAACAATTGTTATACTACAAGTAAAACAAATGATGAAGGTATATTATGTGATCTTTCCAGGGAATACCCTCAACATCGAATACAAAAAATGGAAGCAGTTTTCCTTGTGGATTTACATTTCTGATCATAAATTGTACATACATGCCAAGTTACAGGGCGATACGATTCTACTTTCTAAAAGAAATAGAGGGCGCTCTCTGGAAAATATCACATAATATACCTTTAATATTGTAGTCAAATTGTCACGATGGACCACAGTCATGCTTAACACCAGTTGATAAGTTAAGTTCTGTATAATAGCATAGATAGAATGTTGGTTTTTATTTGTAGATGGTTATGTTTTATGACGGTTTGGGATTTCACAGGCACTGTAACTGGCATTTCTAAAATGACAACACCCCCCCAAAAAAAAAGAAAGAAAGAAGTTGTGTATGCCTCGGCGCATAGACCTACGCGCGTAGCTCATTTCACATACTAATGCGGGCACGCTTCTAAGACAGTCTATTTTCTTTGTTTGGGTTGAAAAAACATGACCATATACAGTTGAATAGACAGTAAAATTGAATTGGATTTTGTTACTCATAATTAAGTGATTACAATAAATGCAATGTTGGAATTACTTTATGCTAGAGGATTGAGATTGTTTTAATAATCATGTTTGGTAACGATATATAATGTTTGTCTACATATTGGTAGGGTTTGTCTGTTTTTTGAAATCTTTAAGGCGAAATTTGTGGGTAGTTATTTAAAATGTATGTCTTTTGTGGTTCGAAGCAAAATGAAGATTGAACTGTGAGAAATGACAATTTAAAGTGTGTGATCATATTTTTAGGCTCTCAATTTAAAATGTTATTTATTACTGCAAAGAACATTAGCAAATTTAAATTTGAGGATTGGAATAAAATGGTGAGGAAGGAATTGAAATTAAAATCAAGGGTAGGGCAATATAAAAAAAACTCTTGCAGGGTTATATTCTAAATAGCCACAATTATGCTTCAATTGCTTATAATTAACGGAAATATTTAAGTCGCCAAAGCTACATTTTTAAAAATAAATTTTTATGGATTTTAACGACTAACGAAGTTTGTGCAACCAAATTGTGGTAAATGATATTAGGCCTTTATTTAGACACATATACTAAAGACCAACTTCTATTAAATAAATCAAATGTTACCGTCAAATCGAATATGAATCAAATATCAGTAATAAAACACTTGACAACTACAAACTTCGCAGTCTTTAAAATCTTATAAAAACAAACTAAAAAGTAATTACAATGACATTAAAATACGCGAATATATCACGTCATTTTTGATGTGCCTTACCTACCTATGTATAGACTTTAGAGGATATTGATTAACTATTTACCAGATTTCTTCACAATTCTTCTTAACCTAGGACGTAAACAGTGTAAATAACTAAATGTAGCTTTATAGCGATTGACAAAATGTCCGTTCTTTTATAGCAATCGGTTGTTTGAAATATCAAAATACATTTTCTAAACATTTGTTCGTAGACGCAAACCGTTTATGTTAATAACAATAACATAAAATGTATACAGTGAGATTTAGAATTTACATCATCCAAAAGGAAAGCTATAATTTTTAAAAAATCTTTTATTGATCTAAGGAAAGCTATAATTAACGGAAATATATAAGTCGCCAAAGCTATATTTGTTTTAAATAACTATATGAAACTTCATTTTTATGGATTTTAATGACTAACGAAGTTTGTGCAACCAAATTGTGGGAACTGATATTAAGCCTTTAGACGCATATATACTAAAGACCAACCTCTATTAAATAAATCAAATGTTACCGTCAAATCGCACCCGAATCAAATATCAGTAATAAAACAATTGACAACTACAAACTTCGCGGTTTTTAAAATCTCATAAAAACAAACTAAAATAGTAATTACAATAACATTAAAATACGCGAATAAATCACGTCATTTTAGTATGTGCCTTACCTATGTAATATAGACTTTGGTTTACAATTTACAAACAGGTAAATGCTAATCCAAGTTCTAACCGATCAATTGCCAATGCAATAAGCTAATGATCAATATATCGATGAAATGCTGATGTCGAGAAAATTTGTCACGTCCACTCAATATAATTCCAAAAAGCGTCTGATGGTGATGGATGAACATAGAGCCGTAGGCCTAGGTCAAATTCAAATCGGCGTACCCACGCTAAATATGTAAATTATATGTAAATTAAACAATAAACTTTCTTACTCCGGGGGCGCCAGCCAAAACTTCCCCGGGACAATAATGCCCGGAGCAAAACGCCACACTGCATGTGTACAAACAATGTCATGGTAAACCGGAGGTAAAACTGTTAGCATGTACATGTATGTACGTAGCCGGCCTATACCCTTTTAAAACAAATGAACGGAAAGAGGAATTCTAGCTTCATGTAGGGTAGGCCTATGGATTAAATATCAATAGCATGGATGGTTTTATTTTAGTCCCAATCTTTGTTCCCACGGTTCGAGAAAAACAGTATTTAACCTATTTTTGGCCCGATCAATAAAAAACCCAGTTAAGTTAATTTCAGAATTTCTAAGACTTATACCAGGGAGGTGTAATAATAAAAATTAGTATAAATAACACCTCTCTGCTTATACTATAGGCCTTCAAATTATTAATTGCTGTGCTACATTGTAACATAATAGGCCTATAATACTACGTAGATACGGCATATGAGTGCACCCCCACCCCCCCCCCCCCCCCCCGGCAAGAATGGCTGTACCTTCCCGTGCGCGATGACAATAGTCATTAATTTCAAGTGCGCCTCCCCCCCCCCCCCCCCCCCCCCCCCCGGGCCAAAATGGTGATAGCTTCATAATTTTTAAAGTACTTTACAATCAGTGTTGCTATACCCATGCGCCCAACTGTACGCCAACTTGGCAAATACGGCCGATAAAATATTAAATACTTATGAAAAACGTAAAATAATATAACATCATAAAATACGGAAACAATACACAGAATTATACAGAGTTGTAAATGTTAATAACAATCATAAAGATCGAAATTACTGTTTCAAGAACGCATGCAAACCGTTTTTCCTCTATGTTGGGCGCGTTTTGTGTAAGAGTATTATAAGAGTAAATATCGTCAGACTATTGCATACAATCGATACAATCAGTGTTGCTATACTCATGCGCCCAACTGTACGCTAAACTTAGCGAATTCGGCTATAAAATACAATTATGAAAAATGAAATAAATGATAAAATATGCAATATTATTTCAGAATCATACATACCTAAATTAAATATGATAGCTGTGCGTGCAGAGCAGCCCATCTCTGCCTATGAATGTTTTTCAAGAACGCATGCAGACCCGCCGCTTCCCGCGGTATTGGGCGCATTTTCTGGTGCGATGTAAATTCGTCAATTGATGAGCCACAATAAAACCGCTCAAGTGCATATTTCGCCGACGATAATGACCGCACTTTGTCAATATTCTCACGTAACTATGAATGGGCTAACATGCCGCTATTGTCTTCAACTTCAAGTGTTTATTTGCTTTATGGCTTTTAACATTCCATGTAATTTATTTGTAAAGCTGAATATTCCATTAGACTTTAAGGGGGTGATGGTTGTAGCATAAAATACCAGCAAAAAACTTCGCATAAATACCGATAAAAAAAACCCCCAAACTTTGCCCACCCAACCCAAAAGATATACCATGGCAGGTAGTAAGCTCGCAATTCTTACTACATTTACAACCTGCCATGGAATGGACCGGGGAATGGATATTAGACTCGCCTTGAGGCTAATAAAAATTCCACCTGAACCCAACATCCAACAGTCCCACAACTTAGAATAATGGTGAATCCCTAATATAGTGTATACCGGGGCCTGGTACCGAGGTTAATATAGGTCACACCCCCTGTGTATAGAGTTATTGGACTATGCAAATTCTCAGCTTCAAGGTCGATGCCTGTTTTATGACGACCTCGAAACTAACAGCCAAAGTTCACCTTCGGCATACCTTAACGCACACACAGCGACGTGTAATAGAGGAGATTACAATATTATTGGACTATGCAAATTCTCAGCTTCAAGGTCGATGCCTGTTTTATGATGACCTCGAAACTAACAGCCAAAGTTCACCTTCGGCATACCTTAACGCACGCACAGCGACGTGTAATAGAGGAGATGACAATATTTTCCCGGCATTTCCTGATTAAAGTCCCAACGATACGAACTTATATACGGATTACAGCTTTGTCATAATCGCGTCTGTCTAATAAAGTTCGCTATCGATCAACCATAGCACACTTGACAGTGCAGTGATAGTGACCTTAGTCAAATGAACGAGTATGTTGGGACATTTCTTCCGGCATATGAGCTGATCAGCGAATTCAATACTGGGGGCCCAGTAAAAAACCATTTACTAGGTATTGCTGAATACACTGATGGTGGTGCTTAATCATACATAGAAATGTATTTCATTTGATAGTACTTAGTTCTGTATATTATCATTGTGGATGTTTAGAATTTGAGATATAGAATATGTGCTTGTGTCATTTAAAACAAGTTAAGTGAGATTATATATAATATGGTAAGCATTATTACTTTATTTTGTTTTTCCGTTGGTAAAAGAAGAATATAAAATAAATGTTAATATGAAGTTAAACTTTCGATCTCAACACAAGAAATAATTACCTGGAATTTTCAGGTGTTACTACACCTTTCATCAGCAGACTAATGACTCGACTTGACCTTTTGGAGGTGTGACGTCAGAATCGGGTCATAGACTCTTGGTAATTTGTACCTGCCCCCGTCTTTGTTGAGTGATGGTTGGTTGGCTCTGATGTAAATTGCCTTCTTGACCAACCATCACTCAACAAGGACGGGGGCAGGTACAAATTACCAAGAGTCATTGACCCGATCCTGACGTCACACCTCCAAAAGGTCAAGTCGAGTCATTAGTCTGCTGATGAAAGGTGTAGTAACACCTACAAATTCCAGGTAATTATTTCTTGTGTTGAGATCGAAAGTTTAACTTCATATTATTTATCACTAACACAGATGAACTTTCATTCTAATAATAATAAAATAAATGTGTTGTGATGTAAAACTAAGCGTTTAAAAATTATGCACTAAACAGTTTTGCGACTATGTTTATTACGTTATCCACTCTCGTCGTTGAAATTGCATTCTGGTGTAATTTACAAGTGTGTATACTGCTTTTTACTGCTTTATATTGTCAAATGGGCTTCAATGTATGGCGACAAGATGTGTTTGTGTACTCAATAATCTGCCTTGGTCGATGTTGAATATATTTGTTTACATGTATTTGTATATGTTTATTACGTTACCCACCCCCATAAAGTCAGAGTACCAATGCCAGCGTTATTAGTAAAGCATAATATTATTGTTTCTGAGCTAACTTTCTAAAACACATTATAACGATTGGAAAAATATAAGATTAAAGATATTTTATACTTTGCACAAAGATATTCATTTTGGAAAACCGTGCATTTTTTAGATTTAAAGCTGAGGTTCATACAATAATGTGAAGACCAAAAACGATTCATAGTACTTGCAATTTACAAAATTACATTGCATCTTGTTCGTTGTAATTGATAGAAGTATGCTTTCGTAACTACAATTTTGTGTTTTTGGCATCACAGTTTGTAAATTCGTTTTGATTTAGAGCTGATAGGCAGTAGATAACGTAATAAACATGGAACAAAATCTGCAAAAAAGTGATATTATAATTTGAATTCAACGTTATATTGTACAAAAATGCTATGAGTGTTGTTCACAAAATTTTAAATCTAGTATCCAGTACATGTATACTATTAACAAATAGCGTAATAAATAGAATTGGAGACAATTTCTTTTCTTCAACTTCTGAAATCTCATTTGCACTATTTCCATGAGAGTTAACCAGACACATTTTCGGAAATGAAAAAAGCCTTTCGCACATCCATGTTTTGATTAGGACCCATGCTTTTAAAATACGTGCCAAACAAGATCGTGGGCAATAGCTAAGGGAAGACGTCAAAACTCGACCGCCCGTTGACCGCCGGTTACGGGCGGATCCGCCCGGTTCTTTCAGGTCAAATGTTTTACTGGTATATGAATATTCGCGCATGCAACACTGAACAACCGCCGGTTAACTTAATGCTGTAACCGGACCAATTTACACTATCAATCTGTTACTTTGTGGTCATAATAGCTCTCTCTATAATCGTTCTATAAAAAAAAACCATTCATAGACTTTCGGTATTGAGTTTAAAAAGTTAATTGAGCTATAAACAGATTGAAAAAGCCAACCCCAGCGAAAATCAATAGCTGTATTGTACTGGTCGTGTTCACCAGAGTGTAACTATTTGACCTCATTATGTGTGTATATTATAACAGACGACACGTTTTGTGAGAACCGAGCGGAACCGCCCGTAACCGGCGGTCAACGGGCGGTCGAGTTTTGACGTGATCCCTAACACAGTGTTATGGTCAATTATTCTTTCCTGAAGAATGGTCTGATCAGTCTCTGTTTCTACCTCATCAGTTGATTGGGCTAGAAAGATTCAATAGACTATTTTCCAAAATGGCACATTAGCCATCAATGGTGATAGGAGCGGAGCCCCTATTCATTATTTAAAAAAAACAATGGTACGTGCTTGCTTATTTTAAATTAAACCACAAGCTCACTAAGCGCGATTACTATAAATGCTTTATTTTCGAAATCCCCGAACATGCCGTATGTTTCACTACAGTAGGCAGCACAGCCACTCGGCTAAGCAACAGCGATATTGCTAGAAAAGCGAGAGATATTACCTGATGAAATGTATATTTACTAATTACTAGCAATGCATACGAAACAAATATCCGTTTGAGGTGTTTCAAATTTAATTGTCGCTTTACAATACGTTGATTGTGAATAACATAACGATTAAAATAGTTTACGAGATTTCTCACCATTAGATATTATCATATTATATTACTATGATAATATTATATAAAATCAACTTGATTAAAATTCCATGATTATTGGCACTCATCAGGTAGATTATACCTGATGAGTGCAGCCAATGCTGGCTGTATGAAACAGTGCTGTAGTATAATCATGGAATTTTAATCAAGTTGATTTTATATAATATATATATTGCTCTACTTATTTAGTATTGAGCACTCTGTTCCAAATGTTCTGGATTTACGTTATTGTATGATAATATTATATTATTAATTATATATTAGAAATATTTCCGAAGATATGCGATGAATTATGGCCGGGAAACAACATTTGACGCCAAACCGAACACCCTTTAGAAGAATCCGAATGCAATTTTACTCTGTGTTTCGCACACGTGGATGACTGCTTTTCCAAGAATAAATACCGTAATAAGTAGGAACAATCAGTGTGTGTAAAGCCGTATTTGGAGATGTCTTCACCACTCTCTGAACATCTGCAAAATACAAAACTTGATATTGAAGTTCAATAAATAAAACCAAATATTTTTAGTTAGTGTGATGACATTGTTTCAATTTTCATCAGTGCATCACCATCGGCAGTAATACAACGAGGATTTGGAGCTAAAAGAATCTACATTGGCTGCCGTGCATGGCAAGTATTTTGCACAATACAAGAGATAAACCAGGTTTTTCGATCGAAAAACCAGGTTTATCGATTGTCAAAGTTATTAATAAACCTGGTTTATCGATCGAGAAACCGGTTTTTTTATTTTTTAAATATAACAATCGACGATTAACTTGGTTTTTTAATTTGATTAACCTAATTTTTCGATTCGATTGTCATAGTTTTTAAAAACCCAAGTTTCTCGGCTGATAAACTTAGTTTTTCAAAAACTATGACAAACGAATCGAAAAACCAGGTTTATCAAATCGAAAAACCAAGTTTATCGTCGATTGTCATAGTTTTTTTCTGAACAAAAAATGGTTTCTCTATCGAAACACCAGGTTTGTCAACAAAACCTGGTTCATCTCTTCTATTGTGCAAAATACTTGCCATAGCCGTGTTGCATTTTCACAAGGGTGCACGTTATAGCACCACAACGGCCGAGTGCACCAAACTAGCGTAACTTAATACCTCCCTAGAAGTTATGCTCTAACTGTAGTTAACAAATACAACATGGTTTGAGGGAAAGTAGTGCAAACTACTGGTCCCGCGGTGTTGGATGACTGGTGACTACCTCCAAACCTTTTTGTTGTTGCCTAATACGATCTATTTTTTTCCGTACACAATAATCTCTTACACAGCCGCTAGAGTAACTCTAGTAGGTGTTTACACATGTTCATCGTGAACTCCAGTATTAGCATGTGTCAGCGAATGCCTAAAAGATGTTTTGGTCGGGTATGAATATTCATAAATTAAATAGATGAATATTCAATGAAAATAACATTACGTCACCATCTTAAGGCCGGCATGAAACGAACTGTTTGTTTTTTCAGTCGACAGAAGGAATTAGTCTAGGGTAGGCTAACCACAATAATGCCAACATCAATATTAAATACAATGAAGACAGATACACTGTTCTGCCTAGTGGAATTTCGTTACTGACATTGACTGCATCTGGAATTTCGTTACAATCTTACCTCATACTGGTCTTCTATGTTCATCTGGAATGTAATCTGAGCACCGCCCTCAATTCGTTCAAATATTGCGATGTATCTGAGTTAGCATAAACATATGTTTTTAAAACAGTAACTTAACGGCCCATCAATCTCATGCCACGCTCAGCGCGTGGTTCAACTTGTTAAAAAAACTTATGCTTTTTGAACCTCTCCCGTGAACTCGGTCGGTAGAGCATCAGACTTGCAAGCACGCGGCCCGTTTTTCTCCCCTGATAGTTTAATTCACAAAAACACGCCCGGTGAGTTAGGGTTTAATGTACCGCCAACGATAACAAACACCTCTAGATTGACATGCGTCAATGAAAATGACAATAGTAATAACAGTATAATTGCAAATTGATATTGCAGTCAGCATGGTAAAGGCAGCATACGTACTTGCCCAACCGATTTGCAAACTAACATCAAACGGCAGATACCTGAACGCTGAAACACACATATCTGAAATATCTCGAAACTTGAGGTTTAAATATCCTCTTCACATCGTATCTTAAAGTGGCCTTTTTTAAACATAGTTACATCATTTTTACCTTCAAAATTCTCTTTTGGTCAAAATGTTAAAAACTAAAAAATCATTAAAAAACCGCATTCCTAGAGAAGTGTCTTTAGATGATTGTGGTGCAATTTCAGCATTTATATACAACAAACTGATTTTGCTACGTCTGCAGCAACTTTTGAGCCAAGAAAGTGATTTTTTGGTCAACGTTTTAAAAAAAATCAGCATCTTCAGTGAAATTTGATAACAAAATGGATTCTCCGGCTCATTTCCTTTCCAAAAATGCATACTTTTATACAAATCACATTAATAGTTGAACAGATAAAGCGCTTGATGATTTTTTTTTTTTTTTTTTTGGGGGGGGGGGGGGGGTCCATGTCTCTAAGTTGTATCAGTTTTCACGTAATACTATAGACTAGCATCGAAAATACAGCCAGTACTTATTTATTATTAACACTTTCCTAGCGGCCATTAGTTTTATATACCATTTATTATAGACCTTATCATAAGGATGTCGCTCAAATCGTCAGCAATGACGTCGGTGCAATCGTCCTGCGCGTCAACTAGTTCGAACCATTCTGCATAGCCGTTACGAATATCTGAAACCAGAACATTAACGATTATGATTTGGTCTAGCTATCTAGATATAGGCTAGATTACCAGAAATGTAACTCCTAGCTACTTCATTATTATTAGTACTGTTCCGTTAGAGAGAGAGAGGGGGAGGTAAAGCCGGCTGTGATGTGTTCTTAAGCGCCCGCTTATTTTTTTTATTATCGTTCATCTCTTCGTACAACACTATGAATGCATACGTTTCTTCCTAATACATCTTTTAACCTTGTTTACACCAGTATTTATGTTTACACTATTTACAACATTACAAACCGACAGTCGGATACAAAATGGGAGTTCAATCTCCTGCAATATCTTTTCCAAATTGCATTTTGAATGAATTTATTTGTATTATGTGTATCATAGAAATGGAAACCAGACTGCAAAATATAAGGTAGCCCTCCTCGTCAGCCATCCTACCTGTATGGGGATGGTTCTTGGGTTGATATAGCGGCTCTTGGGAGCTATATTGAATTGGAGCAGTTCTATTGGGCATGTAGAGTAGCCCTAGGGTAAGAGTGATGTAATATCAAATCTAAAAATAAAAGTTCGTCTCGGATGACCGCGCGCGTAGCTTTTAAAATTCGCTTTTTACCGCATAACTTTTTGTCTCCATTTTTTACTTGAACTTTTTAAAATGATGGTGTGAGCCAAGTTGTTTTTTTTCAATCAAATTTATTGGACTATTCTTTTTCACATTTTAATGTCACAATTGTTGTATTAATGTAATTGGGTATTTTCTCGTTTGCGCCAAGGAATAGTTCCATCTAGAGCGATAGCTCATTACAAGTGCCGTTATTATATCATTATATTATATTTAAAAAAATATTGTAACACACCATCTCTTCCTCTAATGACTTGATTAGTGCATCGAAGCCACACAGCGTCATCGGAGTAGCGATCAGCAAATCCTTGCGCGTTCTTCGATTGGAATAAGTCGGCCCAGCTTCTCTGTATACATTCCAGTTGTGCTATTTCATCAACTTCAAGTATATTATCGTCATCGTGTTCAAGAAATTCTATAAAATGAATACAGAAATTTGTTTTATTATATGTTTTATAATACATTCCTAACATTGTGATTGAAGTCTGATATACCACATACCCATAACCGATAATGTGACGCATGTAATAGCGCGAGTATAGCATGTATGATTCATAGTTTTAGGAGATTATCAGATTCTGTTCATTCATGGTTTCCAGTAAAATTCAGTATTTTTTGATAACAAATGTCTCCCGTTGCCGTGGAACAGCCACGATTTGCCCAGTGCCGTATTTTAGGGGCATTTAGAGATTTGGAGGGAAAAAAAGGAATTGTTTCAATAGATAAGGTACGTAGGAGCCCTGAAGTGTAATTATTTATGGAAAAACGGTTGAATAACCGCGCTGGATTGAAAATGTGGTTGAAGCAAGTTATTTGGTGACTGATGCTGATAATTTTGATGTGATCTACATCGAAATTGCCAAATCGTGAAATGTTACATGATAGACGGCGAATTAAGGTAAACGGTTTTAGACGGTAGGTTCCCCAGGAGCAAGGTTTTGAGCTTAACATCTCCCCACCTACATTTAAAGGTTTGATAATAGTGTTGTTTAGATGTACCAGTAGGCTATACCATAGTAATACTTTGACCTTTGGGAAGAATTCTTTGTGGTATTTGACACTATAATTGTCAAATGTTGTCTAATTTAACCTAATTTAGTAAGAAAATGTGCGCGAAGCGCGAATTTTATTTTCCTTTTTTCGAATTTTAACTAAATTGAGTTTTTATGTTGCTGGGGGGGGGGGGGGGCACAAACATATTTTTGGGAAAATGCCCGCCACTGGGGAAAAGCAATAAATCAATAAACACGTTATACCTGACCTGTGCAACCACAGCTCATAACCCAAAGTTACATTTTTTTCTTTTCATCTATTTTTTCCCCCAATACTTTTTCTTTTTCCACTTGGCATTATTTCCCCAATTCTGCTCATTATTTCCCGGGAGCGGTGCTCCCTGCTCCCGCACTTGTGCAACCCTGAGGTAGTATATGCCTAAATATTATGTAGGTGCAAAAAAACCTGATTTCCAGACAAATTGAGGGCGCTCTCCAATACGTATCTCTCCATGCTCCTTTAAGTCTAGTTAATATAATCATGTACCTGTCAGTGTAATTTTCTCATTTTTTTGTTTTTGCGATATCGGGGTGGTCGAGAGGGCGTGTGGAGAAAACTACCCCGTGTGCCGTTTCTCGTTGGAATAGGTCGATTAGCTATCGAGTTATTCGATTATGATAGTCGCCCCACAAAAACAAATACACAATTTACTCCCGCCGTATTAACTTTCAGTTAATAGCGGAGTATACTAAACACAACACCAAAAGTAAGTTCCCCTCTCAAAATCTCGTCATAACATCGTAAGGTAACAAAATTTACAAATATAACTTAGTTAGAAATAATCCTATGACTGTTTCCTAAGGGATCACATCAAAACTCGACCGCGCGGCAACCGCCGGTTCCGCCCGGTTGGACCGCATATAATTGTTTAGAACAATAGAAACCGGCTGCAACCGCACGGAACCCCACGGAACTGGCGGTTGCTGGGCGGTCGAGTTTTGATGTACTCCCTAAGTGGTGTTTGAAAATGAAAGATGGCCATGACTTCATGGCTGAATGAGCTCAAATGAAAGACAAAAACTGCCCTTCTCAAAAGTCACAACTCACTGCTAATATCTGAGCCAAGAAGTGGATTTCCATGGCTGAATGATCATGAATTGATTACACATTACAGTAATATTCGCTCAACGACGGGTGTTTTTCCATTAGAAGAAGCAATTTTCATAAACTTTTGTGACTTTTGAGAAGGGCAGTTTTTGTCTTTCATTTGAGCTCATTCAGCCATGAAGTCATGGACATTTTTTATTTTCAAACACCACTTAGGAAACAGTCATTTGATTATTTCTACCTAAGTTTTATTGGTAAAATGTTTTACCGGACGATGTTATGACGACATTTTGAGAGGGGGACTTACTTTTGGTGTTGTGTTTAATATAAAAGAAAACTCCTTGCGTGTTTAAAGTTCCACTTTCATTTGAAGAAACGTTTTTCAATTTCGAGTGCTTGGATGTAATGGGAAAACACAAACTCCCATATGAGGGGATTTGAAACGTCAATAACAACATCCTGAATTGTAGAATACATACTCTCATGTTAACACTTGCTGTTTGTTCCATCAGAATACTAGCATATATTTTAATCAATGTAATGATCGTGGATCATGCATCCCATGCTACCAATTTAGTAATTCTACATGTATTGGTTGGAAATCTACGGCAACGAGGGAACAGTGTGTTCCCAGATAGGAACCATGGGTCGCATATACAACTAAAATAGCCCGGTTTAAGGCAAGCCTGTAAACAGATAGGCTACATGATATGTGCAGAATAACTTCGCATCAATTTCATAACTTATCAAAAATAATTCACAGAATGGCAACATTTTTATAGTATAATACCTTCATCTAGCTGGTTTTGGTCGGAGAAATCTTCTTGTCCGCATACTGACGATGTCTTAAGTACAACCAGCATGAATGTCAACATGAATGTCAACATGACTACCTTGTCAGCCATTAGCCTAATCCTGGTTTGTATTGATATCAAAAATCTCTCAAGTGAAATCTTCAGTTCTGACAAAAGCAAGGCCGCGTTCGTCGTCGTAGAATATTTAATGATCACACCTAAGGTAGCACTGCACAAAGCATAGAACTCTTGGTTCATAAGTTTGACGTCTAACTTTTACAATTGTCGTCGTCAACGAAATATGTTGCATTACCATACGAGAGCATTGAATTGAGACCTATGCAAATAGTTCTAAATCATGATGGAAATATTTATATTTATCTCAGTTCATGGGTTTGGCGCCAGTTGTATTAGGTCTTACGCAAATCTTCTATCACGCGTTATTCTCAACACTACCGGCCTATGTTTCTGTTTGGTGCCAGCGTGTCTGATCATTCACAAACATCTGGTAGCATTGTCGGATCATTCACAAACAATCTGAGAAAATGTTGAGGTAAAAATCATAACATTCCGAGAGAAGTATCTTAAGATTTTTTTCGGAATGTTGTCCACACGTTGGTGAGCCAAAATGGATTCCCCGACTCATTTCCCTGCCAAATATGTATACTTTTATATGGGCCATTCCACAAAAATGGGATCGTTTGGGTTTTTATCATTCTTTGAACCGGGAAATTTTACTGCAAGTATTTATCACAAATGTTTATTAATATTATGGTAAAACTCGACGAGTTCTACTCAGAACACCATGGTTTGCCATACTTTGAATTACATTATCAGGTGTGTGTTTTTACTGGAAGGCCCTCATAACCACTAAAACACTGTTTCCCCAGCTCGATGTCTCAATTGTATACTGCTGAATTTAATTCTCAATTGAAGTTTTTTGTAAGATTTTGGTACGAGAAAATGTAGCAAATGTATCAAACCATAATATAAAGGCATTTAGTTCTGCCTGCATTAATTTTAACGTGCATTTTTAATATCAAATGAATTCTCCCCGAAATGCGTGTAATATCCGATATCCGCACGCCTAGCATTGCAATGTACTAAATTTGCAATCATTTATGAACAATCCCGTATAGCAAACCCAACGCGCTATTAAAATGATATCACCTCGAAAGTCTCTGGCACATAATTTGGGCTATACAAAATGTTGAAGTTCAGTATTTCAAACGACCGTTTTAAGCTTGTGATCGAAGTAAGTATATTATGTTACCTTATGAAATGTTTTTCTCACCATTTGTATCGAAAATAAAATAAAAATGCAACCATATGGCTTGCAGAAGGTCCAAAAAGGGATGAAAACGTGAAAGGCGTTATCGTGAACAGCGTTATCCTGTAAAGTGTTATCACCCTCATCTGAAATGATCCCATTTTTGTGGAATGTCCCATATTCATCACATAGTTCAAAAGTTACACCGCTTGATAAAGGTTATATTTGTTGGGTTTAACAGTTTGATTGATCCTTCTACTTTACCCATTTTATCATACGTATTAACACTTTCCGCGCGGCGGCAGTCGTCGACAGACGACAGTTCCAACATTTCACAAGATGTTTATAATATGTCAACATTATTAAATTTCATCACCATCTTTGGAATCACCATGAGAAATGCATTACAATAAGAAGTTTTATAAGGACAAATATTAACCTAGTTTTGGTTATTAACCTAGTATTGGTTCAGTTGTTCTTGAGACAAACCTGGAAAATTGGGAATGGTTTCTGAAAAATCAGTTTTGTATAATGGTAAAAATATAACAGCCGCGTGGAAAGTGTTAAGTCTAACGCATTGTTATCTCTCTGTTACAGACTACCAGCATATGTATCTGCTTTGGTTCCAACGTGTCGGATCATCCCATGTTGTGTTATCAACTTTATCAAATGTTGGTTAAGATATAATATTTGCATTTATCACAGTTCATAGGTTTGGCGCCACTGTTACATTATGTCTTCTCTCACGGACTACCAGCCTATGTTCTGCTTTGGTTCCAACGTGTCGGATCATCCCATGTAGGCCTGTGTCTATTGTGTTATCAACTTTATCAAATGTTGGTTAAGATATAATATTTGCATTTATCACAGTTCATAGGTTTGGCGCTGTTATGTTATGTCTTCTCTCACGGACTACCAGCCTATGTTTTGGTTCCTCAGTGGATTGTGTTTGATCCAGAGCTAGTGTTTCTAGTCTGTTTTTTGGTGATGACGTCATCAGATGATGATGATGATGACGTACTCTACGAGGGGGCTTACCAACTCAGTCACCTTTACGACCCTCTGATCCAGAGTACGTCATCATCATCATCATCTGATGACGTCATCACCAAAAAACAGACTAGAAACACTAGCTCTGGATCAAACACAATCCACTGAGGAAGACAACAGACAAGTTGTTGAAACCCGTATGGAAAAAATAGTAAGTTTCCATTCTGGAATTTTTCTATGAAAAATTCATAATCTTCGTTTGAATTCCTGATGAAACTTTTTCACGATATGTGTGTATTAACTTATAAATAATAATAGTAATAATAATGATATAATAATATACACTGAGCTCAAAAAATACAAGCATTATTAATTAAAGTTGCAAGTAGGTTGTGATTTTTCTTTTTAATTGGCTAATACTTGTAGCATTTTGATATCATTTGGCAGACTATTCCACACCATGTCGTATGATTCCTATTTTAAATATATTGATCCTTCTATTTAACCCATTTTATCATACAGTTCAAAAGTTGGGATTTCAAACGCTACAAGTGTCTCGAAAATCAATGCTTGTAAGCAATTTTACCAATATCTCAAAATACTATAAATAATCCAGCAATTGGCGAGTGTGGCATAATAATGTATGTAAATTGTATTATCAACTGTATCAAATCTTGGTTAAAACTGGTAAGTATGGGATATGACCATAAAAGAGTTATGCTTCTTCATCTTGATGATAGAGGGTCTTTTTTATTTCTTTTATTTGTTTAAACTTGCATCTTTACATAGTAACATAACTTAGATGGGGGCTTATCAACTCGACAACATTTACGACCAGTTAATCTCACCAAAAATAAATAAAAATAAATTGGGAACTCATCAGTAATTTGGTCTTGAGTCTCGCTTTCGATTTAAATTGATATATTGTGATTTTTTTTCTTAAAGGAACGTAGTGGATTTTGGGCTATTGTTTGTTATTTTTGTTTTAGGCGGGATCCTATTTAAACTATTAGGAGTATGATTCTGATGAAATCCCCATACGACGTTTGATGAGCGCTGGATTGTCTAGTGTACAGGGCGAGTCCAAACAAACTGCAATATTGGAAACAAGCCATCTTGTTTTAAAATTCAAGTTATAGTTTGAAAAAAGTTCCTATTTGTCGAAATCAATGAGAGAAAGTGGCAACATATATTTTATCAGAGCAATTTTAGTGTTACGAGTTCCTTGAAATGTGTTTTACTAGGCAAATCAGTAAGTTGAGCTTATTTTAATTTTCAGCAGCAGGCAGCCGGTTTACATAGGTGGGCCATCCACGTTTTAGTGACGAATATGGTACGCTGTTGTTTGACGACCTATAAACATGATAACAAAAAGGTGCATGATTATGTTACATTTGAGAAACCATATTCATTTATACCGTTGAATATGTTGAAAATACGAATGCTTAAATAAACATTTCCAATCCTGTGATTTGATATTATATAAGGTGTCATTTTGTTTTTACAAACGAATGTAGTTTTTCATTTTTGAAATAATGTTTACTTTCATTCGAAAGAGGTAAAATGATGGAAGTGAATTAAACACCTTTGTCTATAAATATAACATTTGGTTACAACTACACATAGGTGATATACGACATAGTTACAATCTTGAATGTATCCTTGGGCAAGGTACTTAGTCTCAATTGCCTCGTCGACCCAAGCGAGATTGGGAAGCTGTTACAATCTAAGTGCTGATACATTGTGCGCCGTATCGGCTGCCGGGTAAATGAAGCGAAGTGATTGTGACGATTTCCTAATGGCAGCAAAAATCCGTGGTTTGGAAATCAAGTAGAAATGGTAGTCCCGTGCATCGGATGATCAATACCCGATCACGTTGAAAGGTTACAGACTCTTTCGTAAAGAGTAGGGGATCATCCCGGTCTGTATCTGTTCACACATCTTACGGTTGATATTGTTAAGCGCTGTGTTCTTTGTAGAGCGCTATAGAAATGCTTGTTATAAATAAATAAAAAATAATACCAAACGTATGTTTCATGTAACTTACAAGCATGTGCGAACGGAGTACTGTTTCTTATAAAGGCCTGTCGAGCATACGATTAATGACCCGTTCGAGCAAATCACTTTTATAAACACCTAGCTAATATTTACGAAAGACCAACAGTTCACAACTGAAATGATTGAGGTTTCGACACCCATATTTTGATACATGCCTCTATCATGCAAATCTCAGGAAAAACTTATTACAGCGTGTACAGCTATCATATTTTTTTTCTATACTAGGACATTCATCTGATATGTTTTAAAATATGTTCAATTGTTTTTTTAGAACCTGTGTGAGAAATATGTTTAGTCGCAAATAACTTCGAAACCATAACCGCAAGCAATCAAATGATGTGTTTTAATCGATGTGTTTAAGTTAAAGTTAAACGCGTATCTTTCATATTATGTTCGCTTTGATTCGGTTTAACATCTTTGCGCTCAGGCCTTGTGTCTTATTGCGCATGGTCAGTGATGGTTGTTGAATTCGTAAGTCAATGAGTTTATAAATCTGGATCGCCTTAGCGCTGATTAAATTCATAATTATTATTAGTTAACGCTAGAGGGCGTGTGTGCAATAAGATTGAATACAGGCAATATCTGATGTATTCTGATGTATGCTCATTGATCATTTTGGCTCCTACACACCCCTACGGTATTGCAGAATCCAGTAGACATTTCAACACCAATTTATCATGAAGACTTTCATATCCATCGCGTTCATTGTTTTAGGAATAATGGCGCTTGTCGGGAACGGTAAGTTATATTATTTAATATACAATAATATTTTGTGTTGAAAGATTTTGTAACGTCATGAAATGTGAGTGGGGATTGGATTGGGTCAAGGGGGAAGTGTGAAAAAAAATGATAGAAACAGGAATGACGACATTGCTTGAGTTGATATGAAAAGAGGGCTGCCAAGAACATGGCTAATGTCATGGGACTGGGTATGACAAATCCCTGCCAAATACTCTCCTAGTCAATTGCACGATATTCGTCAGATGGAACTTTATGCTTCTTTATACCAGTATCGTACAATACTGGAACATGAAAGTTACCAGTATCGCTTGATACTGGTACGATGTTACTGTTCCAGTATCGGTCGATACGGGAACACCAAATTGTGCTCCTGTATCGCTCGATATTGGAATGTTTTTATGTCCTAGAATCGGGCGAAACTAGTACACATGCTACCAGTGTGATTTGTCCAAGTATCAAACGATACTGGTTTATAATTGTGTTCCAGTATCGCCCAATAATGGAACATTTTATGTTTTTATGTTTTTATGTTTTAATTTTTTATTTTTTTTTAATTCCTTCTTGACAGATGGTATAAAGATAGTACTGTCACTTAATCAGTGACCTTAAGCTACATACACCTTTTTTACATGGGTAACATATTGACAAATATATTTAAATGAAACTTATCCGTTAAACAGTGCAGAGACTTTGCCATTTATGCCATTTTCCCAGAAAAGTATTCAAGTCTGAATTACATGTGGCTTGGTATTTTAGAATATTGTAATAATATTTAATTTCGTGTTTGAAAGTGTCTAAATCTGGCTGTTTTTCTGTCATCTTTGCTCTATAAATATGGAATTTCGCCATTGTCATTATCAATGTTAGGGTGAAATCCAAATTTGATCCAAAAAGTATTGTTACTGGATTCATGTTCAAGTCCACATTTGTTTGACCTTTAACCCACCTTTTAAAGATATTCCAGAATGATTTTGAGATTTGACAAGTTATGAAAAGATGCGTAATTGTTTCTGAGGTTTTTTTTACAAAAAGTGCATAAGTCATCTCCTCTAATATTACATTTTAGCAAAAGACTATTCGTTCCTAAAATACTTTGATTGATTCTATATTGGAACCATCTATACTTTGTATCATCGGAAAACTTAAAAGTTAAAAGACATATTTTTTCCACTCCCTATTTTCTATACCAAAGTCCAATTGCCACTTATTAATGGATTGTTTCATTTTCCTTGATTTTATAAAGACTTTGTTGAATAAAGCACAACCTTTTCGCTGTTTGAACTGTAGTTCCACGTTACTAGGTCTAAAAGGTGATACTAATTTCGACCCATTTAATTGACTGATATTGAAGTTTGACTTAATTGCTCTTATAATACCATTATACTCTAGGAAATTGGTTTTCACTTGATAACTTTCTTCGAACTCGTCTTTTGACATAGAGTCCCATTATCTTGCAGTAAATCATTGATAAAAATGACACCCTTTTCCTTCCAATGAGCATAGTTTATCGATTTACCTCCAATCTTTGTTTTATCATTCCACCACAAATATTGCTTTGCAATGCGATTGAAGTCTAAAACACCGATGTTAACAATGCATATCAAAGATGACCAAGAGAATAGAGTATCATACCAGAACTTATTGTCTAGCTTATTTTTTGTTGCATTAAAATGGAATAAACCTGTACAACTAATATCGTCTTTTTTGGCCTTTAAACATAATCTATACAGTTTTATCCAACTTTTTTCACCTTTCAAAACCCTTCGAATCCAATTTATTTTCAATGCATTTATATGAGATTCCACATCTGGCATTTTAACACCTCCGTTCTCATAATTTTGCACAAACTGAGATATTTTTATTCTGTCTGGCTTGCCACCCCATACATATTTAAAAATCATATCATTAACCGTTTTTATGAAATCTTTGTTCGGGTTTGGAAGCATTTGAGCAATATAACTTAACTTAAGTAGGACCAAAGATTTTACCACCACAACTCGACCCAAAACAGTTAGATTCCTTTTTTTCCAACTTAAAATCATTGTTTTCATCAATTTAAGTGACTTATCATAGTTCTGTTCAACCATTTGTGTCAAATCAGTATTAAAAGAAATTCCTAAAAAAAAAAAAATGTCCATCAAAATTCCAGGATATCTTGACATTTTCACACATTTTCACAATTCTGTTTTTATATGACCCAATCCATACTGCTACTGTTTTATCTAAACTGCTCACAAAAAGTTAGGAATCAAGTATATTTTTATTATTTATTACCCTCTTTGTATCTGTTATATATCAATGGAAAGCTGAAGTGTTCCTCTTTAAAGTGATACCACATTTGCAATGATTACATGTTGCTGAACTTGGCCACATGAATGAGAATGAGGCAAAGTCACAAATCAAATGTGCCGAAATCACCGTTATCTGTGCTAAACAGTCAATAGTTAATGATCAATAATCAAACCGGTCATGCTTGAGAACCATGAATGGTTTACACAAAGATTTGCACCAGTGAGCACAACACACACACCCCAACCCTCATCTCTTTAGAAAACCATTATTTGGGTATTTGCAAGACTGGGTTAACAATGAAGGAAGGTCATAAAGGTAAGTGATAAAAGGTTTAGGCCTACAACTTGTACATTTTTCTGAGACACGGTAAACGTTTTGCAGTTTCAATATGCCGCGTTTAACAGATTTGGAGAGAGCCCGTGCCATTACCTATTGACTGTTTAGCACAGATAACGGTAATTTTGGCACATTTGATTTGTGACTTTGCCTCATTCTCATTCATGTGGCCAAGTCCAGCAACATGTCATCCTTGCACATTTGGTATCATTTTAAAGAAGAACACTTCAGCTTTCCATTGATATGCAACATAATACAAGAGGGTAATAAATAATAAAAATATACTTGATTAAAAAAAAGTTTCCTAACTTTGTGTGAGCAGTTTATATTGATTTTTAAACCAAACATCTCACGGAAAATTTTTAAAGTATCAAACGTGCTTTTTAGTAACCTTTCTGTACCATCTAATATTAAAGTTGCATCATCTGCGTATTGTGTTATTTTAAAATTCATGTCATTTATCTTGCTCCCTTTATGTTTTGATTTCCGAAAGGCGAAAGAGGATCACCCTGCCTACAACTACGTTGAATTTGAAACGGTTTTGAAATATTCCCATTTATTAACACTGACGAAAAAACATTTTTATATAGAGTTTGAAACCATTTACATATAGCCGTACCAAAATTGAAGGTTTTCAAAAGTTTTATATATAAAATCATGTGATACGGTATCGAGAGCTTTTTCAAAGTCTATAAGTAATAGCATACCAGGTATTTTTTTGATTTCCGTATTATTTAACAAGTCATAAAGAAGGCGAATATTTTCACCAATAAATCTGTTTGGAACAAAGCCAGTTTGGTCCTCTGAAATTAGATCTGGTAAAACTGATTTTATTCTGTTAGCAATACAAGCAGATGCTAATTTATATGAAACATTTAAAAGTGATATTGGTCTCCAATTCTTCATAAAATGGCGAGGTTTGTCACCCTTTGGTATGGAGAGTAACATGGCCAGCTTTTTGTTCTTTTGTGAGAGAGCCTTTCCTGAACCCTTCATTTAATGAACAAAGAAGAAAAATAGAAATGTCGTCCCAAAACATTTTATAAAATTCTGCTGTAAAGCCATCCGGGCCTGGAGTCTTATCATTTTTCATGTTTTTCAAAGCAAAAGAAAGCTCAGCCAAATCAATTTCTCCCAAATTAGCTGACTCTAATTGTGTTAATTTGTTAATATGTACAACATGATCATTAATGTTAATATTACTCTCTTCATATTTATACACGTTTTCATAAAATAATATTATTTCTTTTTCAATATCCTCCAACATCCTCCTGTTGCCTCTGTTATCTTTTCTAACAATTTTACATATTTGTTTATTTACAAAGTTTCTTTTTTCAAGATTCAGAAAATATTTTGATGGTTTTTCCCCTTCTTCTATATCCATTTAGCTTTTGACCGAACAAAACATCCTTTAATTCGTTTAGCACGTAATTCTTCAAGCTCATGTTTAGCATTATCAAGTTCCTTCATTACCGATTCGAAATTGTGGTCTTTATTCAAAGCTTCTTCACATGATTTCTCCAAATTATTGATCAAATTATCAAGTGTTTCTTCAGTTTAATAAATTTCTTTCTTTCTGTTAGATGAAAATGCCATGGTAACACCTCTAATTTCCAGCAATAATACTTCAAAAAAATAGCTGATCGTCGATAGTCAACATTAATTCAGATGGGCTATTATTATTTATACATTCTCTATCATATGGAGAGGCCGCATATATTTTCTTTACCTTTGTAATTGAATCTTTAACCATATTTACATTTTTCTTTCTTTCTATAAGCAAATTATTGTTTAATTTCCAAGATCCCCGACCTTTTTTTATATTTTCACTCTTATTTACACCAATGATCACCAACGAGTGGTCAGTTCTGTTACCAGGAGCTATATCAGAAAAATCCGTAATTCTGAAGAAATCAAGAAAAAATATAGCCTAGCTTGTTTAATTGGATTATTTTTTCGCCAGGTAACACGTTTAATGTCTGGATTAAAAACTCTCCATGGATCACATAATTCCAAATCTTCTTTTATTTTTAGAACCATTTCTTTTGATTTAGGATTATTTATATTTATATAGTTGAAAGTATCCAGTTTTTGATCCTGAACTAAATTAAAATCACCGCATATAATATAGTGAGGATTACCAACATTTTCTACAACTTCTTTCAGATGATTATAGAAATCCGGTTGATCATCATTTGGCCCATACAAACAACAGAAAGTGATGTCCATTGATAACAATGTAATATCAAGAACTATCCAATTACCAACCTTATCACGGTGTATTTTTCGTGCCTTAAAATCAAAATTATTGTTTATCAGAACTGCTACACCCCTAGAGTTTGTATTATGACCTGCCATATAGATCTCATAACCCCATTCCGATCTGACCATATTTTCAAATTGTTGATCCCAATGTACATCTTGAAGACAGATATCGAAAATTTCTGTTTCCTTAGATAATTCAGAACGTCACATCTCTTTACTTTATTATTCAGGCCCCTGCAGTGTATAGAACATATTTTTATTGAGCTATGGAATACCTTAAACCTTCATTTAATTTGATAAAGCATGTAGTACCCGAAACTGTTTACAATACATTTCCCTTCAATCAAAGCTGTCAAAAGCAATAAGCAAAAAAGATAGATAGAGCTATGCAGCTCTGCAAAAAAAATAAAAAAATAACAAACTATCAAATGCTGAAAGAAAGTAAAACCTAGTAAGGGATCTATAACCGTCTATTTGAGCATTTAACCAAAGTTGTCGACGGGCGACATCATCAAAAACATTTTACTCACAAAATTCTCAATTTTTCTTTTAGAATAAAATGTACCAATACCAATAAAGAATCACATTTTGAATATAAACTGTACAATTGTTACATTATTGAAGATTTCAATTTTAGTACTTTTTTTGGCCTACAAATAGGACTCGGAAAGCAAAATTGAAGGCTTTTCGAATCAATTTTATCAAAATTGTTTTGTGTTTACGTACAAATGTATACTTTTCCAAAAACCAAAATGGCATTAAAATGCTTTATGTATTGAAACTTACAAAATAGCATCCAAAAGTCATCGAATCAGATCACAATGTAATGCAAAACAACATTTTGTTTTTGAAAGCGTTTTTCATAGTCACATGAGTTTCAGTTGCTCTATCGGGTAAGAAGCTTTCAAAATCGAATGAGATTAAATGATCCAAAACTGAGTTCCGAATTCCTTATTATTCAGTTGTTAGGATTGAGTCTCTTCCAGTCTCCTCTTCTATTTGCTTTGTCCTTGAACTCCAAGATCACGTCCAACCCAATGGTCCGGATACGTGTCATCTTCCCTTCTCGACGTAAAGCATTAGCATGTTGAACCAGCTTTCCTCGTTCCTGTTTCATACTTACAGGGAGATCAGTATATGCCATTACCGGTTTTCTGTCTTTGAAAAATGGCCAAATTCTCTGCTGTAGTACTGTAGTAGTATGTAATGGTAGTAGTAATGGAACATTTTATGTCCCAGTATCGTCCGATACTGGAACACTGACTCGAATGATACTGGGTGCTCCAATATCGTCCGATACAAGTCCAGTCCAGAATATGGGTCCTAACTTACACTTTTCCCGATAAAACTGATTTGAACTTGGCTACTCTTACTTGATCTCTCATTGGTATCTCTTTAGGTCAGATTACCAAAAGGAAGAAACGGGCAGCATTCGATGACGGTTTGAGTGCTCAGATCAAATCTGCTACGACAAAATGGAGCAAATTAGTTGGTAACCGTAATGCCGATGCACTGGCCCGACGATACAAGAAAGACTGCGTGTACATGAAACAAGGCGAAGCAAGCGCCTACCATAGAGCGGGTAAGTAGAGCGATACAAGAAGAATATACTACCATATCATCGATTATGCGAGTTAGATCTTATATGAATATGTAACAAGACCGGAATTCTAGGCAACGGAAGTGTATAAACATTTGAGATCAATTATATAAACACCGAAATTCTGCCTAATTATCGGCAATTCAATCCCCCATTGCTCGTTGTTTTTCAAGAGGTGAAAGTGTTTGACATTTGTGTTCGATAATATACAGCATCCGAAATTGTGATTACCTCGGAAATGGAGGTCCGCTGTTGCCATTCTCCATTTAAACAAAACAAACAAAACAAAACAAAAACAAAACAATAGTCAACTAGGAAAACACAGTTACTGTTCCGGATCGAAACTGACGCCTGCTTTAATAATGAGTAAGGAACAGATACAGTTCTGATCAGCCTATACACTCTCAAGACGGCCTAGAAATCTATTCATATATTTTTTATCCTGGTCAATCAATCGATTTGATTACATCTCTAACTATTTGGACTCGAACTAATATTGTTTGCATACAAACACCACATCCGAAGATGAGACTAAGGGTTACGCATCACATACCAACATATCGTCAGCCTGCTTCGATAATTGCCTAACTCACTTTTCAGCAAAATTCAGTTTTTTGCATAAATCATGACTTCATTACATTATGCACATGCTGTTATAATACCTAAGTCATTGACCAATCACAAGTGTTGATAAATGAAGAGCTTTGTTGCAAAAGGACCACCAGACCACTCCAACATGTTACTCATTTTACATTATTGAATTTGCATTGACAAATCCATGGAATTAATCAAATTATTGTATGGCTGTGTTCATCTGTTTCTATGACTTGGATTAGTGCATCCATACACGCCAATTGAGGCATCAACAATACAAATCACATTCCACATAATGAATATCCATCCATCAATAATGCAAAATCAGGTATTAAAATGAGTAACAGGTACACAGGTAACAGGTTTCATACTTTTGTTGTTTTCTAAGAACTAGAAAAAATGAGTTAGGCAATTATCGAAGCAGGCTGACGATATAGAGGATCGCATAGGCGATTCAATAGGGAACTTGAACAATTTAAATAATTTAACAGCGAGGCAGATAACTACCGCAAGTTCCACAACTCAAACAAACATTAAACAAGCCTCGACTCATATCCCAACTTAAAAAACAAGGACGTGAGCCGGTGCGGGAATCGAACCCGTGACCTTTCGAACACAAGTCGAACGCTCTAACCACTGAGCTACCCGGCCGTCTCCGATAAACAGAGTACAGACCAGATAGTAGTGATATAGAGCAGTCATGGATTCTAATTGACAAACAATACAACAACACACGGTATATGAGATCATTAAAGATGCTTACTCGCAACCCTAACATTATAAATACATACAGACACCACATCCGAAGATGAGACTAAGGGTTACGCATCACATACCAACATATAGAGGATCGCATAGGCGATTCAATAGGGAACTTGAACAATTTAAATAATTTAACAGCGAGGCAGATAACTACCGCAAGTTCCACAACTCAAACAAACATTAAACAAGCCTCGACTCATATCCCAACTTAAAAAGCAAGGACGTGAGCCGGTGCGGGAAACGAAACCCGTGACCTTTCGAACACAAGTCGAACGCTCTAACCACTGAGCTACCCGGCCGTCTCCGATAAACAGAGTACAGACCAGATAGTAGTGATATAGAGCAGTCATGGATTCTAATTGACAAACAATACAACAACACACGGTATATGAGATCATTACAGATGCTTACTCGCAACCCTAACATTATAAATACATACAAACACCACATCCGAAGATGAGACTAAGGGTTACGCATCACATACCAACATATAGAGGATCGCATAGGCGATTCAATAGGGAACTTGAACAATTTAAATAATTTAACAGCGAGGCAGATAACTACCGCAAGTTCCACAACTCAAACAAACATTAAACAAGCCTCGACTCATATCCCAACTTAAAAAGCAAGGACGTGAGCCGGTGCGGGAATCGAACCCGTGACCTTTCGAACACAAGTCGAACGCTCTAACCACTGAGCTACCCGGCCGTCTCCGATAAACAGAGTACAGACCAGATAGTAGTGATATAGAGCAGTCATGGATTCTAATTGACAAACAATACAACAACACACGGTATATGAGATCATTAAAGATGCTTACTCGCAACCCTAACATTATAAATACATACAAACACCACATCCAAAGATGAGACTAAGGGTTACGCATCACATACCAACATATAGAGGATCGCATAGGCGATTCAATAGGGAACTTGAACAATTTAAATAATTTAACAGCGAGGCAGATAACTACCGCAAGTTCCACAACTCAAACAAACATTAAACAAGCCTCGACTCATATCCCAACTTAAAAAGCAAGGACGTGAGCCGGTGCGGGAATCGAACCCGTGACCTTTCGAACACAAGTCGAACGCTCTAACCACTGAGCTACCCGGCCGTCTCCGATAAACAGAGTACAGACCAGATAGTAGTGATATAGAGCAGTCATGGATTCTAATTGACAAACAATACAACAACACACGGTATATGAGATCATTAAAGATGCTTACTCGCAATCCTAACATTATAAATACATACAAACACCACATCCGAAGATGAGACTAAGGGTTACGCATCACATACCAACATATAGAGGATCGCATAGGCGATTCAATAGGGAACTTGAACAATTTAAATAATTTAACAGCGAGGCAGATAACTACCGCAAGTTCCACAACTCAAACAAACATTAAACAAGCCTCGACTCATATCCCAACTTAAAAAGCAAGGACGTGAGCCGGTGCGGGAATCGAACCCGTGACCTTTCGAACACAAGTCGAACGCTCTAACCACTGAGCTACCCGGCCGTCTCCGATAAACAGAGTACAGACCAGATAGTAGTGATATAGAGCAGTCATGGATTCTAATTGACAAACAATACAACAACACACGGTATATGAGATCATTAAAGATGCTTACTCGCAACCCTAACATTATAAATACATACAAACACCACATCCGAAGATGAGACTAAGGGTTACGCATCACATACCAACATATAGAGGATCGCATAGGCGATTCAATAGGGAACTTGAACAATTTAAATAATTTAACAGCGAGGCAGATAACTACCGCAAGTTCCACAACTCAAACAAACATTAAACAAGCCTCGACTCATATCCCAACTTAAAAAGCAAGGACGTGAGCCGGTGCGGGAATCGAACCCGTGACCTTTCGAACACAAGTCGAACGCTCTAACCACTGAGCTACCCGGCCGTCTCCGATAAACAGAGTACAGACCAGATAGTAGTGATATAGAGCAGTCATGGATTCTAATTGACAAACAATACAACAACACACGGTATATGAGATCATTAAAGATGCTTACTCGCAACCCTAACATTATAAATACATACAAACACCACATCCGAAGATGAGACTAAGGGTTACGCATCACATACCAACATATAGAGGATCGCATAGGCGATTCAATAGGGAACTTGAACAATTTAAATAATTTAACAGCGAGGCAGATAACTACCGCAAGTTCCACAACTCAAACAAACATTAAACAAGCCTCGACTCATATCCCAACTTAAAAAGCAAGGACGTGAGCCGGTGCGGGAATCGAACCCGTGACCTTTCGAACACAAGTCGAACGCTCTAACCACTGAGCTACCCGGCCGTCTCCGATAAACAGAGTACAGACCAGATAGTAGTGATATAGAGCAGTCATGGATTCTAATTGACAAACAATACAACAACACACGGTATATGAGATCATTAAAGATGCTTACTCGCAACCCTAACATTATAAATACATACAAACACCACATCCGAAGATGAGACTAAGGGTTACGCATCACATACCAACATATAGAGGATCGCATAGGCGATTCAATAGGGAACTTGAACAATTTAAATAATTTAACAGCGAGGCAGATAACTACCGCAAGTTCCACAACTCAAACAAACATTAAACAAGCCTCGACTCATATCCCAACTTAAAAAGCAAGGACGTGAGCCGGTGCGGGAATCGAACCCGTGACCTTTCGAACACAAGTCGAACGCTCTAACCACTGAGCTACCCGGCCGTCTCCGATAAACAGAGTACAGACCAGATAGTAGTGATATAGAGCAGTCATGGATTCTAATTGACAAACAATACAACAACACACGGTATATGAGATCATTAAAGATGCTTACTCGCAACCCTAACATTATAAAAACATACAAACACCACATCCGAAGATGAGACTAAGGGTTACGCATCACATACCAACATATAGAGGATCGCATAGGCGATTCAATAGGGAACTTGAACAATTTAAATAATTTAACAGCGAGGCAGATAACTACCGCAAGTTCCACAACTCAAACAAACATTAAACAAGCCTCGACTCATATCCCAACTTAAAAAGCAAGGACGTGAGCCGGTGCGGGAATCGAACCCGTGACCTTTCGAACACAAGTCGAACGCTCTAACCACTGAGCTACCCGGCCGTCTCCGATAAACAGAGTACAGACCAGATAGTAGTGATATAGAGCAGTCATGGATTCTAATTGACAAACAATACAACAACACACGGTATATGAGATCATTAAAGATGCTTACTCGCAACCCTAACATTATAAATACATACAAACACCACATCCGAAGATGAGACTAAGGGTTACGCATCATATACCAACATATAGAGGATCGCATAGGCGATTCAATAGGGAACTTGAACAATTTAAATAATTTAACAGCGAGGCAGATAACTACCGCAAGTTCCACAACTCAAACAAACATTAAACAAGCCTCGACTCATATCCCAACTTAAAAAGCAAGGACGTGAGCCGGTGCGGGAATCGAACCCGTGACCTTTCGAACACAAGTCGAACGCTCTAACCACTGAGCTACCCGGCCGTCTCCGATAAACAGAGTACAGACCAGATAGTAGTGATATAGAGCAGTCATGGATTCTAATTGACAAACAATACAACAACACACGGTATATGAGATCATTAAAGATGCTTACTCGCAACCCTAACATTATAAATACATACAAACACCACATCCGAAGATGAGACTAAGGGTTACGCATCACATACCAACATATAGAGGATCGCATAGGCGATTCAATAGGGAACTTGAACAATTTAAATAATTTAACAGCGAGGCAGATAACTACCGCAAGTTCCACAACTCAAACAAACATTAAACAAGCCTCGACTCATATCCCAACTTAAAAAGCAAGGACGTGAGCCGGTGCGGGAATCGAACCCGTGACCTTTCGAACACAAGTCGAACGCTCTAACCACTGAGCTACCCGGCCGTCTCCGATAAACAGAGTACAGACCAGATAGTAGTGATATAGAGCAGTCATGGATTCTAATTGACAAACAATACAACAACACACGGTATATGAGATCATTAAAGATGCTTACTCGCAACCCTAACATTATAAATACATACAAACACCACATCCGAAGATGAGACTAAGGGTTACGCATCATATACCAACATATAGAGGATCGCATAGGCGATTCAATAGGGAACTTGAACAATTTAAATAATTTAACAGCGAGGCAGATAACTACCGCAAGTTCCACAACTCAAACAAACATTAAACAAGCCTCGACTCATATCCCAACTTAAAAAGCAAGGACGTGAGCCGGTGCGGGAATCGAACCCGTGACCTTTCGAACACAAGTCGAACGCTCTAACCACTGAGCTACCCGGCCGTCTCCGATAAACAGAGTACAGACCAGATAGTAGTGATATAGAGCAGTCATGGATTCTAATTGACAAACAATACAACAACACACGGTATATGAGATCATTAAAGATGCTTACTCGCAACCCTAACATTATAAATACATACAAACACCACATCCGAAGATGAGACTAAGGGTTACGCATCACATACCAACATATAGAGGATCGCATAGGCGATTCAATAGGGAACTTGAACAATTTAAATAATTTAACAGCGAGGCAGATAACTACCGCAAGTTCCACAACTCAAACAAACATTAAACAAGCCTCGACTCATATCCCAACTTAAAAAGCAAGGACGTGAGCCGGTGCGGGAATCGAACCCGTGACCTTTCGAACACAAGTCGAACGCTCTAACCACTGAGCTACCCGGCCGTCTCCGATAAACAGAGTACAGACCAGATAGTAGTGATATAGAGCAGTCATGGATTCTAATTGACAAACAATACAACAACACACGGTATATGAGATCATTAAAGATGCTTACTCGCAACCCTAACATTATAAAAACATACAAACACCACATCCGAAGATGAGACTAAGGGTTACGCATCACATACCAACATATAGAGGATCGCATAGGCGATTCAATAGGGAACTTGAACAATTTAAATAATTTAACAGCGAGGCAGATAACTACCGCAAGTTCCACAACTCAAACAAACATTAAACAAGCCTCAACTCATATCCCAACTTAAAAAGCAAGGACGTGAGCCGGTGCGGGAATCGAACCCGTGACCTTTCGAACACAAGTCGAACGCTCTAACCACTGAGCTACCCGGCCGTCTCCGATAAACAGAGTACAGACCAGATAGTAGTGATATAGAGCAGTCATGGATTCTAATTGACAAACAATACAACAACACACGGTATATGAGATCATTAAAGATGCTTACTCGCAACCCTAACATTATAAATACATACAAACACCACATCCGAAGATGAGACTAAGGGTTACGCATCACATACCAACATATAGAGGATCGCATAGGCGATTCAATAGGGAACTTGAACAATTTAAATAATTTAACAGCGAGGCAGATAACTACCGCAAGTTCCACAACTCAAACAAACATTAAACAAGCCTCGACTCATATCCCAACTTAAAAAGCAAGGACGTGAGCCGGTGCGGGAATCGAACCCGTGACCTTTCGAACACAAGTCGAACGCTCTAACCACTGAGCTACCCGGCCGTCTCCGATAAACAGAGTACAGACCAGATAGTAGTGATATAGAGCAGTCATGGATTATAATTGACAAACAATACAACAACACACGGTATATGAGATCATTAAAGATGCTTACTCGCAACCCTAACATTATAAATACATACAAACACCACATCCGAAGATGAGACTAAGGGATAATATTGTTTGATCCGATCTAGTTATGTGTAAACAAACAAACAAACAAACAAATATCGTTGAATTTACTGCCTCATCAAAATGACGTAAAGTAATAATGAGGCATTCCATTAGTCAAAAGTTAAAAACGCGCACCCAAGAACAATTATCCACAGCCGATTTTACGGTGTATAATGCATATTTAGACACATAATACTGGTAATCATGTATGCCGAGTCTTGCATTTGCCGATATTATATAGGCCTATTAGTTGTGTCCAATATTAAAAAAAAAACATCATCAGAATGCCAATGGAGTCCTTTTCTTGCTGTCCTTTTTTATATATGATAGGATATCTAATCAAGTTGGAATAGGATTCGGGATCATTTATTTGATATAATTTTTCTTGACGAGATAGTGTAAACAATGTAAGCTGTATTTTGGAGCTTGAATGCAGCTATTTACAACGTGTCCGAAACATATGGCACAGTTATTCAATATGTGACTCAAATGAAAAACAACAGAACTGCCAACTAATGTATACACGAGACCAATAATTCTAGGCTATAGTCTAGGCCAAATGCATGTTCATGATGCAATATTACACAGTAGTATGATCTGTGGCAATGTAACGGATAAAATGTTAGCCATTTCTTAGGCTGGTTAGGATGATGTATTTTATACATCTAACTAGTAAATGATGTATCAGGATTTGGTTTGGTCGGGAGTGTGCCGCTGGAGATTCAAAACCCTTACCCATTTTAGTGGTGATTTTGGAGAAAAAAAACGGTACCATTTCTAGGGGTTTTGCTTCATTTTAGACCCGATTTTCGCAAATTATCGGAAAAATGGAACTAATGTTTGCAAATTTTCGCGCAAATAGACACAAATTTCGCGAAAATAGGCCCATTTGTAAAAGGTGACCCCATTATAAGGGATTTCCAAAATCATACCCCATGTTGAGGGATTAGTTGCCAAAAAGCTACCCATTAGAGCGGCACACCCCGTATACCGTCTTAGGCGAGTACCCCCCCCCCCCCCCCCCCAGTAGCGTAGCTAGGATTTTTTCAGGGGGGGAAAGATTTCTAAAATTTTCGTAAAAGGTTGCCCCCATTTTTTTCTCTAGTCACTTACCTCGTGAATTTCACGTAAGTGGGGAGGGGTGATGTCACAATTTTTCGCACAGTCCAAAAAAATCGCACAGTAAATGTTATACATGTACAATTTTGCCTTCTATTTGGCTAATAACCTCGGTCTTTTTTCTCAATCTTTCCTATTTCCTTTTTTTCTCACCTTTTTTTTAGGGGGGTGGGGGCGGGGGCCCAACTTGTTTTTTTCTTCGTCAGGGGGGGGGGGGGGGGGGCATTCCCCCCCCCCCCCCCCCCCCCCCCCTCCCGAGCTACGCCACTGCCCCCAGGGAAGCAATCATGAAAAGACATCATATTCAAAGCTAATAATTCTGTGTTGGCTGTTTTTGTTAACGCTTTCCACGTGGCAGGTGTTTGCAGACGACATATCCAATATTTCACAAAATAATTCAAAATTGTCAGATTATTGAATTTCATCACCATATTTGGAAATACTATGAGAAATGAATTAAAAATAAGTACAAACATGCGTAGTATTTGTCAGTAATGATTGATATAAGACTTTGAAAGTTGGGAAAGGTTTCTGAAAAATCTGTTTTGTAATGGTAAAACTATAATATCCTTGTTGAAAGTGTTAAATTTGACTATGAAAACCGTGATTTCTAACATAACTATAACAAATCGAATAATTATATTTGTATGCCAATTTAATAGCGTACGGCTACCAGCAGATCTAAACACACTCATTGTTCGTAAGGTGGGCTAAAAATATCACCCCATTTTGACTATCTATATTATAAAACGCTACTCTCTGTCTGTCTTTGTGTTTGTCTGTCTGTATGCGCGCTTTTTCGTCGCCTTCCCGTCGCCTTCCCAGGGTCGAGCGGCGTTCAAACTCGGTTTAATAGCGTACGGCTACCAGCAGATCTAAACACACTCATTGTTCGTAAGGTGGGCTAAAAATATCACGCCATTTTGACTATCTATATTATAATACGCTACTCTCTGTCTGTCTGTCTGTCTGAGCTGTCTGTCTGTGTGCGCGCTTTTTCGTCGCCTTTGCAGCTCGGGCCCCGCAAGTGCAAGTTCGCATTCACTAGAGCGTACGAGGTCAAAGGTCATCTAGGGGTCAACTTTTTGAAGTTGGTCGGATCGTGCTTAAACTCGGTGATCGCAATGCTCGATGCGAGGCGAGCGTGGCGAAAATGAAACGGGTTAGCGTTTGTCGGGTCTTCCGGGGTTAAAGGTCGTCTAGGGGTCGAATCTTCAAAGTTTGTCCGATCGGGCTTAAACTCGGTGACGGGAAGCCCGAATACGAGTCGAGCGTGGACAAAATAAAACGGCTTTGCTTTTCTTGGGTCATCCGGGGTCAAAGGTCATCTAAGGGTCGAATTTTCAAAGTTTGTCCGATCGGGCTTTATGCATGCATTCTACAAACCACCAAACCCGAGAACTGCCAAACCCGGCTGACCGCCTAGTGCATTATAATCTGATAAATATTTGTCAAATTAGACTGATAACAATACCATCATTTGCATCATTATGACCTTTGAAAACGTCAATAATATTTGTTAACATGAGGTTAATAAGACAACGCAGTACCAAGGGGGTTCGTTTCTGATAAATTGATAAAAGACAAAATGGCGCGGGCCAAATTGACAAATTATTCTAAATGCGACATGTCTCTATTTTTAAATTATGTAACGTTATAATACTGTTTTTTAATACATGTTGGCAACATTTGGTGTTACATATTTCATGGACAGGAATTATTACGATATAATTTGTAAATATTTTGTTACAGATCGTATTTTATACGCGTCCAAGATATCATAATGATGTCGGACGCACTTTGTGTAGTACACGGGTAACAGGATTATATTTTTAGCAGACCCGGGCGTGTATATTTGAAAAGTTACCCGCCCGACGTAACATTTACCCGCATCGGGCGTGCGTGCGGGTACTATGTACAGCCCTGATTGCTTTAGTATTTCAGTAATGAATGTTTTAACTTCAAATGTGTTTTCAAATGTGCAATGTGACATAATTTATCATTCCACACGTAAAAAAAAAGCCTCATAATGTGATTTTAACTGCTAAAATTGTCTAAATAAAGGAAACGTAGTACAATCGCCATTTAAAAGTGTGTGTGCTGACCGTGATGGTGTAGGTGGTGTTGATGGTGGTGATAGTGGTAATGATGGTGTTGGTGGTGTTGGTGGTGGTGGGGGTGGTGATGGTGGTGGTGGGGATACTGGTGTTGGTGGTGGTAGTTGTTGTGGTGGTGATGGTGATGGTGATGGTGGTTTTGGTGTAGTAGTAGTGTTTGTTGTTGTTGTTGTTGTTGTTGGTGGTGTTGGTGGGGATAGTGGTTGTGGTTGTGGTGGTGGTGGTTTTGGTGTAGTAGTAGTAGTTGTTGTTGTTGTTGTTGTTGTTGGTGGTGGTGGTGGTGGTGTTGGTGGGATAGTGGTTGTGGTGGTGATGGTAGTGTTGGTGGTGGGGGAGATGGTAGCGGTGGTGGTAGTGGTGATGGTAGTGGTGGTGTTTAAGGTGATGGTGGAGGAGGTGCTGTTGGTGGTTGTGGCTGTGGTTTTGGTAGTGGTGGTAGCGTTTTTCGTTTGTTTTCGGTGTTGGTAGAGGCGGCGGCCGAAGTGGCGTGGGTGGTGGCGGTAAACGTTGACAGTTATGGCAGCGGAAGCGGAGGATGTTTTAATCTCAATAATATGGTAATCATCATGTATCAATATCTCTTAATAATACTTTTGCAGGTGTCCGAGAACTGTACCATAAGTGGTTTAGTACAGGCATTAACGGGGTCAACGTTACAGAAGGGGGTTTTCGTGAATTAAGCGGGAAACACGCGTATGTTTGGGGTGAATATATATCATATGCAAAAGGACGGAAAGGTAAACAAAACATGAACTGACTAGGGGTCATATTGTAAAGACGCCAAACAGTCAGGTAAATAAAGACAACCGAAAAAGTCACGCTAATGCCCCCAAAAGTGAAAATCATTCTTTATACAAAGCAGACAAAAGTATTTAATTGATAAAGTCGTTTACCTCTTGCGCTTGCGTACAAACCGAGTTGAAGGAAAATGGACTTGGACTTCAATGTTTTGTCGGTGTGTTGTTGTCAACAAATATGAATTTGGCATTCATTTGTGGTCAGTATTATCGGTAGTTGAGTTTCATAAACTAAGCAAAATGTAATCAATTTTGGTTTAAAATAAGATAAGGGAAATGCCGTTTTCAAATAATTGAATTTGTTGTTCTTGATTTAATTCAGGCCAAGGAAAGCTGATTGCTGAAACTGGAACGTGAGTATCACGCACTCCCAACATAAACTTGTGTTCAGAGAGAGTTCAAAGACAAAGTATAGTATATAATACGTTATTGTTGTCCGCAAGACATTGTGACGTATCGTGACGTACACTTCTTTTTAAAACCAAATAATTCGTGAAGTGTACAATTTCAAATGCATCAGAAATGAAGCATTTATTTAAAATGTGCATTTAATATGGTAGACATGTGGAAATTGACTATGAAATTCTTACATTAAATCATAAATGTAATGGGATAATTAACTAACAGATAAGTAGTAACGATATCTAAACGTCAATCTGTCTGGCGACGAATGATTTACAGTGTTTTAAGATGAATTGATTGGATTAGTATTTTGTATCCATATCTTCTTCTTCTTCGGGCTCCGTCAGTTGTGACGATTGGCTGCCACACGTTCACATCTCCGAATCATCTTTCTCCAAGCTGCTCTGTCCTGTTTCGGACGCTTGGCCTTTATTAGGCTCATACCTGTCCATTCCTTGATGTTGTCGAACCATAGTTTCTTTAGACGACCTCTTGTCCTACTGCCTTCCACTTTCCCCTCTATGATGTGGAGTGCCAGTAAGCTACCACTGCCTCTGATGATGTGCCCGAAGTAGACCAATCAAAATATAAACAAAGAAAACACGTTAATGCATGATTCACACTATAACTGGTTATCTATTATTGTTTCATCTACAGTGCCCTTAAAGTTGAAACAAATAATCAAATTCGAAAGGTATTGTTTAGTATGGTTTAATCTCAAGTTGGCTATGAGGATTGGCTAATTGTATATTTCCCATTCATGTAAATGTTTTGTTAACAATAATCATCATATCTATATCTTGTTGTGCTCAATACAGGTACGTCCAGTTATTTGAAAGAGAAAAGGGCGGTTTTCAGATTATATTGGAAGGGCGAACCGTGAACGACATCCGCTCTGGTGGGCAAAACAACACTTCCGCCTGTTGATTAAAACAATACATATATCATACCAATATTATATATGTTTCGAAGTAGTACTTACTACCTATGTTTAGATGTATGTTTATGCCTAACGGTGTTTCGAGACTGGATATCAGTGAATCCTTTCTTGCAACCAAAAGGCTAAAGTAATTACTGTGCCATCCTAAAAAGATTTGTCAAGACATAGTCTTACAAATGGCATTTCTTGAAAGATGTAAAAGTTTGTAGATAGTGGCCACTTCACTGTTGCCAGCTTGGCATTTTGACCCTTTTTGAGTCGTTGTCGAGTTCCTTCTGGACGATCATTTTATACATACATTATACTGTTCCTGTTATTAAATTGTTCCAAACCATTACTTCGCTTCTTTTCACATATACATAGCATACGGTTTGTAATAATTGAGTTAAATACTGTAGACTGAATAAAATATCTATTGCAAGACAACAACAAACGTGTTATGTTGATTTTTGTAGACTTATACTCATTATTCATGTGACATCAATCCTCCAATAAACACTCACAAAATGTACGATTGCTCTGGGGAAGGTAAGGGCTTACCACCACCAGTTTATTTTATCGTGGCTCTTAAACTGCCTAGTGACTTTTTGTGCTTACTGCGAGATCGCAGTCGATACGTTAATGAACTCCTCCATTTACAGTGTACGAACTCTCATTTTGGTGAGAACGCCAGTTTATTCGTGCGAGATTGGGGCGACTTGGATTTCCGACCAGAACTACTCCAACAGAATGATTTTTTCTTCTTCAGTTTATCCGGTTGCAACAAGTCTAATTTGGAGGGTCCATTTTTCTGAATTCGTCATAAATTACGATTCCATCCCCTTAAAAAGTTTGAGACTATCCTAACCCCCGAATTTGCAAGCTTTTCGAGGGTAATAAATCTTCCCCTCATACGCCATTTCTTATTAGATTTATTTCACACCACCTGCTTATTGCTACCCTACCGTCGCTCTCTCAAGAATGGCTCTAGGATTGTTATAATTCCTACGATAATTTGCAGGGCTAAACTAGAAGCCCAAAGTGTGTCTTTTGAAAGTGGTTGTGTTAAAAAGACACCTTTGAACTTCAATTTGCTATAAAAGGTTGTGATATTTCAGATGTTGTAAAATCACTTGTTCAAATTCCGAGAAAAATAAATAACGATAGTCCCATGAGCATATTTTAGAACCACTTCCCCACTCTAACTATAGTGCTCTGCAAGTGAAAGCTGTGTGCTGAGCCATTACAAGGCCATGTCACCATAAGGGGGTGTGGACTCTCAGGTACAGCCTCCGTAAAACTGCCGTAACTTCTTCATTATGCATTTAATCTATATAAAAGTATATTTTCTTATGAATCCAACCATGAACATGAAATTGACCATTTTGGAGAAAATTATAAAAAACACGTTTTTTGACCCATTTTAGGTTCGGGCAAGAAACTCAGGAGTTTGTATGCACATTTACCAATGTCTGTTTGGCAAAACACTGTATGTCGGAGTTACGTGGAGTGTGCGTGTAAATAACCCGCGTGTTTTTTTTGGCCAAACACTTTAACTCAGTGAGAGTGTTTTGCCCTAAAATTGTTTATATTCAAAGACAGTATCTATGAGATACAGTGTTTGTACATACACCCTACACTGAAAATATATTAGGGTGTCAATCGGCACTTTTTAAGAATCTAATCACCACCGACCATCATTGGGTGTCAAGTGACACCAGAATGAGTATCGCTTTTGACAAAGTGATAGGCTTTTGAGAATGCAATGGCTCATGCCGACACCATTTGAGAGTATATTTAAGTTTGTTTGTCCGGGGACACCAATTATGGTGCCAAATGACACTCCGGGGTGTCATTGAGGCTACCAGGGGTGTCATAGTTTTAATTTACGTTCCACGTTGACACCTCTGTTGACACTTTTCGGTGTTGACCGACGCCCATTGAGGTGTCTCTCACGTCAGTGGACACCTCCGTAGTGTTGATTCGTTTTCGTGGTGTCGAATGAAACCTTGAGAGTGTCAGGTTTCAACAGACACTTTTTGGGTGTCAAATCAAAGTGAAACCTTTAGGGTGCACTCAAAATGACACCATTGAAAGCTCAAATTGAAGTCACAAAGGTGTCGCTTCATAACTGTGGTGTTCATTTGACACCTTAGGGTGCTCTGTTTACACCTTTATTATACAAGATGTCTTGATTTGACACCAAAGCCGTGTTAATTGATACCCAAGCAGTGTCATGTTAGGTGTTTACTGACACCTTCGCGGTGTTTTTCAAATTTGGCAAATGTCACTGACACTCCAAAGGCGTACTGTTGTGTGCATCATGCCAGCGACTCTTTTGCAGTGCTTCGCCGTTGGACACCTTGATGGTGCCGTTCGACACCTTGATGGTGTTTTCGAAGTTGTGCACATGCGCAGGCCAAGGAAGGTTGTCTGCGGGTCTTTTAGTCTTTTTCATCTGTATCGTGCAGCGGATGCGTCGCATGTCATGTGAGTACATATTTGTATACTATTTTCTTTATATCTATAGACTCCATTCTATCAAAATTACTACACTATAACCTTATTAAGTGAGGCTAATCGGTCGTGCATTCAGTTAAGTGCTGGTTATACGAATTTTCTTAAAAACACGTGAGAAAATTTCCGGGGCTATGTGTGATGTATAAGGATAATAAGCTTACTGGGAAGCTTACATTAGCGAGGTCCTATCTGCTACCCAGATAACATAACAATATTGGCCCAATATTGATTTTTCATTGGCCCAATATTGGCTTACAATATTATCATAATATTATTTGGCCATTGGCCCAAGCTTGGCCCAATACTGGAACTCGCCAATGAGTGCCAATACTGGGCCAATATTGGAACTCGCCAATGAGTGCCAATATTGGGCCAATACTGGGCCAATATAACATAACAATATTGGCCCAATATTGATTTTTCATTGGCCCAATATTGGCTTACAATATTGGCATAATATTATTTGGCCATTGGCCCAAGCTTGGCCCAATATTGGCACTCGCCAATGAGGGCCAATATTGGGCCAATATTGGGCGATCTTGGAGAAATGTTAGGTAGGAAGCCAGGTGGCCAGGACCAATTTGGCCAAGGGCAAGCCTAGGACAAGGGAACAAATCTTCAAGGGACAGGACACGGCACAAGATCCTAGCCAAAAGGCCGGGAAGCGATAACTCTTAACAGCGGCCGCCTTTTTTAGACCACGTCATAATTTGAATATCAAATCAATGGTGTTATTTCCCGCCCCTGGTATATTGCGCCCATTATTGGACCAATATTGGTTGCCAACATGATGCCAATTGATGAGCGCCAATGTAAAACCAATATTGGTCCAATATTGGTGACCAACCGTGCCAATGCCATTGGCACTCACTTGGTCACCAATATTGGTCCAATATTGGTTGCCAACATGATGACAATTGAAGAGCGCCAAATAATGTAAAACCAATATTGGCCCAATATTGGTCAACAAGATAAAGCCAATGCCAATATTGCCAATGTTGGGCCAATATTGTGCAAATATATGTATGTTGTTTCACTTGGAATAGGTTGTGTTATAACGTTCTATGAACGTTATGATTTCGTTTCAATTGTGAGTATTTTAACAACGTTATTTTGACGTTTTTATAAGGTTTTGATATAAACAATTACTGATCAAAAAACATGCTTTTAAACTGTGACGTTATAAAAACGTTTTAAAAACGTTTCCTTAAACCGAAACCAAATAAACCCCAAATTAAAACGTTTTGAAAACGTTTTGTGTTTGCTGGATTCATACTAATGGGCTATTCCAGAAAATAGGTGCACACCCCCTATAGAGGGGTGATTTTCCAATGATAGAAATGTCTGGATTTCCGACAGTGACATTACAAAAAGTACGGATTTCCAGTCTTAATCGTTCAAAAAGGCTGGATTTCCGAGGATTTGAGTCACATTATACACTGACAATCGTCTGGATTTCCGTCATTAACGAGTACTGAGAAGGGGAAAGACTGGAATTCCAAACCCCTCTATAGGGTATCATTTGAGCTGAAAAGTCTGGAATTCCGAACCCCTCTTATAGGGGTGTGCAATGGCATTGGCACTCGATTGGTCACCAATATTGGTCCAATGTTTGTAGCCAACATGATGCCAATTAACGAGCGCCAATGTAAAACCAATATTGGTCCAATATTGGTAACCAAGAGAGTGCCAATGGCATTGGCACTCAATTGGTCACCAATATTGATTGCCAACATGATGCCAATTGACGAGCGCCAATGTAAAACCAATATTGGTCCAATATTGATTGCCAACATGATACCAATTGACGAGCGCCAATGTAAAACCAATATTGGTCCAATATTGGTGACCAAGAGAGTGCCAATGGCATTGGCATTCAATTGGTCACCAATATTGGTCCAATAGTTGTAGCCAACATGATGCCAATTAACGAGCGCCAATGTAAAACCAATATTGGTCCAATATTGGTGACCAAGAGAGTGCCAATGCCATTGGTATCATGTTGGCAATCAATATTGGACCAATATTGGTGACCAATTGAGTGCCAATGGCATTGGAACTCTCTTGGTCACCAATATTGGACCAATATTGGTTTTACATTGGCACTCAATTGGTCACCAATATTGGTCCAATATTGGTTGCCAACATGATGCCAATTAACGAGCGCCAATGTAAAGCCAATATTGGTCCAATATTGGTGACCAATAAAATGCCAATGCCAATATTGCCAATGGAGAACCAATTTTGGCCCAATATTGGTCAACAAAATAATGCCAATGCCAATATTGGGCCAATATAGGGCCAATATATGTATGTTGTCTGGGTAGTGTGTGAAAAGTAACGAAAATGACACTGATTAGCTAACTTAATTAGGTTTTAATTTTTTTGGAAAGGTATCTATAAATATAAAGAAAATAGTATGAAAATATGTACTCACATGTCTTTCTTGATTGGCACACTAAAGGTGTAATCTGGACATCTTACAGGTGTCAAGGTGACACCTTAAAGATGTCCGGATTACACCTTAAATGTGTCATCAAAACACTTGAAAGGTGTCATTTTGACACGTGTGATGACACCTTTTGAGTGACAGGCAGATATAGACACCTTTTTGGTAGCGCCTCAGAACCCTTTTTAGGGTGTAATTTGCACCACGAGCAGTGATGGGAGAACCCTTTAGGGGTTTCTGGTGACACCATACAGGTGTTAAACTGGTACCGACACCTTTTTGGTAGCGCCTCAGAACCCATTTGAGAGGGTGTAATTTGACCCCAATAATGGTGTCAAGGGACACAATAATGGTGTCGGCAGATCCATTAAAGGTGTCAACGGATACCTTTACAGTGTCAGGAAATCCATTTAAGGTGTCAGGGGATACCTTTAAGGAGTCTTAATGATTCTTAGAATACTCTTAAAGGTGTCCCCCGACAACTTTAATGGTCCTCCTGAAACCTTAAAGGTATCCGTTGACACCTTTAATGGATCTGCCGACACCATTATTTGGGTCAAATTAAACCCCCTCAAATGGATTCTGAGGCGCTACCAAAAAGGTGTCAGTACCAGTTTGACACCTTTATGGTGTCACCAAAAACCCCTAAAGGAGTCATCAAGACACTCGAAATGTGTCGCTTTGACACCTTTTTGGTAGATCCTCAGAACCTAAAACTGGACACCCGAAAAGATGTCTATAGAAACCTTTTATTTTTTCAGTGTATACACATAATTTAAGGCATTTTAATGATTGTTAATATTGCATTGTGTATATAAATGAAAAAAACCTTAGTGATAAAATGTAGGATAATCGAAAATAACAAAAAATATCATGTTAACAGCCATTGTATGAGTTACAGTGTTTTGCCAAAAAAATTGAATTCAATGAATTTTTGGCAAAACACTGTAACTCAACAAATTTGATTGTATCTTAATTTTTTTATATGTAAACCTAACATCAATTTGTAGAAAAGTACAAAACTACCCGCATATTCATGTTTTCATTACAACTGAATAATTTCACAAATATAAAAAATGCATTCATGTAAACTTTAAAGCTCAATTTCTCAATAATTATGACAATTTTGGAGTTACAGTGTTTTGACAAAAAAGGGCCGTTCAGCTATTGTCATATCGCCCGATGGGGAGACGGAACCTTTCAATATTTTAGCTGGTGTTCTTCAAGGTGACACTTTGGCACCCTTCATCTTCATAACAATTCTTGACTACGTATGCGATGTGCCCTGACAGACATCCATGATGAAACAGGTATTCTGCTGGAGCCTAGGAGGAGTAGACGCTATCCTGAAATTCGTCATCACGATCTTGATTTCGCAGACGATATAGCTCTCCTAGCAACATAAATCAGTAAAGCGGAATCACTGTGTCGAGGCCGCATCAAATGCAGTTGGCCTACATTTGAATGAAGGGGGGGGGGGGGGGGGGGGGGAAGTCTCCTTATTAATATTGCCACCTCATCCAGTGTAAAGACCATCAAAGGAGTGGAGCTGGAAAATATCTCTAATTTCAAATACTTGGGGCCTATGTTCTGGACACAGCTCAGGAATTAAAATGCAGGAAAGCACAAGCATGGGTTTCCTGCAATAAACTGCAGAAGATCTGGAAGTTTGATCCCGAAAGAACAACACAAATCAGATTATTCAAAGACTGCGTAGAAAGCATTTTGTTGTACGGCTCTAAAACATGGACCATCAGCATGATCAGCAGGAACATTGAAGACCGAATCAACGGATGCTATACTTAACAGTTACGTAACATATTTAACATCAGTTGCAGGGATCACATCCCAAACAGTGTGGTATATTGCGATATCCCCCCTATAACATCAATAATCAGGCAGCGCTGTTTATGTTTTGCTGGCCACTGCGTACGAATAACCAACCAGCCTATCTCCCGTCTAATTTTCTGGACTCCTCCTGGTGGGAAAGCTAACACAGGCAGAAGACCCCCTTCAGTATCCTGATACCGTCAAGAACGATATGGGTTTAGATCCACCAGAGATCTGCAACTCATGAATGACAGGAAAGTCCATTTCGTCCACGGACGACCCATGATGATGATGATCAGTCAGCTGTACAACGGGGCCTCGTTTCAATTGGGCGCTCTAAAATGACGGGTGTACGTAACCAATGTAACGCACGCCCGTCAATTTGCGCAATGATTGAATTTTCGCCTTTTACCCCCAATTATCTGCATAAAAAGTAATTATCCGTCGAGTTGAGGGAAGAAGCATAAGGTACCAGAACTCCTTGCGACATCCAGTTCGATGATTTAATTTAACCTTTGACCCCAACATCACACGACACAAGCTAAAATCATGTCTTTTTTGAATGGTTTGCTGCGATGAGACCACCATTTTCTTGACGAGATTACACCATTTTATAGAATTTTTAGGGTAAGTGTGATAATGTTTACATTAAATATAAGCCCTATAGTAATCAGAAGTGATGCCTTTGTAACGGTTATCTCTGTGATAAGAGAGTTATTTCGTTGTTTAAAATCGGCAAAATCTGCTTTTAATTAATTTTGAAAATTTCTGTGACGTGAGGCCGTTCCCTTGGAAACGCAGTCCCGTTCTCAAGCCCACCCTCTATTGAAAAGTGGCTTTTTTCGCATTCCGGCAAGCGACGGACTTCCGTCACTTGATGAATCCCCGTGTAAAAATATTACGGCAGTGCGTCACTAAATAGAGCGCCCTCAATTAAAACGGGGCCCCGTTCTACAGCTGACTGATGATTTGGTGCATGTAATGTAATACACACTTTTACAGTATCTATTCTAGACTATTATTACATTTACAGCAGCCATTTTGGTGGCCATCTTGGATTTAAAGTATGTCATTACAACGCAAATATACTGGATATGCGTTACTAGTGGTCTAATACATACATCCCAATGTTAAAAACTATACTTTCATCATACATTTTGGTTGATATTATCCCATTTTATGGAATTCCAACAATTTCTTCAGTCATTTTGAGACCCATTTTGGGGGCAATTTTGGATTTTTAAGTATGTTAACAAAGTCAAAATACTGGTTATGAATTATTAGGGGTCTAACACATACATCCCATCATTAAAACTATATTTTCATCATACATTTTGGTTGATATTATCCCATTTTATGGAATTTGACAACTTTTGCAGCCATTTTGGGACCCATCTTAGGGGCCATTTTGTATTTTTAACTATGTTAAGGTTTAACGTGGTCTAACACATATATCCCATCGTTAAAATCATATTTTTATCATACATTTCGGTTGATATTATGCTATTCGATTGAATTTTTATCATATTTGACCATTTTAGACATTAATTTGGCGGCCATTTTGGTTTTAAAGTTTGGTTAACAAAGCAAGAATACTAGATATGAGTTTCTAATGGTCTAATTCATACATTCAATTGTTAAAGCTATACACTGATAATACATGTTGGTTATATATGCCAATTTATGAAATTTTACCATTTTGGCGGCCATTTTGGCGGCCATCTTTTTTCAGGTGTGTTAACAAAGCAAAAGTTCTGGATATGCGTGTCTAGTGGTCTAATACATACATCCCACTATTTAAACCATACGTTCACCATATATTTTGATTGCTATGTCATTTTATGAGATGAAGATTGGCGGCCATTTTGAAATTCCAAAATAGCCGCTTTAACGGATTTTAAAAATGTGTAAACATTGGTTTTCACTTTCTGTAGACCTTTACCTTTATGTAAATGCCAAAATTAGCAACTCCCCACAAAAATCCAGCGAAGCTACTGCAAAGTACATAATGACCCTGACTAATATACTAATCTGAAACTTCGCCGCCTATCATGTAACATATTACGATTTGGTCATTTCGATGTAGATCACATCGAAATTATCAGCACCACTTACCACATCTAGCGCCATCTTTCAACCCTTGTATCATACATTATTACACTTCAGGGTTCCTGAACCAACCCTGGTTGGACCAACCCTTCTTAGAGTACAATAGAGCGCCCTCACGGAATAAAGCGCACTAATACTGTTTAAAAAACACACCTTGGAAACTATATTATAAATTATATTTTAAAACTCTCAGGGGGTTGGTGGTCGGGGAGGTAAAAACAAGGATGGATCATTCTAAAACAACCCCAGGACTGTCCGGATCATTCTAAAACAGCCCCGGGACTGTCCGGATCATTCTAAAACAACCCCGGGACTGTTCATCCCCGGGACAGGGTTGGTCCGGATCATTCTAAAACAGCCCCGGGACTGTCCGGATCATTCTAAAACAACCCCGGGACTGTCCACGCCCGGGACAGGGTTGGTCTACCCCGGGACTGTCTACCCCGGGGCTGTCTACTCCGGGACTGTCTACCACGGGTGGAAAGTCATGTGGGTATTTCCATTGCTGCGTATGGCAATTGTGTTATCAACTGTATCAAATCTTGGTTAAAACTGGTAAATAAGGGATATGACCAAAGAAAAGTTATGCTTCTTTATCTTGATGATAGAGGGTGACTAACAAGGGCCATTGAGATCAAATTGATAGGGTTCAATCATGTACTTGTATAATCAAGGTGTTGGTTGTTACCGTAGAAGGTGCGGGCTCTTGTTCGCGCGTCACGCTTGCTGTTAGCGTGACATACTAATCAGCGCTACAATATAGCGTACTATTTAGATCGTAACGATAAAGAACGCTAATGCTAACACTTGGGCTTTTAGCGTTAATAACGCCACAAGCACGCTAATAAATGTTAATAGCGAGCACAGGGATAGTTGTAATAAGTTGCGTCAAGTGTGCCAACTATTATTTACCTTGATTGTCTGAGCGAAATCCTAAATTCACCATCTGGGATTGTTTTTGGCTATAACTTTAGAACCAAATGTTCAATGCTAATGAGGTTTTGCACGATTATTGTAGGGTATATTGTCAACATTCCCTAATAGTTACTAGACTACGCCATAGTCGATTTTATTTTTAACCCTTTTTTCCCTTTTTCTTCTTTTTTTTAAACCTTTTTTAAAAATTATTTTTGACTTATTTCTTATTATTTTTTACTTATACTATTTTTTCAGTGTCTGACCCGTTGTCTAATATTTTGCATGCAGCCGCGCCAATGAGTAAATTCATAATGTTCCTAATGAGGGCAGTATAATTGTCTATGTTCTGTAATTCTATCGCTATTGATATGATATGATCAACAGAGGGCTCCCTTTAGTCCACTAGTATTACAGTGAATTGCTTCCGCACAGTGACCGACACGTCCCGAGTAAAAATCGACTGACGAACTGACGAACTCCAATGGCGAATGAGGAATGTAAAAATTTAAGGGGGCACAGCACTAAATAAACCGCCCATTTGATTACATGTAAATAAGGGCTAACAGAGTCGCTATTTTGGGCCCTTAGTAATCATTTCTGGAATGTCTCGAATGCTTTATTCTAATAAGTGTTACACCTTCCAATTAGATTTTACGATACGATCATTCAAACAGCGCCACCCATATTTTCAGCCCGGACGCTCGCCTTCTAACCGCCTCCGATCACGTGTGTTCATCCACGTGATCAATTTTCAATACAACCGAAAATCAATATTTTGCAATATCCTGATCAAAGTACAAGAGATCATCTTTCATTTTAATTATGAAATGCTACCCTCACACCAAACTGATTCCCAAAGGACCCATTATTCACAAAATCGTTTTTTGTTTTTGCCGGAACTTACTACCTTTACACAAAACGAGGAGTGATTTAGTGCTGTGCGCCCTTATAACACACAATAAAAAAATAAAAACTTTTTTGTTGTTGGCATTTTTGTAAACACCAAGTAATATCAAGATAAACTGTCCATATAGTTAATTTAAACACCACCTCTAACTAAAGTTATGTTACTTAACGAATCGATACTCAATTTCTAATGTTCGAATTTTGGGCACTTTAAGGCTATTTTGCAGAATTTCTATGTTTTTATAATCTCTCTCATTCATCATGAGATGTTAATGAGATGTTAATGAGACTATTTATGTTTCATATTATGTTAAAAACCCAAATGAACCATGAAACTGATTACGCAATGGCGTGCTCACCCTATACCAAACCTTAGATGCAAATGTAAAAATTGTAGGTCCAAAATTGCCGAATTTTAGGGGTATGGGTGAAAAACGTTTCAATTTTGAAATAATAATAGGCCTAAATTGTCTTTGTATCTGTCACGCATAATGTATCGTATGTCAGGTAAACTCACAATGTAATTTGTTTTGGGTTATATCCTCTAGGGAATTGCCCAGAGTACTGTTATTGACATTTTGATACTTTGAAAGCCTCATTTTTGTCTTAATTTAGGCCCTTAGTCTTAATTTGGGCCCTTAGTAATCATTTCTGGAATGTCTCGAATGCTTTATTCTAATAAATAAACATTAAAATTTCATAAAATCGTCAAGAAGTGTTACCTTCCAATTAGATTTTACGATACGATCATTTAAACAGATCGATAAAAATCGATATTTTTTGAACATTCCTAATCACAACATGTTACCATTAGGTCTTATCTAAATTCCAATCGCATATTTGGATTCCTTGTGAGATTACCGTTCAGAAAATATATACTTTTTATGTGTAGAACAAATAGTTATTGCGATATGCTAATTCGAATCTCAGATGGTGTAAAATGTAAAAATCTGGACATGCAACGGTAAAAGGGTGGCGAGTTCAAAACACACGGCCATATCTGAATAAGAAATGCTCGATTATTGATTGTTGTCTTTGATCGACTAAATTTGCATTCAATCTGCTCAAACCACTATGGTGCAACTACATGTACAGTGAGTGGTTTGTGGGTTGCATCTGATGTGTAACTGTTGCATCCAAATAAAACTGCTCTACCAATGACAATGTAATCTAACAAACTGATTTGCCCAACCTGGAAAGGTTGCTGCTACATACATGTGTACACCTGTTTAGCGGAGCAAAGAGGAACCAGTGGCGTATCTCAGTGGCGTGCGCAAGGGGGGGGGGGGGCACTATTGAGTCAGTCGGGGAAACTTAGGCCAGTCGGGGGTCTTTGGTACAAGCTTGTTTAGAGCCAAAATGTTGCTCAATCGTGCAAAAAAAAGAAAATATTTGCGCGCTACGCACGCAGTTCTTTACTCATAAAAATATTGTCGGTTCAATTTCATTTCTCGCCCCAATATGAATAACATAGCTACGTCATTGGGCTAGGTCGAGTAATCAAAGAGTGAGATTGGATGAACTAAAATTTGTTGCAATAAAACTATATTATGTTGAAGTGAAGCACTGAATCTATGGTGGAAAAAGTACAAATTTGACAAGAATTCATCACAAAATTATACTGAAATTTACCCCCTGAAACGGGTTTCATATGTTTTTAACCGCTAAAACCCATAAGCTTCCAGGGGCCGCTGCCCCCTGCATCCCCCCCCCCCCCCCCCCCCCCGCCAGGGGCCCTAAGGCGGGTTCCTGGACCACACCCATTAGAGCTTCGCGGCGAACGGTGCTTGCCGCGAACGGCGACCTACGCCCGCACTTTACGGTATCTCTATTTTTATATGGTCGGGGGAATTTCATTCACAATATCCTGCGCACGCCACTGGCGTATCTGGGATTCCTTGTCAGCCTTTTGAACACTTGACACTAAGGTTGCGGCTGGGCTGGGCTCTCCATTGTTCGAAAATGTGGGTTCCTGGCTTTTTGAAATCAGTGCATCAAAACACCCCTATGTGCCAATTTTCATGCTTCCTGCCAGAAGTGAACATCTTTTTCACATATCCGCTCCACTAACTGATTAGTACATCACGCAAAAAGAAAATTACTACAATTAGGCTATATTTCATACTTTTTGTAATTTAATATTTATTTAATTTAATGATAATGTAATTTACTTAAATATATTATAACCAATGTTTCGATATCTCTCGAAATCTCTCTAGATTTAATTATTGTTGATTTCCCGCCCGAATCGATCATTTAACATTTGTTATTGGAACACTTCAGTGTTTGCGGAATCTGTGAGGGCCTAACATCTAAAGACCGTCATACAGGGTATAAAAAATAAAATGCAAACCAAATCGTTCGTTTGAGCACAAGGATTCCGAAAAGGTATAGTTTGTCCCTTTTTCTATGTTTGGTTACCGAGTAAAACGTGAACAGGTCGTTGACCTTTACATATGGGGTTGACTTGCTCCGGTTTTAAATTTTGACCCCAATGCGCAAAGGTAAACGACCTTGTTTACGTTTAACTCGATAACTCGGTAACCAAACATCGGGAGTCGGACAAACTATACATTTTTAGAATCCTTGTGCTCGGACAACAATTTGATATGTTTGTTAGCTTAATTGAAGTTTAGTTTAGATTTGTGATCACCTGTATGGCGGCCATTTTAGATTTCGCCCACACTTTCAAAAGGGACAATCCGCTCTCAACGATTCACTTTGCACCCAAAATAGGTTGGTCAATTTTCTGTGGGATATTACAATTAAGTTGTGTTGTGTCTCAAGCGATGATTACTAAATCAATGCATTTGCTCTGATGTCCACCTGCCCAGAAACGGTCACAATGTTTAGTTTTTCGTACACGAGTGGAGTTAAATAAGTTGATTTGTACGCTACAGTACGATCAGAGTCAGGGGTCATGGCAGTATCCCATTAGCATTAGCGCTCGTGCATTGATTTCCTAATTTCTCTTAAAACAACACATCTGCATTTAATATAATGTATAATCTACGACGAAGTTCATTTTCCTCGGATCAATGGGTAAAGACTGAATTAACATGATTAACCCCCTGAGAACTATCGGCCGATTGGTTAATAAGATGGATCATTTATTGCACCAATGAGAGACATTGTTAGAATAATTGTATTCCTGATAAAGATGGGAGTGAAACATTTCGCAAGCTGCATTTGAATTGGCTATTCATATAAATACATCTTGTAATAAACCAATCAGAACCACTGTAAGATAGACAGGTAGACCCCAGGGGGTTAATAACCGGGGTAATAATTAGCCTAACAGTCGGATCAACGGAACGGGAATGTTTTTCTGTTCCGGTGCTACTTTCTCGCAATCTTGCTGGTCATGCAACACGAAAGGGCCTGTGTCGATCCCAAAGCCTTCATAACGATCCAGCTCCGTCTGAATATCGTTACAACCTCCTTTCCAAACAGCTGTTCTTGAAAAGATAAAGTTGCGTTGCTCGTAGACGAATGGATTATCTCTTGGAAACTGATTGCACTCATGAAAATTAAGATATATGTCATAGTCGGTGGCCAGGACGTATGTCTTAGCTGGAAAATTATCTGTATAGCAACAATGATAAAGTGCAAGGTGTATAATTATTGTTGTAGCGATGGCGTCTTAGAATTTGCTTGAAATGTCGGGGCAGTTATAGTTTAATCAGTTCCAAATTGGCGAAAATTGTGAGGCTAATATTTATCGGGGGCCCAAATAGAGTACTTGCTTGCCCACCGCTCGCTGATACTTGCTTATGATGTCCGAACGCACACTTTCACCAATAAATATGTGCAACGACATAGACAAATACAAGCCTCACAATTCTAGCCAATTTAAATGATAAAACTATAGTACAGTCGTAAAAGTGATAGGAATATTGTTTCTAAGCTATGATACAAGTTTTTGCTCGTAATTATTAAGCAAGATCTTAAAATGAGAAATGTGTACCAGGCAGATTATGTATTCAATAAAGGCTCGTCACTTAACTATAGGCCTACACGGTAATATAACGTACAGGGTGACCGAGACGTTTCGTTACCTTTTGATATCTACAGTAGAATAATCCGCAGAATAAAACTGAAAACATGTTTGGATAATGACGACTTGTAAAATTACTTTGATATCAAACTTACAATAGCAGCTATCTGTGTTGCCCAAGTAAAGAAAGTTTTCCGAACTGTAAAACTGCGCTTTCATATAAACGCGTGGTTACACGTAGGGGAGCGTGTTGGCGCCACGGTAGTTCCCTCGCCTTGCACCAATGAAATCCGGGTTCTAATCTGGGCACGACCGGGCTTTATGTGCATTTGGTTTATCACGATCCATGCACGCTCTCGCAGGTTTTCTCCGGGTTCTCCGGTTTCCTCCTGCTTTCAAAATAGGTGATCAGTTGTTTCGGTTATCAAAAACTTCCTTGACCCAATGGTATTTGGGGAGCTGCATTGAAAATGGTGGATGTTACAATCTAAGTGCGGATATGTTTGCGCTAGAAATTGGCAGCACCCTAGTCGATGCGACCTGATTCTGATGATTCACCAGCAGCGAAATTACAGCGCTTTGGAAAAGGCGCTACATAAATACTGATTGTTGTTGTTGTTGTTGTTGTTGTTGTTGTTGTTGTTGTTGTTGTTGTTGTTGTTGTTGTTGTTGTTGTTGTTGTTGTTGTTGTTGTTGTTGTTGTTGTTGTTGTTGTTGTTGTTATTGTTGTTATTATTATTATAATGAGTTTATATAATTAATTGGGTGCGAGAAAGGGTGAGAGGTAGATAAGAAAAAGGTTTGCTTGGTGATATATTTTTGATTTCATACTGAAATAAACCTTATAAGGAACAATATGAATGTTTAGGAAGCTAAAGAAAGCCTTTTTTGCAAAAGCAACATAAATGGAATGTGGGTACTCGCAGCACGTGATTACAGCTACGCCCCCCCCCCCCCCCCCCCTACACACACACCTGGCGTCCTGAACAAATGTGTGGCATTGCGAGTGAAACCTTTCAGCGTGTGTTGCATATTAAGGGGCCTCAGAATAGAAAACAAGTTTGGTAAGTTTAATCTATCCGATGTTTTACTGCGAATTTTTTTACGGAAGATGTAAATACTTAAGGTATCGTAACTTTTAGTGACATTCTATACATTGGTTCTCGGTAAATTGAGAGATCTTTATGAGATGAACCCATTTCGTGAGATTGGAGCACCGATTATATACTATGCTCGTAATACCATGAATACAGAGGAGAATGTTTTAAGGTAGTCATCGACTTATATTGGGTACTGTTTATGTATATATAACAAATGTCAAAAACAATTCGCGCATTGCGGCCGTACTTTGTTCATATATTTCCAGAATCACACTTATGCGCAATATTCCTATTTTTATTTTTCAATTTAAATGGTACTTACTGAAGGTATCGATCCAAGTAGAGTGATCAGTCTCATTTGGTAGTAACAGAAACAATTGAGCATTCTTGATTTCGCCACCGTCATACTCAATACTGGATTGCTCGATTGAAACTCGGCAGATATCTGAACCCGGGTTCGCATCATTGAAGCGTATTCTCATGCAGTGTCGTTCAAGTAGATCACCTTCCGAATAGTGAGCTATGAGGTACCACTGTTGGTTATAGAGCTTTGTGATGTCAAAATCTTTCATAGGGGTTACTTTTGGACACATGGACCTAAACCCCATTTATTAGAGCGAATAGACGGAAGCTGACTTTGAACCGATTGCATCTGAGACGATATGCAAACAGCCAAGAGGCCCATGGCTATACAATGAAGAGACATGCTGGAGACAGTTTCTTGATAAAATTCAGTTAATAAAACTTGTATTTGCCTGTTTAATAGGGATGAATTTTATTCTCAAGTGGATGACTCGGCTCGACTAGCTCAACTGCTTTTACTATTAATTCGTTTGCATTGATGTCGCAGTTATTGGGTAAAACATACGGTTTCAGTTGAAAACTTTTGATTGTCATTGTTTTATGTAAATTGTGCTGTTATGGTTATTGGGCATTGGTTACTCTGCAGTTTTATCCACCAACTCCAATTGATATATATATATTATTCTGATCATCTATTGTAGGAAGTCAATATACACTTTTTCATCCCACTCCTATTACTACATACTAATATAGTACAGAACAATCGTCTTTAGTCTATGCTGGTCAGAGACAGTTGTGTTATTAACTCGTCCAATACCTTGTTAAAGAAATTAATTTAGCATTCCGAAACGTCTGGCCCCCGTTTTAATGTGTTGTTTCTTTTGCCATTTAAATGCATATACCATCGCTGACTGGACGAGGGCGGGGAGTGTGCATGTACTCACTATTCATTGAAATCATCATCAAGCACAATAACACTACTAAGAATATCATCGTCGGGGGTCATTTATAAAACTTCCCGAGCACACAAATAAAAACTTCAACTCTAACTGGGAAACACTCCTTAACCAATTTAAACTTGTGATTGTCATTGTTTTATATAAATTGTGCTGTTATGGTTATTGGGCATTGGTGATTCTGCAGGTAACTTTTGACACATGAAACAGAATCATCGGCGTCAAGTAGATTTTATTCTTAACGGCGCTCAACTGACAATGACACAAATAACACTTTAAAACCGGTTTAGTGGCTAGAGTCCTGAGTGTTGCACAATTTCCGTATATTATCGATTACATCATTGCTTATTGACACGCAAAATTGCACCATTTAAACATTAAAATGAAAGTTGCAGATAATATATTCTTAGAGAGGTTTGTATATAAGGAGTTGCATGCTTGAACAAAATAGGTGAACTAAGTAAGTGCGATATTGTGCTTTTTGCTGCACCTTTCATTACGCAATTGTCAATGTCATAATGCCGGTGATATAAGAATTCCCATAATTCATAGCATTCAATATGGATTTAAAATTAATAATCTTTTCTGAGAGTAGGCCAGTGCGCATCAACGTTAAAAAACATGTGCTTCTGACCGGATTCGAACCAGCAATTTGTATAACTAGAACAACGGTCTTGCCAATAAGTTACAGAGTAAACTGACAGATGATCAGCGCAACATTAATCTATCTAGGTATTAAGTTCGAGGTTGTCCTTTAATTTCATTGCATACGTCATCCGAACGATGTATTTAAATGGATACGTAGTCACTTTGTTTTGATTTTTTTTTACATCATTCTCTGATTAGACTAGAATGATCAAATTATTTTCCCTAGAGTAGGCCAGCGCATATTCATGTTGAAACGAATGTGTGCATCAGACAGGATTCGAACCGGCAACCGTTGTGTCACTAGAACAACGCTTTTACATCGAGATACAGAGGAAACTGACAGAGGAGCAAAAGATGATAATGTAAAGTTTGACTCACCTGTTATTTCTGTTTTCTCCATGTGTCTGCTTGCCCTCAATATTTCGTTATATTCTCTCTATCCCGTTTCTCGCACCTAGTTTTATCCACCAACTCCAATTGATATATATATATATTTTATTCTGATCTTCTATTGTAGGAAGTCAATATCCACTTTTTCATCCCATTCCTATTACTACTAATACAGAACAATCGTCTTTAGTGTATGCAATCACACTTATGCGCAATATTCCTATTTTTATTTTTCAATTTAAATGGTACTCACTGAAGGTATCGATCCAAGTAGAGTGGTCAGTCTCATTTGGTAGTAACAGAACAAATTGAGCATTCTTGATTTCGCCACCGTCATACTCAATACTGGATTGCTCGATTGAAACTCGGCAGATATCTGAACCCGGGTTCGCATCATTGAAGAGTATCCTCATGCAGTGTCGTTCAAGTAGATCACCTTCCGAATAGTGAGCTATGAGATACCACTGTTGGTTATAGAGCTTTGTAATGTCAAAATCTTTCATAGGGGTTACTTTTGGACATGGACCTAAACCCCATTTACTAGAGCGAATAGACGGAAGCTGACTTTGAACCGATTGCATTTGAGACGATATGCAAACAGCCAAGAGGCCCATGGCTATACAATGAAGAGACATGCTGGAGACAGTTTCTTGATGAAATTCAGTTAATACAACTTGTATTTGCCTGTTTAATAGGGATGGATTTTATTCTCAAGTGTATGACTCGGCTCGACTAGCTCGACTGCTTTTATTATTAATTCGTTTGCATTGATGGCGCAGTTATTGGGTAAAACATACGGTTTCAGTTGAAAACTTGTGATTGTCATTGTTTTATGTAAATTATGCTGTTATGGTTATTGGGCATTGGTGATTCTGCAGGTAACTTTTGACACATGAAACAGAATCATCGGCGTCAAGTAGATTTCATTCTTAACGGCGCTCAAACTGACAATTACACAAATAACACTTTAAAACCGGTTTAGTGGCTAGAGTCCTGAGTGTTGCACAATTTCCGTATATTATCGATTACATCATTGCTTATTGACACGCAAAATTGCACCATTTAAACATTAAAATGAAAGTTGCAGATAATATATTCTTAGAGAGGTTTGTATATAAGGAGTTGCATGCTTGAACAAAATAGGTGAACTAAGTAAGTGCGATATTGTGCTTTTTGCTGCACCTTTCATTACGCAATTGTCAATGTCATAATGCCGGTGATATAAGAATTCCCATAATTCATAGCATTCAATATGGATTTAAAATTAATAATCTTTTCTGAGAGTAGGCCAGTGCGCATCAACGTTAAAAAACATATGCTTCTGACCGGATTCGAACCAGCAATTTGTATAACTAGAACAACGGTCTTGCCAATAAGTTACAGAGTAAACTGACAGATGATCAGCGCAACATTAATCTATCTAGGTATTAAGTTCGAGGTTGTCCTTTAATTTCATTGCATACGTCATCCGAACGATGTATTTAAATGGATACGTAGTCACTTTGTTTTGATTTTTTTTTACATCATTCTCTGATTAGACTAGAATGATCAAATTATTTTCCCTAGAGTAGGCCAGCGCATATTCATGTTGAAACGAATGTGTGCATCAGACAGGATTCGAACCGGCAACCGTTGTGTCACTAGAACAACGCTTTTACATCGAGATACAGAGGAAACTGACAGAGGAGCAAAAGATGATAATGTAAAGTTTGACTCACCTGTTATTTCTGTTTTCTCCATGTGTCTGCTTGCCCTCAATATTTCGTTATATTCTCTCTATCCCGTTTCTCGCACCTAGTTTTATCCACCAACTCCAATTGATATATATATATTTTTTATTCTGATCTTCTATTGTAGGAAGTCAATATCCACTTTTTCATCCCATTCCTATTACTACTAATACAGAACAATCGTCTTTAGTGTATGCTGGTCAGAGACAGTTGTGTTATTAACTCGTCCAATACCTTGTTAAAGAAATTAATTTAGCATTCCGAAACGTCTGGCCCCCGTTTTAATGTGTTGTTTCTTTTGCCATTTAAATGCATATATCATCGCTGACTGGAAGAGGGCGTGGAGTTTGCATGTACTCACTATTCATTGAAATCATCATCAAGCACAATAACACTACTAAGAATATCATCGTCGGGGGTCATTTATAAAACTTCCCGAGCACACAAATAAAAACTTCAACTCTAACTGGGAAACACTCCTTAACCAATTTAAAACAACGTCTACATTCTCGGAGACTATAACATCAACTTACTCAACCACAATACTAATCCGCACATTAACGACTTCATCAATACTTCACTCGGTAACTCGTTCATTCCCAAAGTTGCTATACCTGGTTTTTCAAATCGATAAACCTGGTTTACCAAATTCGATCAGCATGGTTTTGATAAACCAGGTTAATCGACCGATAAACCAGGGTTATCGGTTGAAAAACCAGGTTTATCGGCTGAAATACCAGGTTTATCGAACGATAAACCAGGTTTGTTTGTCGGCTGATAAATCAGGTTTATCGATCCGAAAAACAGGTTTATCGATCTAAAAACCAGCTTTATTGGCCGATAAAAATGGTTTATCAAAACCTTGCTTATCGAAGTATCAATCCTAGCTTATCGAATTTGTTGAACCAGGTTTACCAGCCGATTGACCAGGTTTATAAGCCGAAACCAGGTATATCGTTCGATAAACCCTTTATCAAAACCCTTGCTTATCGAATTTGTTATCGATTTGAAAAACCTGGTTTATCGGTCGGTTAACCTAGTTGATCAAAAACCTTGCTTATCGAATTTAATAAACCAGGTTCATCGAATTGAAAAAAAATGTTTATCTGCCGAAAAACATGGTTGATCAAACCTTGCTTATCGAATTTGATAAACCAGGTTTATCGACGCGAAAAGAAAGACAAATATTTATTGATTCCAAAAGCAACGTTTTTGATCAACCTAGTTAATCGGCCGCGTGCCGCAATAATAATATTACTACAAATATTTCACATTTGAATTTTTGTTTTTATTTCAAGTTACTAGTAATTTACTTAAATATATCATAATTAATGTTTCGATCGGGGTTTCGTAATTTTCGAAATAACTTTAGATTTAATCATTATTTCTTGTTGAATTCCCGCCCGAATAGATGATATGTAGCAGGAATAACTACAATATTAAAGCTGAAGTTAGTTGAACAAGAGAACAAACAATAAATGAATTTAAAGATAACAATAGTTAAAAGCTACTCAATGAGTGGTCATGAACCAATCAGTGATCGGAAAGCGGAAAACGAAATTACACGTCGTTCATGTTGCACCCAAAAGAGGTGTACGACATGTACGGCGTCATGGGAGTATATTCATATCAAATTTAGCGCTCGTGCCTTGATTTCTGAATTTCTCTTAAGCAATACATATATGAAGAGCTTTGTTGCAAAAGGGCCACCAGACCACTCCAACATGTTACTCATTTTGCGTTATTGAATTTGCATTGACAAGTCCATGGAATTAATCAAACTATTGTATGGTTGTGTTCATTACTGTTTCTATGACTTGGATAAGTGCATCCATGCAAGCCAATTGAGGCACCAACAATACAAGCCACATTCATCATCTGAAAAGCCATCCATTCAATAATGCAAAAAGAGTAACAGGTAGAAATGGATGTAGGCCCTTTTGCAACACAGCTCTTCATATATTGAATGACGTATAATCTACGACGAAGTGCATTTTCCTTGGATAAATAAATGTAGAGAAGTACTATTATGGTGCTCATTTCTCGCAATCTTCCTGGTCGTGCCACATGAATGGACCTGTGTCGATCCCAAAGCTTTCAAAACGATCCAGACCCTTCTGAAAATCTTTGAGACCTCCTTTCCAAACAGCCTGTCGAGACAAGATAACGTTGTGTTGCTCGTACAAGAATGGATTATCTCTTGGAAACTGATTGCATTCATGAAACAGAATATATTTGTCGTAGTCGGTGGCCAGCACGTATGTCTTAATTGCAACGTTATCTGTAAAACAATACACACACAATCAATTGACAGGTGTTTTATTCTTGTGTAGCGTTGTCGCAGCCGCGCAAGGTGCCTGAAGTTCAATCTTTACTACGTCCACAGTCAGGCGATTCCTAATAGGGATGTTGTTTCGGGAAAAAATATGGTGTTTTGGTTTTTCTTATTTTCTTTAGGAAAGTGTTATCACATATTTGTTCGTACAATGAACACAAATGTTAACTTATTTGAGGAAGCAGGCACACACTTAATATGCTGACACACTATGATAGAAGGACGTATGACAAGCGTTGACATTTTGCGAAATATATCTCAAGATATTTCCATGTTTCGTTTAAAAAAAATTAACAATCTGTTTTACATGTAGTTATGTATGTATGTCAAATAATTACGCTGCATGTATGGTTAACTCTCATGAAAATAGTGCAAATGAGATTTCAGAAGTTGAAAAAAAAAATTGTCTCCAATTTTATTTATTACACTATTTTTTAATAGTAGACATGTACTGGATACTAGATTTAAAATTTTGTGAACAACACTCATTGCATTTTTGTACAATATAACGTTGAATTTATATTATAATATCACTTGTTTGCAGATTTTGTTCCATGTTTATTACGTTATATACTTCCTATCATCTCTAAAACAGAACGAGTTTACAAATTGTGATGCCAAAAACACAAAATTATAGTTACGAAAGCATACTTCTACCAATTACAGCGAACAAAATGCAATGTAATTTTGTAAATTGCAAGTATTATGAATCGTTTTTGGTCTTCACATCACTGTTTGAACCTCAGCTTTAAAACTAAAAAATGCACGGTTTTCCAAAATGAATATCTTTGTGCAAAGTATAAAATATATCTTTAATCGTATATTTTTCCAAGCGTTATAATGTGTTTTTAAAAGTTAGCTCAGAAACAATAAATATTATGCTTTACCAAAAACGCTGGCATTGGTATTCGGACTTTATGGGGTGGGTAACGTAATAAACATATACAAACACATGTAAACAAATATATTCAACATCGACCAAGTCAGTTTATTTTGTACACAGACACATCTAGTAAATGGTATTTTAGTAAGTTAGGTTGCCCAAAGTCCACTAAAAGACAGTGCTATATATTTTCGACTTGCTCTTTTGATGTAGGGTAAATATGGTGAATAACGTAATAAACATGGTCACTAAATCGACAGATGTAACATGGCACTTTACAGATATGTTGTTAGACCATGACATTATTACCTTTATGTAAATTTTAATAGCACTAAATATTGAATAGCCTTTTATCTCTTAAAATTAGTAAGATATTGATTTGTTTTATTTAAAACGATGGTAGTAGAATTGTTAATAAGACTGTACTCTGGTGACCTTTTTGTCTCCACTATTGCATTTGGTTCTGCCGGTATCGCCATTGGTTTTTTGCACTGTGTGGCACATATTTCTGTATAATAATGATAACAAAAACAAAACAAAGTTGATGACATATATTGCAGCTGTTTTAGCTAGGTATACCGTATTTATTCACACAATTATACGAATTGGTTTATTACGTTATCCAATAGCCATAGAACTATGCATCATTGAAGCATGCAAACAAACGAGATTGTGTCAGTATGTGAGACAATATGTATGTACACTAAGTTAACATTCATAAACACATAATAAATGTTGAATCACTATGAACGGGGTGAAATTATATTTATCAAATGATGAAAAGTTTATTACGTTGTCCATTATAAGGTGGTTTCAGTCCTCACATAGAATAGTCCACATATTTAAATTATAACATTGGATACAATGTATGGTACTCCAGTACATCAATCATGAAAATTACTGAATTGATGCCAACATTAACATGAGAATAGACAATGAGGTTGGTTACGTTATCCTGTTTATTACGTTATTGGCGACAGCAACAGTGCCTAATACTAGCTTATAACATATATACAACGCAGTCAATGTACACGTTAGCGATACCTACTGCATTTCTTCACATTATAAACCCCATTTCGATATCATAGGTCCATTTGCAATGTTCTTAAGAGATCTATATGACTTCAACTTTCATTCAGCTTAATTTTCATATTACTCACAAGAACAAAATAATGAATTCTTACCATTCGTCGTGTTTTTTTCGCACTGTATTTTCAACAAGTACTCCCAATGTATGCCTGCGAAAAGGGCCTGCCACATGTATTTGCTTAATACAGTCGTAGAGTGTGGCTGTCTCTTTATCGATTTATTCGATAACGTAATAAACGATAACGTAGTAAACGTTTTTCGTACACATAGTACCATGTAGACGATCTGGAAAGAGCTAGCGAGTGCTCCAAGTAACCACAGAGTCTATGTGTATATATCAAATAGGTTTTTAACAAAAAGTTGTGTTTTGATACATAGTTCGGGAGAAATCTGAATAACGTAATAAACATCCTTAACAAGGTCGCATGCTTTGCAGCATTTTGATTTATTCTCAAGGTCAGACATGCTGCTAACGAATTTTGAAATTATTTTTTTCAAATACCAATGTTCTTTTAGATTCAGAATATGTACGTTTTAATGTTTAAATGGCAATTTTGAACAATTTTGATATTCTATATATCGCAGGTAACGTAATAAACATCAATATCTCGGACAGAATATATTAAATTGAAACAGGTTATCATCGTAAAAAATGTGCATTTTTTTCCTAACCATGGAATATCGCTATATGTTCCCTACAAATTAGGACACGTTTTGTAGAAAGTGTTGTACTTTTCGTATTGTAATTAATAAAGGCAACATTTACTGTTATGCCGCGGACATGGAAATTTCGCTAATTTGGGGTATATGAGCGCAATTTTTTTCGTGAAAACACGATCAGAAGTATAGCAAAGTATATATGTCCAAATAGAAAACATCGAGATCTATCCAGAAAATAAGTTTTTCAAGCAAAAAAACATTGTATAAAACGGTAGTGGACCAAAGACATCAAAAAGTTCGTTTTGCACTGTTTTCATGAGAGTTAACCGTATACTTTTTGTCATACCTTTTGATAATCCACACCACACTTTCATATACATTTTCTTATCCAATTTAAATGGTACTCACGTAAAGTATCGATCCAAGAAGAGTGATCAGTCTCATTTGGTAGTAACAGAAAGTATTGAGCATCTCTAATTTCGCCATCGTCATACTCAATACTCGACCGCTTGACTGAAACTCGGCAGATATCTGAACCTGGATTTGCATCACTAAAGCGGAGTCTCGTGCAGTGCCGATCTAATAGATGACTTTCCGCATAGTGTACTACCAGGTACCACTGTTGGTTATAGAGCTTTGTGATGTCAAAATCCTTCATAGGAGTTACTTGTGGACATGGACCAAAACCCCATCTACTAGAGCGAATAGAGGGAGGCTGACTTTGAACCAATTGCATATGAGACGATATGCAAACAGCCGCGAGGACCATGGCTACACAATGAAGAAACATGACAGTTGGTGACAGTTTCTGGATGAAATTCAATTAATAAAACTTGTATTTGCTTGTTTAATAGGGATGAATTTTATCCTCAAGTGGATGACTCGGCTGGACTATCTCAACTGCTTTATTACTAATTCTCTTGCATTGATGGCGCAGTTATTGGGTACAACATACGGTTTCAGTTGAAAAATACGGTTTCAGTGGAAACACTTTTGATTGTCATTGTATTATGTAAATTGTGTTGTTATGGTCTTAACCATTCGTTATTCTACGGGTAAATGTTAACGCCTGAAACAGAATCACCGGCGTCAAGCAGATTTCATTCTTAAAGGCGCTGAAACTGACAATTACACAGATAACGCACATTGTTCGTACATTGTCGAGTACATCATTGCTTATTGATACTCAAAATTGCACCATTTAATCTTTAAATTCAAAGTTGCAGATAGAATCTATTCTTAGGGAGGTTTGTATATAAGGAGTTGCATGCTTGAACAAATTGGGTGAACAAAGTGAGTGCGAAAGTGTACTTTTTGCTGCAACTTTCATTACGCAATTTTCAAATGTCATGATACCGGTGTATTTAATTATTTTATAACTACATGATTAATTTCATACTCAAGTAATAATTCAATTATGATCTTTGTTTATACATCATCATATTATCTGATATAATCGAAGTCAGAAAGTAGCAAGTAAAATGTATTGAAAATCATTTTAAGAGACAAAATCCTACATACAATAAAAAAGCGAAACAGTGTTGAGATACATAGGGAGGAACATTAGCAATGCAAATTTAACCTTAAGAGATTGGCAGTTTCTCTGAAAATCAATTGTGATTTTTAGCGAAACAGAGTTAAGAGATAGGAGGAACATTAGCAATGCAAATTTAACCTTAAGAGATTTGCAGTTTCTCTGAAAATCAATTGTGATTTTTAGCGAAACAGAGTTAAGAGATAGGAGGAACATTAGCAATGCAAATTTAACCTTAAGAGATTGGCAGTTTCTCTGAAAATCAATTGTGATTTTTAGCGAAACAGAGTTAAGAGATAGGAGGAACATAAGCAATGCAAATTTAACCTTAAGAGATTGGCAGTTTCTCTGAAAATCAATTGTGATTTTTAGCGAAACAGAGTTAAGAGATAGGGAGGAACATTAGCAATGCAAATTTAACCTTAAGAGATTGGCAGTTTCTCTGAAAATCAATTGTGATTTTTAGCGAAACAGTGTTAAGAGATAGGGAGGAACATTAGCAATGCAAATTTAACCTTAAGAGATTGGCAGTTTCTCTGAAAATCAATTGTGATTTTTAGCGAAACAGTGTTAAGAGATAGGGAGGAACATTAGCAATGCAAATTTAACCTTAAGAGATTGGCAGTTTCTCTGAAAATCAATTGTGATTTTTAGCGAAACCGAAACAGTGTTAAGAGATAGGGAGGAACATTAGCAATGCAAATTTAACCTTACGAGATTGGCAGTTTCTCTGAAAATCAATTGTGATTTTTAGCGAAACAGTGTTAAGAGATAGGAGGAATATTAGCAATGCAAATTTAACCATAAAAGATTGGCAGTTTCTCTGAAAATCAATTGTGATTTTTAGCGAAACCGTGTTAAGAGATAGGATGAACATTAGCAATGCAAATTTAACTATCAATTTCTGATGCTGCCCTGCCGCAGTAGCGTAACTAGGGTCTACAATTTGGGGTCGGGGACATGTGGGGGGACAGGCATGTCATAAGGGGTCATATCTTACTATTTTAGTATTGAGTTTGTCATTTCATTTTGGGGGCAAGCCTTCTGGCATTGGGGGGGGGGGGGGGGGCAAATGCACTCCCCCCCCCCCCCCTTCCCTCTAGTTACGCCACTGCATTGCCGGGCCCGTGCAGTGGCTTGTTTCGCTAACAATAAATTGTGATTTTTAACGAAACAGTGTTGAGAGATATGCCGTTTCGCTGAAACGGCTAGCTAGCGAAACGGCCTATCTCTTAACACTGTTTCACTAAAAATCAAAACGAGCCCACTGCACATCTGAACAGAGTAGTTGCGTATCCAGGGGGGGGGGGGGGGGCAGGGGGTGCAAACAGGGGGTAAATGTTCCCCCATCAGTAGAGTTTGCAAAGGAAGCAAAAAAGAAAACGATTTAAAAATGTGCAATAAGATGTAAACATGAACATGTTATCTTAGGGTAAATAAAGAATCATGTGAGGGGCTACTAACTACAGATGAGTGTAAAATATCATTGGATAAAATGGCAAACGGTAAAAGTCCCGGTTGTGATGGCTTAACAGCAGAATTTTACAAGCATCACTGGAATCTTATAGGCCAATTGGTCTTTAATTCTTTTAATGAAGCATATGAAAATAACAAACTCTGATCTACACATTTATTATTTGTCTGATTCATAAAGGAAAAGGACTTCCGGGAAACAATCTTGACAGGGAAACCTATTACACTTTTGAATGTAGACTACAAAATTGCAGCAAAAACACTTGCTTCAAGAATGAATAAAATATTACCCACTATAATAAATTCAGATCAAAACGGTTTTATATGTAAGCGTGGAGCAGCATTAGGTATTCGACTGATAGAAGATGTTTTAAGATAAACCGAAGAAAATTATACTGAGGTTGCTATGATTGGTATTGATTTTCGTAAAGCGTTTGATACAATAAGAAGAGATTTTATTTTATATGCTATTGAAAGTTTTAACTTTGGGGAATCCATGAAAAAATGGATAACTACGAGGGTCATTCAATAAATAAACCTAACCTGTAAGTTCTACCTCCTCACTCATAACATCGCTAATATGAATGTCAGCCTTATAATATTTGTCATGATTATAGCTCTGAATCATAGCTACACATTTATAGTAAATGCAAATTGATACCTATTTCACTTTTGTCATGATGCAATCAAAGCCAGAGAGAGATTTTGGCCAACGGACACGGAAAATTACCCCAAAGATAAATACATGTTTTTTCATTTTCTTTCCTTAGGTATAACTGCCCGATTTAAATGCTGAAATAGAAAACAATGGATGATTTCTGAATATAATGCTATACTATCATATATAAATCAGATTGTAGACGATATTAACCTTGTAGCTTGCAAATACATGTAGTATAATATCAACTCGAATGTATTGACACGCCTTTAGCATACTGGAATACTAATATTCAGTCAAATGTTCGTTGTTACAAGTCAAGCCACAGTGATGCCTCGAATGTTAAATCTTAACATGATAGTAACTTTATTAGTTTCCTTATATGCAACATTCAGAATAGTTAATCAGGTAGTCAGTAATAGAAAATTATATGGCCGCCATTCAAACATAGAAGATTTAGTAAAATTGTTCTAAATCAACTATTTATGAAATTTATACCACAAGATTTCACCATTGTGTTCTCTATAATAATGTGCATAATTCTAGATGGATTGGTTGTGCCAGTTGTACTTGCTTGTTACCGTGGAAACCATCAAAAATAAACAAAAATAAACATTTTTGGGCAGAAATCAAGGTCTTTGTCCACTATTCATATTATTGCTTTTACACTAGTATCATCAGCAATAGGCCTACAAAATGTTGTGATTGGCAATTATATATAATTGTGATGATGATGTTGATGAATTTTAGTGGTTTCCAAACCTTTTAAAAGGCGGTTTGGTGAAAAAAGGACAAAATAACTCCCTTTTCCAAAAAATTCACAAATGTTCTCCAACCTACGGCTTGTAAACCACTACAGTTCCTTAGATACATGAAATATAAAACTAGCCAGATGCAGATTCCATAACTTAAGGAGCCCAACTGCCCAACATGCTTTGGGTTAAAAGTTAATTCATATAGGTAGCATCTGTTATATTATCTTAAATCTCTATGTTTAATAATTCAATATCTTAAAACTAACTGCACTTTAGGGCAGCACATACGTTGATAGTTTATGTTCTTCTAACTAATTTGCCCATGTTACATTACAATATTTGTTATCAAATCCTGTCTTCACTCAAAAACAACTGCATGGTTTCGTGGAAGCAGGTCACACATGAACAGTCCAACGTGTAACAAGTATACTTTGCTGGTTGTCAGGCAAAGGAGTCTATTATGGATGATAATTTCTCGGTCATATGTGGCGCCGTCGCAGTGACTCCAATTGATAAGTAAGGGTAGTTGTTATAAAAACAAAAAACAATCAATATCAAAATGGTGGCAAATGTTTAGAGGGCAAGGAATCATGTCTGAGAATTATTGTGGGTTCTGGGTTGTATATGTATACTAAGTCATTGGGTTTCACGGGTGCTCATTGAATTTGAAGCTATTTACATGTACATTAATATTTTGAATTATGGATGCCCCAGCAATTTGCTGAAACTTAATCATAAACCGGATCGTTGAAAGGCATCGAAGCGCATCTAAATTATTCATAAGATATTTTTCGCAAATAAAACATCAGGCACAAAATTAAAACGGAGTTGCGCAAATTGTGTTTCATTATTAGTATTGATAAAATTCAGCTGAAATAAACCCCATTTTCCTTATAAAATAGACCGGAAATGGCCTCATGATGCATCAAAACTTCAAAATTTCCCGGGCTACGAATTTTGGTTTCATTGAGTGGTTCATTTTTTTAATAAATTATAGTGCTATAATATACAACTTCATGGGCATTTACAATGTGTCAATATGTATTAAAATATGCCAGGAAATGGCCCTTAAGCTCTTTAAAATCTCAGGATTTCGGAATACCACACGCCGCAGGACGCTCCACTTGTGGGCTCGTTTTGCTTTCCTGATCATATTTAAAAACAAACCCCATATTAACTGAGAGGGCTGGCTATGGGCCTGGTAGACAGTACACAACCATGACATTACCGATGATTAAAGAATTGCTCGCAATACAAATGCACTGGGGTGAAACTTTCAAACCCTCTCTCAGTCATTTGTCCGTCTGCTGCTATTATTTAGTACCCTCATTTGTTGTATTACTTTGAATTTTGGAATTGAGTGACAGAAATAGTATCAGCAGCATGTGTGACTACACGAGGGAACAACAACTATATTCATCGTCATAAAGCTCTACATGAAAGAACAAACAAATTACTAGATTGGGTTTTTGTTACCTGCATATGCAATTTTGCCATGATAGATTGCGTGCTTTTTTATTGGATGATTGTGTATTAATACAGCAATTTATTAAAAGTGGGAGTGACAAGTCGTGTCTCTTTCATTGGTTAAATGTATATCTGAATAAGAAATGCTCGATTATTGATTGTGGTCTTTGATCGACTAAATTTGCATTCAATCTGCTCAAACCACTATGGTGCAACTACATGTACAGTGAGTGGTTTGTGGGTTGCATCTGATGTGTAACTGTTGCATCCAAATAAAACTGCTCTACCAACCAATGACAATGCAATCTAACAAACTGATTTGCCCAACCCGGAAAGGTTGCTGCAACATACATGTACACACATGATGAGCGGAGCAAAGAGGAACCAGTGGCGTATCTGTGATTCCTTGTCAGCCTTTTGAACACTTGACACTAAGGTTGCGGCTGGGCTGGGCTCTCTATTCCGCTAAACGACTTCGCACCATAAACACAATGCAGGCGTAGCGCGCAAATATTTCAATCTTTCAAATCTGGCCATCATTATGGTACATACGAAAATTACGAACAAATACGATTCTGATAAGTGTACAATGTTTCACCAAAATAGGTATTGAGTTAAGAAATATGTCACTAAGTCAATTTAAGTTATGTATCACTACTTCAAACTAAATTATTTAGGCCAAACAAAGAAAAAAGTTTGTCTCAGAAACATTTTGCAAAAAAGAGCTGTGCGATTTTTTTTTTGATTTTTTTTTTAGAAAATAGGCTATGAAGTATGCGATTTTTAGGCCTCCGCGCATAGACCTACGCGCCGTAGCTCCTTTCACATACCAATGCGGGCGGGCTTCTAAGACAAACCTTCTTCAGACGACGCTGGACACGGGCGTATTTACGAATATTCAGGCAAAAATATGCGAACGAGGTTACGTGATCAAGTGAATGGGACGAACGCTTAACAACGGTTTAAATTCAAAAAATGATACTGACAATGGGGATGGTTAGCCATCCTCAGTGGTTTTAGGATGAAATAATTTAGTTCCAACGTGTGATGAATTTTATTGGGTCATATAATCAAAATTCACTGTTACATTGAAACCAACGGAAATTCAAAATTAACGGCCGTTCGTATCCACCGTCGTCTGCCTTCCTCTTTGTTTGGCCTTAGTATGGTATTTTAGCATTTTATATTATGTGTACATACCTTTTCTTTTCTTCTTTGTAAATAATCTGTTATGTATGCATACAATGAGGGCCTACTTGAAAAGCAGTGTTGGACACTGAATTATTTTACCCTCAATAAAAAAGTATAAATAAATAAAAACTAATGACCACAAGACAAGTGATCCTTTAATGCCCGCAAGGGATCATCTAATGACCGCAATGGATCATCTAATGACCACAGGTGATCATTTAATGACCACAAGGGATCATTTAATGATCCCTTGTGGTCATTAGAAGATCCTTCATGGTCATTAGATGATCCTTCATGGTCATTAGATGATCCTTCATGGTCATTAGATGATCCTTCATGGTCATTAGATGATCCCTCATGGTCATCTCGTTATCATTAGATGATCCCTCGTTGTCATTAGATGATCCCTCGTGGTCATTATATGATCACTTGTGGTCATTATATGATCACTTGTGGTCATTAGATGACCACGTGTGGTCATTAGATGACCACGTGTGGTCATTAGATGACCACGTGTGGTCATTAGATGACCACGTGTGGTCATTAGATGACCACGTGTGGTCATTAGATGACCACGTGTGGTCATTAGATGATTACTTGTGGTCATTAATTGATCCCTCGTGGTTAAATATTCACTTTATATGATCACTCGTGGTTAAATATTCACTTTATATGTTATATAATTGCGTTGTAATACTACATTATCACTTAGGTTATTAAATAACCGTCTAGGTTCATTAAATAGCCGTCTAGGTTCATTAAATGAGTGATTTTGACATTTTTGTACACCAAAACGCCATTTAAAAGGTTTCCATGGAGACCAGTCCAATGAAATGCCAGTGTACTACCCAAATTATGTACATGTGTAAATTATGTACATTGCAGATGATACTAAAACATTACTTAAGCAATATCATGATCGATAGTTTACAAACACCTTCAAATAGAAGTAATTTTAGAGGTATTTCCCCCTGAAAATGTATGTTTTTGATGGTTTCCATGGCAACAAGTAATATTCCAAATATGATTAGCTCAACCAATCTGTCTAAAACTCTGTATCATGTTATAGAGAACAAATTGGTGAAATTTCATGGTATTTATCTCAAAAATGGTTGATTTGGAGCCACTTTAATAAATCGTCTATGTTGTAATGGCGGCCATTATAATATCAAAGGTGGCCGCCAAGCCACTGCTCGAAAAATGTGGGTTTCTTGATTTTTAGAATCAGCGCTTGAAAGCACCTCTAAAAGCTCATTTTATTCTTCCTGCCAGAAGGGAACCTCTTGTTGACATCCTGTGCATAATATAATGTTTTACAAGTAAGAGATTGGTGAAAATGTGTGAAAATTGTTGAAAAGGAGTGATTTTGACATATGTTCATCAACCCGCCATTTAAAAGTTTTCCATGGAAACCACTCAAATTTGAAATGCAAATTTTGTGTCAAAATTATGCATAATTGCAGATGATACTAAAAGCAATATCATGATGATTAGTAAACAATAACCTCCAAATTAGAGGTATTTTACCCAAGAATATCTTATATTCATGGTTTCCACGGTAACCAGTAATAATTAAAGTACAATATTGGCACAGCGAATCCATCTATCTAAATGTATATATGACCTTGTTATACAGAACATATTGGTGAAATCGCGGGATATAAACCTCAATAATAGTTGATTTAGAGCAATCTTACTAAATCTTTTTTATTTGAATGGCGGCCATTTTGAAATCCTAGATGGCCACGCACCATTGTTCGAAAATGTGGGTTCCTGGCTTTTTGAAAACAGTGAATCAAAACACCCCTATGTGCCAATGTTCATGCTTCCTGCCAGAGGTGAACATCTTTTTCACATATCCGCTCCACTAACTGATTAGTACATCACGCAAAAAGAAAATGACTACAATTAGGCTATATTTCATACATTTTGTAATTTAATATTTATTTAATTTAATGATAATGTAATTTACTTAAATATATTATAACCAATGTTTCGATATCTCTCGAAATCTCTCTAGATTTAATAATTGTTGATTTCCCGCCCGAATCGATTATTTATCATTTGTTATTGGAACACATAAGTGTTGGTGGAATCTGTGAGGGCCTAATATCTTAAGGCCGTCATACAGGGTATACAAAAATAAAATGCAAACCAAATCGTTCGTCTAAGCACAAGGATTCCGAAAAGGTATAGTTTGCCCCATTTCCTATGTTTGGTTACCGAGTAAAACGTGAACAGGTCGTTGACCTTTACATATGGGGTTGACATTTAAACTTGCTCTGGTTTTAATTTTGACCCCATGCGCAAAGGTAAACGACCTTGTTTACGTTTAACTCGATAACTCGGTAATTAAACATCGGGAGTCGGACAAACTATACATTTTTAGAATCCTTGTGCTCGGACAACAATTTGATATGTTTGTTAGCTTAATTGAAGTTTAGTTTACATTTTTGATCACCTGTATGGCGGCCATTTTATATTTCGCCCACACCTTCAAAAGGTACAACCCGCCAAATGTGTTAAATGACCTTAGAAGACAAATCCACTGAGAAACGAACCTACGCTCTCAACGCTTCACTTTGCACCCAAAATAGGTTGGTCAATTTTCTGTGGGATATTACAATTAAGTTGTGTTGTGTCTCAAGCGATGATTACTAAATCAATGCATTTGCTCTGACGTCCACCTGCCCAGAAACGGTACACAATGTTTAGTTTTTCGTACACGAGTGGAGTTAAATAGGTTGATTTGTACGCTACAGTACGATTAGAGTCAGGGGTCAGGGGTCATGGCACTATCCCATTAGCATTAGCGCTCGTACATTGATTTCCTAATTTCTCTTTAAAAAACACATCTGCATTTAATATTAATGTATAATCTACGACGAAGTTCATTTTCCTCGGATCAATGGGTAAAGACTAAATTAACATGATTAATAACCGGGGTAATAATTAGCCTAACAGTAGGCTCAACGGAACGGGAATGTATTTCTGTTCCGGTGCTAATTTCTCGCAATCTTGCTGGTCATGCAACACGAAAGGGCCTGTGTCGATTCCAAAGCCTTCATAACGATCCAGCTCCGTCTGAATATCGTTACAACCTCCTTTCCAAACAGCTGTTCTTGAAAAGATAAAGTTGCGTTGCTCATAGAAGAATGGATTATCTCTTGGAAACTGATTGCACTCATGAAAATTAAGATATATGTCATAGTCGGTGGCCAGGACGTATGTCTTAGCTGGAAAATTATCTGTATAGCAACAATGATAAAGTGCAAGGTGTATTATTGTTGTAGCGATGGCGTCTTAGAATTTGCTTGAAATGTCGGGGCAGTTATAGTTTAATCAGTTCCAAATTGGCGAAAACTGTGAGGCTAAAAAATATTGGGGGCCCAAATGGAGTACTTGCTTGCCCACCACTCGCTGATACTTATGATGTCCGAACGCACACTTTCACCAATAAATGTGTGCAACGACATGGATTCTTTTTCTCATAGTCAAATACAAGCCACACAATTCTCGCCAATTTAAATGATAAAACTATAGTACAGTCGTAAAAGTAATAGGAATATTGTTTCTAAGCTATGATACAAGTTTTTGCTCGTAGTTATTAAGCAAGGTTTAAAACAAGATATTAAAATCATTTTTGTCATACAAATTGCCACATGTTACAAATGGATGACACACACTTCTACCCCGGTGTGCGTTACAAAAAAGCGTTTAAAGAGTCCGTGCTAACATGTATCAGCGAGGCATCAATCAAAGTGTCGTGTATTTTTGATAGAGACAAAATGTTAAAAGACTTTATAAGAAACACGAACGAGGAGTTCAATGTTTATCTTAAAATGAGAAATGTGTACCAGGCAGATTATGTATTCAATAAAGCCTCGTCACTTAACTATAGGCCTACACGGTATTATAACGTACAGGGTGACCGAGACGTTTCGTTACCTTTTGATATCTACAGTAAAATAATCCGCAGAATAAAACTGAAAACATGTTTGAATAATGACGACTTGTAAAATTACTTTGATATAAAACGTACAATAGCAGCTATCTGTGTTGCCCAAGTAAAGAAAGTTTTCCGAACTGTAAAACTGCGCTTTCATATAAACGCGTGGTTACACGTAGGGGAGCGTGTTGGCGCAGCGGTAGTTCCCTCGCCTTGCACCAATGAAATTCGGGTTCAAATCTGGGCACGACCGGGCTTTATGTGCATTTGGTTTATCACGATCCATGCACGCTCTCGCAGGTTTTCTCCGGGTTCTCCGGTTTCCTCCTGCTTTCAAAATCGGTGATCAGTTGTTTCGGTTATCAAAAACTTCCTTGACCCAATGGTAGTTGGGGAGCCGCATTGAAAAATGGTAGATGTTACAATCTAAGTGCGGATAGGTTTGCGCTAGAAATTGGCAGCACCCTAGTTGATGCGACCTGATTCTGATGATTCACCAGCAGCGAAATTACAGCGCTTTGGAAAAGGCGCTATATAAATACTGATTATTATTATTATTATTATTATAATGAGTGTATATAATTAATTGGGTGCGAGAAAGGGTGGGTGAGAGGTAGATAAGAAAAAGGTTTCCTTGGTGATATATTTATGATTTCATACTGAAATAAACCTTATAAGGAACAATATGAATGTTTAGGAAGAGAAAGCTTTTTTTGCCAAAGCAACATAAATGGAATGTGGGTACCCGCAGCACGTGATTACAGCTACACACACATCCCTGGCGTCCTGCAAGTTGAACAAATGTATGGCATTGCGATTGAAACCTTTCAGCGTGTGTTATACTAAGTGGCCTCAGAATAGAAAAACAAGTTTGGGAAACTAGTTTAATCTATCCGAGGTTTTCAATTTGGTACACTGCGAATTATTTTACGGAAGATGTAAATACTTAAGGTATCGGAACTTTTAGTGACATTCTATACTTTGGTTCTCGGTAAATTGAGATATTTTCATGTGATGAACCCATTTCGTGTGAGATTAGAGCACCAATTATAGACTAATAAAAGAACAAATGTTAGCATTTTGCAAGAGCTGGAAACAGATAGACAACTGTTGGGAAAGGTTGTAAGCCTTAAACTAGGATACTTCGGCCATACGCTCAGGGGAAGTGGAAGCCCCCTAACTCTCAACCTCATTGAGGGAAAAGTAGAAGGAAAGAGAAAACGTGGCAGACAGAAGAAAAACTGGTTTGATAACATTAGGGAATGGACTGGTCTCAACTACGTTCAAGCCAAACGTGCAGCACAAGATAGAACAAAGTGGAGAAAGAACACTAAGAAGAGTGCAAATATGGTCGCCAATCATCAGAGGTGATGGAGGCATCAAGGTATCAAGGTAAGGTATAGACTACGCTCGTAATACCATGAATACAGAGGAGAATTTTTTTAAGTAGTCGTCGACTTATATTGGGTACTGTTTATGTATATATAACAAATGCCAACAACAATTCGCGCATTGCGGACGTACTTTGTTCATATATTTCCAGAATCACACTTATGCGCAATATTCCTATTTTTATTTTTCAATTTAAATGGTACTCACTGAAGGTATCGATCCAAGTAGAGTGGTCAGTCTCATTTGGTAGTAACAGAACAAATTGAGCATTCTTGATTTCGCCACCGTCATACTCAATACTGGATTGCTCGATTGAAACTCGGCAGATATCTGAACCCGGGTTCGCATCATTGAAGAGTATCCTCATGCAGTGTCGTTCAAGTAGATCACCTTCCGAATAGTGAGCTATGAGATACCACTGTTGGTTATAGAGCTTTGTAATGTCAAAATCTTTCATAGGGGTTACTTTTGGACATGGACCTAAACCCCATTTACTAGAGCGAATAGACGGAAGCTGACTTTGAACCGATTGCATTTGAGACGATATGCAAACAGCCAAGAGGCCCATGGCTATACAATGAAGAGACATGCTGGAGACAGTTTCTTGATGAAATTCAGTTAATACAACTTGTATTTGCCTGTTTAATAGGGATGGATTTTATTCTCAAGTGTATGACTCGGCTCGACTAGCTCGACTGCTTTTATTATTAATTCGTTTGCATTGATGGCGCAGTTATTGGGTAAAACATACGGTTTCAGTTGAAAACTTGTGATTGTCATTGTTTTATGTAAATTATGCTGTTATGGTTATTGGGCATTGGTGATTCTGCAGGTAACTTTTGACACATGAAACAGAGTCATCGGCGTCAAGTAGATTTCATTCTTAACGGCGCTCAACTGACAATTACACAAATAACACTTTAAAACCGGTTTAGTGGCTAGAGTCCTGAGTGTTGCACAATTTCCGTATATTATCGATTACATCATTGCTTATTGACACGCAAAATTGCACCATTTAAACATTCAAATGAAAGTTGCAGATAATATATTCTTTTAGAGAGGTTTGTATATATATAAGGAGTTGCATGCTTGAACAAAATAGGTGAACTAAGTAAGTGCGATATTGTGCTTTTGGCCGCACCTTTCATTGCGCAATTGTCAAATGTCATTATGCCGGTGATACAAGAATTCCCATAATTCATAGCATTCAATATTAATTTAAAATTAATCATATTTTCTGAGAGTAGGCCAGTGCACACCAGCGTTGTAAAAAACATGTGCTTCTGACCGGATTCGAACCGGCAACCTTTTTATCACTAGAAAAAAGCTCTTGCCATTGAGCTTTAGAAAAACTGACAGAGGAGCGCAAAATTATAATCTATGAAGTTATTAAATTCGAGGTTGTCTTTTAATTTCCTTGCATACGTCATCCGGACGATGTATTTAAATAGATTCGTAGTCACGTTGATTTGAATTGTATTTACTTTATTCTCTGAGTAGACTAGAATGATTAAATTATATAAATATCTTTCCCTAGAGTAAGCCAGTGCACAATCATGAACGTGTTCATCAAGCCGGATTCGAACCGGCAACCTTTGTATCACTAGAACAACGCTCTTGACATTGAGTTACAGAGAAAACTGACAGAGGAGCACAATATTATAATCTTTGACTGCCTATTATTTCCGTTTGTCCATTATGTGTCTGCTGGCCCTTCATATTAATAGTAAGGCATTTTTAATGCGCCATCAATCTAGATGAACTATTCCTAGGCGCAAACGAGGTATATAAATACATAAGTACAATAATACAACTGAACACAATACATGTACATATAAGATGTAAAAGTGCATGAACATAGTATTGGTTATACACCTTGTGAGTCTTTATCAATTTCTTAAATAACTGAATAGAGTCACAACATCTGATAGTTGGAGGTAATGAATTTCAAAGAGTGGGTGCAGTTCCAAGTGTAGAAGACGTTTTAGGAACGGCGAACAAATGTGTATCAGAAGACCGAAGAGCACGAACAGGTTGACATGGGACAACTAGATTTGATAAATACGATGGTACAAGTCCGTTTAATACTTCTTTATCCTCTCTATCTCGTTTCTCTCACCTTGTTTCATCAACCAACTCCAGTTTATATATTTCAGTCTGATCTTCCTCTATTGTATTGAGTCAATATCCACTTTTCATCCAATTCCTATTACTACTGTACCGTACAGTCATGTTTATGGTGGTCAGAGACAGATGTGTTATTAATTAAAGGCATACGGTATTATGTGATCTTTCCAGAGAGCGCCTACAATGTAGAGACATGACAGTTTCTGGATGAGATTCAATTAATAAAACTTGTATTGCTTGTTCAACAGGGATGAATTTTATTCTCAAGTGGATGACTCGGCTTGACTAGTTCAACTGTGTTATTATGATTTGTTTTGCATTGATGGCGCAGTTATTGGGTAAAACAAACGGGTTCAGTTGAAAAACTTATGTAAATTGCGCCGTTATGGTTATTGGGCATTCTCCGAGTAACTTTTGATTAACTTATGAACCAAAATAATCGGCGTCAAGTAAATAACATCCTTAAAGGTGCTATAAACTGATCATTACGCAAACATTATTTTTACCGGTTTATTGCTAGAGTGCTTAGTATTGTACAATTTTCATTTGTCGATTACATCATTATTTATTGACACGCAAAAATTCGCAATTTTAAATTGAAAATTGCAGATTACAGTACAGTACAATCATCTTTAGTCTACAGGGTGAGTCAAAAAGACTGCAATAGTGGAAAGAAGCCAATTTTAAAACTTTTTAAACGTTGCAAGAATGATGTATGTAATCCTAACTTTGTGTGAAAAAAATGAAGTCGATTGCATTTTTTGTTTGTCTTTGGTGACCCTCTTTGCTGCACAACCAAATTTACCTGTTTGTCCACGAGCACAGTGATTTTCATTTGAAATGGCACACATTGCATTTTCATATTTGAATATCCCGCCAACAAAAAAAGGGAAAATGTCAGTTTTTTATTAAAATTTAGAACATTATACGCTTTCATAGCATGGGTATGATTATATTTGATTATGCTAACTCACATGTAAACAAGAAAGGCTGCATCAAATTCCAATAACATCACGAATGAACTCAAGTTTCCAAATTTGAATGCGAGACACATTTTGCGATTTGATGCATATTTTGGGTATCTCGTGGACAAACGTGTGAAATGAGTGCACTGGTCAAAAGGTTCACCAAAGGCAAACGGAAAATGTAATCGACTTCATTTTTTCACACAAAGTTAGGATTAAATACATCATTCTTGCAACGTTTAAAAAGTTTTAAAATTCATTTTGGTTTTGAAAACAAAATGGCTTCTTTCCACTAATATTGCAGTCTTTTTGACTCACCCTGTATGCTGAGAGACAGTTGCGCTATTAACTCGTCCAATACCTTGTTAAAGGAATTATTTTAGCATTCCGAAACGTCTTTCCCCCGTTTTATTGTGGTGTTTCTTTTGCAATTTAAATGCATATACCATCGCTGACTGGAAGAGGGCGTGGAGTGTGCATGTATACTTACTATTCATTGAAATCATCATAAAGCACAATAACACTACTAAGAATATCATCGTCGGGGTCATTTATAAAACTTCTAACTGGGAAACACTCAAATTTAAAACAACGTCTACATTCTCGGAGACTATAACATCAACTTGCTCAACCACAATACTAATCCGCACATTAACGCCATCATCAATACTCGGTCATTCCCTAAGTTGATATACCTGGGTTTTTTTCAAATCGATAAATCTGGTTTACCAAATTCGATAAGAATGGTTTTGATTAACCAGGTTAGGTTTATCGGCTGATAAACTAGGTATATCGATCTTAAAAAACAGGTTCATCGATCTAAAAACAGGTTTATCGGCCGATAAAAATTATTTATCAAAACCTTGCTTATCGAATTTGCTGAACCAGGTTTACCAGCCGATTAACCAGGTTTATAAGCCGAAACCAGGTTTATCGTTCGATAAACCCTTTATCAAAACCCTTGCTTATCGAATTTGTTATCGATTTGAAAAACCTGGTTTATCGGTCGGTTAACCCGGTTGATCAAAAACCTTGCTTATCGAATTTGATAAACCAGGTTCATCGAATTGAAAAACAAGGTTTATCTGCCGAAAAACATGGTTTATCAAACCTTGCTTATCGAATTTGATAAACCAGGTTCATCGAATCGAAAAGAAAGACAAATATTTATTGATTCCAAAAGCAACGTTTTTGATAAACCTATTTAATCGCCCGCGTGCTGCAATAAGAATATTACTACAAATATTTCACATTTTAATTTTAGTTTTTATTTCATGTTACTAGTAATTTGCTTAAATATATCATAATTAATGTTTCGATCGGGGTTTCATAACTCTCGAAATAACCTTAGATAATTGTTTCTTGTTGAATTTCCCGCCCGAATAGATGATTTATAGCAGAGATAACTACAATATTAAAAGCTGAAGCTAGTTGAACAAGAGAACAAACAATGAATGAATTTAAAGATAACAATAGTTAAAAGCTACTTAATAAGTGGTCATGAATCAATCAGTAATCGGAAAGCGGAAAACGAAATTACACGTCGTTCATGTTGCACCCAAAAGAGGTGCGTCAATTTTGCTGTGGGATATTATAATAAAGATGTGTTGTATTTCAAGCGATGATTAGAAATCAGTGCACTAACGCAGACGTTGATATGCCCAGAAATGGCACTCCTACATAAACGGAGTCACCAATTTATCTTCCACACAGGGAGTGTATAGACAAGCGGAGTCACCAATGCAGGTAACCCCATTTGAATTCATACTCCCTGTGGGTAATAAACATAACAATATTAAGGTGACGTTTTCCATATGGGGTGTATGGATTTGAAATAGAATAGCCGATTCCCAAAATGCACTCTGATTATTCATAATCAAAAGATAATCCCGATTCCGCCATTTTGTTTTGATACAGTTTATCAAAAGCGTCATTTTGAGCGACAGTAAAATGATTCTTCCAATCTCCAACCACACCTGCAAAATAGTCAAACACATTGATATTATTAATAATGCCAATATTCCCCATTGGTCAACGATGACGTCACTTAAACGGAATACATTTTCAAATTCAACAGCATGCATAAAATGTACATGTTTATACCTTGGTGTATGATGAGTCGTTACATTACAGGGTGTTTCAGAAAAGAAGAAAAAACATATTTAAGCGTCTAACGGTAAACTTGCATGTGAAAATCTAAAAACATCAATTGGACATATGTAATCGATTGTAATAACGGAACATAATTTGAAAGAACAAATTATAAGCAAGAATTTACCATGTATGAAAATATAACCAAGTTTTGTGAGATTTAAATCAAAATTACAATAACCTTGTAGTAGGCCTACATGTCTCAAAAATTAATGTGCAACTCATCAAAAACAAATCAAATCCAGGAAACGAAAATACGCGGAGTGCATGATTAGGATGTCTAATATCACGAAAATTGCGCAATATGTATCTTAAACAATTTGTTTTGATTCGTTCTTCATGCACCTTAGCTTTTCAATTTTAAACTTGAAAATATGTTTTCATTCGTTTTGAAGTCATTATTAGGAAATAAGAAAGTATGAATAGTATTGTAGCGCATGAATTAAGTCAATACACTCATTCTGTTTCTGCGAGTCTGTTTCTCGATTATGGAGAATCTGTTTCTCAATAACCGAGAATCTGTTTCTCGATCATCGAGAATCTGTTTCTCAATCACCGATAATCTGTTTCTTAATCACCGAGAATCTGTTTCTCGATCATCGAGAATCTGTTTCTCAATCACCGAGAATATGTTTCTCGATCATCGAGAATCTGTTTCTCAATCACCGAGAATCTGTTTCCCGATCATCGAGAGTCTGTTTCCCGATCATCGAGAGTCTGTTTCTCAATCACCGAGAATCTGTTTCTCAATCATTGAGAATCTGTTTCTCGATCATCGAGAATCTGTTTCTCAATCACCGAGAATCTGTTTCCCGATCATCGAGAGTCTGTTTCCCGATCATCGAGAGTCTGTTTCCCGATCACCGAGAATCTGTTTCTCAATCATTGAGAATCTGTTTCTCAATCACCGAGAATCTGTTTCCCGATCATCGAGAGTCTGTTTCCCGATCATCGAGAGTCTGTTTCCCGATCATCGAGAGTCTGTTTCCCGATCACCGAGAATCTGTTTCTCAATCATTGAGAATCTGTTTCTCAATCATTGAGAATCTGTTTCTCAATCACCGAGAATCTGTTTCCCGATCATCGAGAGTCTGTTTCCCGATCATCGAGAGTCTGTTTCTCAATCACCGAGAATCTGTTTCTCAATCATTGAGAATCTGTTTCTCGATCATCGAGAATCTGTTTCTCAATCACCGAGAATCTGTTTCCCGATCATCGAGAGTCTGTTTCCCGATCATCGAGAGTCTGTTTCCCGATCACCGAGAATCTGTTTCTCAATCATTGAGAATCTGTTTCTCAATCACCGAGAATCTGTTTCCCGATCATCGAGAGTCTGTTTCCCGATCACCGAGAGTCTGTTTCCCGATCATCGAGAGTCTGTTTCCCGATCATCGAGAGTCTGTTTCCCGATCATCGAGAGTCTGTTTCCCGATCATCGAGAATCTGTTTCTCAATCACCGAGAATCTGTTTCTCGATCATCGAGAAAATATCAACGTTGATATGCCCATAGTGTAATTATTCACATTATCAACATTAGCATATCTGTATTGATTGCTCCCATGTTTCTTTCAACATCTTACGCGTTGTACAATAAATGTCACTCACCTTTTCTCATAAAAGACAGTTTCCCATCAACTTTGGGGTCATTGAACTTTAGAGAATCCGGATTACTCATTGGGTTACTTTTCATACTCTTGAAAGAGGAATGTTCCACAATTCTGTCTATAATAGCATCCGATAGAGGGCGCTGTAGAAATTCACACACCTGAACTACTATACTCCTAAGATCCTAAAAGGTCAAATAAATGTTAAGACATTTGAAAGTATACTTATGCATCAGTTGCACACGTAAAGTGAATGCTGCACCCACCCAAAATATAATGAAATATAAATCATATACATAAAATGTTAGCAAATATTCTTAAGTGTTGGCTGATAAAATTAACGGTGCATCCAACAAAAATAAATATAATATTCGTACAATTTTAGCACACAATTCTAAGAGGCACTTTGCATAATACTTGCATTAATTGTGTGCTGGACCGGACCTTGCGTGAAGTCGAGCGTTTTAGGAGCAGATGATCGTAGTATTTTATTATAAAATGTTGTGCAAAGTGCAGTAGTAAATCTGAGGATGACTACAAGTGCTTCAAATAGATTTTCGAGGAAATCCAACTTAACCACTCTTTCTTTACCGTACTTATTCTCCAAACACCTGAGTGCAAATGTACTTTAAAATGTACCTTAAATTAAACAAAATCCCAGACACTGGTATACCAGTATCGAAAGAGATCGGGTGTTCTAGTATCGGACGATCCAGAATCCAGAATCATCCAGAATCTGGGACCTAAAGTACACTTTTTCTAGATTCTCAATTCTACCCATTCTGCACTCCCGAGTCTTTGCATAATTTGGTCAAGGGTTTAGTGAAAATAATATGAGTAGGATATGTGGGTGACAGAGCCAACATTGTCAAACAATATGCCATCTCAGTAAATAAAAAAGAATGTTACCGTCTGCATGTTTTCATACTTTACAAACAGGGGAGTGATCCCCGCCATCTCAGTAAATCAAATAGAATGTTACCTTTTGCATGTCTTCATACTTTACAAACAGTACATTGGATTCGTTCCTCTTACTCCACCAGAATAGATTCTCTGTAAACCAATTGCCACCGCCAACTAATCAAAAAGTTTCAAAAGAAATTTAAAAAAAAATTAGATTGTTAAGCAACAACATTTACAGAATGCACCAACGCCTCTTTTATAATAAATTACTTGATAGAAAAGGATATTCATTTGCATGTTTGCAATTTTGTTGTAAGTTGTTCAAAGTGACCTAACAATAGAAAATGAGGCACAATGCGGCAGTAGTTAATTTGATTTAAGAGCACAAATGTGGGACAAGGTCAGAATAATGTCAAATTCATAACATGTTGTATTTCTGATCTCTGATACATCTTTTATCTAACCAAAATCTCAAATTCGTAAAAGTAGAGAGCTAAACTACATTTTAAGGTATTTAGTTTTGTTAACAAGGCAAATAATAAGACAAGGTGATTTTCAGTCATCTGTAACCAGTCTGCTCCGGAACGGGAGCGCGTTCGGCTTGAGGGCGTGCTATTAAGTGTCACACTGCCCAGACGATGTTGGACACGATTTGCCTGAATTCGTATTGGTGTAACACGTAATCGCGAAAACCGAAATGCCGAGGTACATGTACAACTAAATGAAATAATCCCAAAACCAATAGAGTTGGATAACCAACTCTAGTCTAAGTGTCTTTTCTTTTCATTTTTGCAAGTTACATAACAGTTCTTGAACATGACCGGTATTTTTTAATTAGTCACGTGTTTAGCTCGAAATGTTATATTATACACCTCAATTTGGATGTGAAATGGTAGAAAAGGGATAGTCATAAGGCAATAATATATAATACTTGAAGATAGGGGAAATAACGAGAATTTAAATAAGTATTAGGAATTTCATAATTTTTCGCCACGTCATTTGTCGTCAATCATGGTGGCCGAGTGGTCAAATGCATTGGATTATCAATGTAGTATTTTTCGTTGTGTGAGTTTGAATCTCACTGGGATCACTTGCTCTTTTGTCTCTATTCTGAAACAAATTACGTTGTTTTATCCGTTAAAAAATTGAATTTTTATTTATACTATTATGCAAGTGCTTTTTTCTCTGAAATATGACATTTGAAATATAATTGCAATGTATGAGAGAATATACGGCTTTTTCAAGAAACACAGCGGCGGATTCCGACGCATTTGTTATCGTGTTGCCGGTGTGTTCTTACGATATCAGCACGTGACCATATGCATGGGTCTTGCCGCTATGATTTTTGCGTGACCACCATCGTCTGGAACTGCCGTCAATTCTCCACACGGTGATGCATCAAATGACGGGAGTCCGTCTTCTGATGGATGACGAATAAGTTTGATATTTCAAATGAGGGCGGACTTGGGAACGGGACTACGTTTCCAAGGGAACGGACTTCCGTCTCAGATTTTTTTTAAATCCTATTTTGCCGATTTTCAGCCACAAAATAAGTATTTTTATCTCTGAGATAATGTTACAAATTTCTTCCCTACATAATACCTCAATGTAACAATTATCATACTTGCCTTACAATTCATTAAAATGGTGTAATCTCGCGGTATATAAATTAAAAACGGTGTAATTTCGACCTGTATTTGCGAGATGTTAGGATTAAAGTCATCGGACTAGCTGCCTCGAGGAGTTCTGGTACCTACGCTGCCCTCAGTGTGTTAAAATGTTAATTTATATTCAAATAAGGGTTGAAAAGCGAAAATGCAATGTTTGCACAAATTGACAATTGACGGATACACGTTACCACGGTGACGCACACCTGTCAATTTGTAGCGCCCTCAAGTGAAACAGGCTCTCTGACTGGTAACCTTGGTTTGAAGTGTTTTGACTTTGACTTGGGTACCAAAATGTTCCTTGACATATTAATAATATCATGATATTTTAAATAAGTCAACAATAACATTCATATTTTTCTCACTGTGCCTCATTTACTCACGTTGGGTCACTTAACATATCCCCGGAGTATTTTAGATTCTAAATGAAATGTATTTCTGTTGTCAATATATTATTTCCTACACTGCTACACTGTAAACAATTACCAGATCTTTTTCAGTAAAACCGCAAAATATTTACCCAATTTGTCATATAATTTTTTCCCTTACTTTCGATCGTAAAACATGACCTATTTACATTAAATGATGATTTTCACGAGGATATTTACTGTTTGTAACCAGTCAGATTTATGGTAAACCCGTAACATTTACGGGTAAACGATTGGCTGTCATATTGCCAACATTTTCTAACGGTGTTTATGATTGGTCAATTACAAGATACACTTATTTAAGTAACCGAGTAAATTACCTTTTTTTAAATGTTTCACTCCGGGGAGACGATTGTTCTAACAATGTCCCTGATTGGCGCAACAAATAATATATCCAATTGTCTGACCAATCGGCGGGTAGCTCTAAAAGGATTAACCCAAATAAGAAATAGAAATACTGATACCTTTGCCAACTGAGAATTCATCCAAGCAATCTCCAAATTCCTTGTATTTTTGCATAGATGGTACATACTTGGTGAAATGGTAGTAAGACACGCACAGATCTTTCGGATTTCTTGTGACGTAGATGACTTTTGGAGACTTTTCAATCAATTGTCTTGGAAGAAGTTTCGCTGGCAGATGAGATTTTATGAAACGAGGAGATGGTATGTTATTTATAACCATGTACGATGCCGGTACTTTGTCCAGCTAGAGTGTATCAAATAAAAAATAACGTATAAAATGTAGCATTTGTGTAATTGTATTGTAAACAAATGTCCACCAATAATACAACAAAAACATGATAGTCATATCAACTGAACGAGATGCGAAAGAATATTCTACACATATTAAGAACTGACAGAATGTTGACCTCAGCTTTCAACAAAAACTAATCCTCCAATAGCCACTTGGTCCAATAGCCAATTGGACCAATAGCCGCTTGGTCTTTTAACCACTTGGTCCAATAGCCACTTGGTTCAATAGCCACTTGGTCCAATAGCCACTTGGAAACACTTCGTCCAATAGCCACTTCGTCCATTTCCAAGTTCGTCCAATCATCCTAGTTTGAAGTGTCTATTGGACGAAATGGATGGCTATTGGACGAAGTGGAAATTGGACGATGTCACTATTGGACGAACTGGCTATTGGCAGATTGGACGAAGTGGCTATTAGACAAAGTCACTTTTTGACAAAATGGCTATTGGGTGTAGTTAGTGTCTTTTGAACGAAGTGGGATTGGACGAAATGGGAACGGACGAACTGGTTATCGGACGAAGTGACAATGGACGAAGTTGTTTTAGACCATGTATGAGAGGGTTATGGATGGGCATAATGGTGGGTAATAGGTTTGGTGAAATGACATCTACAAAAGGGGACCCTCTCTCACCCTCTTTCTACTCACTTGTGAATGGTGATTAACAGGTGTCATTTCCATGTAGGGCGCCCTCATAAACACATGTGTATTCTTGATGGCGTCAAAGTCTCCATCTTTCAAAACAATGGAAACAATTTCTTGCATCCAAGTTGTGCCTTTGAAAGTAAAAATATATATGTTAAGACACGAATCCTCCTTCTGGAATTCGTAATAGATCTTAATTGTAGAAATTATTGGCCTGTGAATCCAAATGGGCCAACGTGTGACAGAGTTAGACAGTTGAAAATCGTGATTTTATTAAACTAAAATAGACCCACTTTGAAACACAATCTGGCTTACAAGCCATATTTGGATACATCAAGTGTCTATCTAAATTGTCTAACGATTGTCTATAGCTATGTACGTAGGTACAAGGTCTATATAATACAAACGTGTACTTTTCTTAATAAGATCATGCCACCGACATAATGTCTTGCTTTGCTTAGTGTCTCACTATATCAAAATTGCCATAAATTGGTATGCACTCTTACTTCTTAACTCTTTCCACGCGGCTATTAGTTTTACCATATAAACTGCTCACAAAAAGTTAGGAAACTTTTTTTAATCAAGTATATTTTTATTATTTATTACCCTCTTGTATTATGTTGCATATCAATGGAAAGCTGATTAGTGTTGTTCTTTAAAATGATACCAAATGTGCAATGATGACATGTTACTGGACTTGGCCACATTAATTAGAATGGGACAAGGTCACAAATCAAATGTGCCAAAATTAGCAGTTTTGTGTTACTGTGTGAACAAACAAATTGATACTGTAATGAAAACAAGCAAGACACACTTACTTATCTTTTAAATCTTAAAACGTTTACCGTGTCTCAGAAAAAAATATAAGTTGTAGGCCTAAACCTTTCATCACTTACTTTTATGAACTTCCACCTATTAACCCAGTCTTGCAAATACCCAAACAATGGTTTTCTAGAGAGATGAGGGTTAAATTGTGTGTGTTGTGCTCACTGGTGCAAATCTTTGTGTAAACCATTCATCGTTCTCACGCATGACCGGTTTGATTTTTGATCATTACCTATTGACTGTTTAGCACAGAAACGGTAATGTTGGCACATTTGATTTGTGACTTTGCCTCATTCTCATTCATGTGGCCAAGTTCAGCAACATGTAATCATTGCAAAATGTGGTATAATTTTAAAGAAGAACACTTCAGCTTTCCATTGATATATAACATATACAAAGAGGGTAATAATTTTTTTTTTTTAAATTGATTAAAAAAAGTTTCCTAACTTTTTGTGAGCAGTTTACATGATATACAAAACAGATTTGTCAGACACCATTCCCAAATTTCAAGGTCTATCTCAAATATTACTGAACCAATAATAGGCATGTTTGCACTTTAAATGCATATCTAATGGCGATTCAAAATATGGTAATGAAATTCAATATGTTGACACTTTTGAAACATTTTGTGAAATTTTGGAATGTCGTCTGCAGCCGCCTGCCGCGTGGAAAGTGTTAATGTGTATTCCAAACACTTCCCACAATCCAACATCCTTCCATTTCTTAGTTCTGCTCACCTTCTTCTACACCAGCCTTCCCCTTTTTAGACTTCTGTTATTATTCATTTGATTTCCTTTTTAAAGGAATTTGTATTACAATATTTCTGATCAAATACATTCTCTCAAAATTACGATCTGAATGAGAACAGGGATACAACCATGACTCCGATTAGTCAATCAATTATATACCCTTGTTTATAACCAATCAGAACTCAGGGTGTTACATTTACTTAGGGGGCTGTCATTTTCTTCGTTAGCATGGTTAGCGGGAGTCCCAAATATCCTCGGGGTCATCATAAGTTTTTACACAACAAATAGGATTGGTCGTGACATTAATATTGTAACAGGGGGAGTTCACAACAAGAATTTAAAAACTGAAA